>BSBN01000372.1:4510000-4875000 GCA_027924645.1 Cunninghamia lanceolata | reverse complement strand
TTGGTTTTTCCAGGTGTCCAGTTTTAAAATGATTTAGACTATCCACTCTACTTAAACATCATTCCATTTAATGGTCAAACAATCCACACCAATTCAACACCTCATCTATATAAAAACATTATTTTGCTGAATTATTTTTCTGATGATTTTCTTAGGCATGCTAGTTATCTTATCTAAGTAGGTATTCTCATAGTAAAGTTTATATTTTAGAAGTTTGTTTTACCAAAAAATGGTGATGGAGCACCCATGTATTAAAATTAAAATAGTTGGTACATAAAAGATAACATACGATAGTCTGAGCGAAAAGCCAAAAAAATTACATATCAAAGCCCTAACATGGCCAGATGAAATAAGAAATAAGAAAATGGAAACAAAAAGTCTACCCCAAAAACACAACTACCGAACACAAAAAAGAAGAAAACTACCAAAAACAACATCCTACTCCACCACCCAGCCACCGCCAAAGGACCACCCAAATGCCACTGAGAGCATCAGCAAAAGGACCCAACAAAGCACCACCACCAACACTAGAAAAAACACCAACATGTCAAAACACCATCCTGAGCGAAGGAAAGCACGAAGCAAGATAACGACAAAAAAAATCCCCTCGTCACCCTGTGCCACTGGGCTCACCTCCGGTATAGTGTCCAAGTCCATTAGATTGCCAAGGAAGCTAATGTCAACCAGGTTACCATCATCATCAGGGTCATCAAATGCCTCTCTCGGGATACATGGAGCTAGGTCAATTGCCACTATTCTAAGGTAGCGTATTCTAGTGAAAAGATCCATGATGCGTTTCACATCTCTGGAAGGGAATACAAATGGAAAGACCACAAGTTCTTATTCAAGGGGCTCACTAGAGAGGGAGTGGATAGACCTTTGTAGCACCCTAAAAATAGCTTGACGGGGGGACAAATGCCTCAGTGTTTGTCTCTCGAACAATCCTCCTATATGAGCCTCTCCCTGATCCATTTGATAACCATTGATAGCCACAGACCACCTAGCGATTGTGTAAATATTGCTAGAGAAAAGCCCACACGCCACCTTATGTAAAAAATTTTTGTCTTGCACTAGGTCCATGATGTTTGAGAGTAAATGAGAGATAACATCAGAATAGCTCAACACTCTCCCCTCATATCCCTTAACCTATCTCAAACCCACAACTATTCAGAATGCAAAATGTATCAACGGGCCTTCCCGTACAATAATAGCTAGAAAATCTGCCACTTCCACCATCCCATGAATCTCTGGTTCATCCTCCATAGGTGGGAAGAAAAGTCTAAGGTTAAGCCTTGTCTCTGCCATAGCCATTGTCTGAGGTTGAAAACAAGAAGCCAAGAAAACAAAGATTAAATCAAGAGAAAGGAGATGATGAACAACTAAAACTGATTGAGAGCTTTGTCAAGTGAACTCATCCTATCTCGAGGCAAGATTTGGTAGGTGTAATCAAAAGCCCAGAGCCAAACATCCAACATGGTAACTTCTTCCGAGCCTTGTGTCATATGTGTGGGAGTAAGTGGTGACATCAGGAAGGTGGCTGACAGAAGAGGAAAAAAACATAATCCCTGTACTAAGGTTACTTTGCCATAATGGGAGAATAAATGGTCGTGTAGGCCATTAGGAATCGATGTCCTATGAGGATCATGGAGGATATTTTAAACGAATCAAAAAACACCACCCAACTCTGAAGGAGTGACTAGTACCCTGCTCCCCATATGGCCAACATAAATGGTTGTCCAATCAAGAGTAACCGTTATGAGAAAGGTGATCATGTAGCGTAGTTGGATGCTTTGGTAACTAAGATAGAATGCTACGAGATGGAAGCCCCTAAGGTTGACACATGGAATATCGTTATCAACATTTTCAAGGATCATTGCAAAGGTAGGGACAGTATGAAAAAGAAATATCGATTATTATATAGAAGTACAGATAGGTGTTCATGTAGGAGGCTTTACCTGCCACCCAGCCATGTCACTTAAGACACACAAAGAAGTTTTAGAAGATGCAATCGGCCTTTCCTATTTCCAACAATCCTCCTTGAACTAGTGACAATCAAAAAAATTCCTTGTCCTTATTAATCAGAGAGAAGATATTGATGCCAATTCTCTTCCCTAATCGAGACTAAAACTACCTCTTAGGATTGGTCAATGGCTCTATTTGCTAGGCAATCTGCCACCTTGTTGGCCTCCTGGTAACAATGAGAAATTTTAAAAGAATCAAACTTGTCAAGCAGAGACCACACTTGGTTCAAGATATAAGATAAATGTCGATTCTCCATTTTCCTAGAGCAAACAGCTAAAATAATGACCTATGAGTCCCCCTCTAACCATATGTGTCAAGCACCAAACTTAGTTGCTAGTTGGAGGCCATGAAAGACTGTAAGGGCTTCTACCAAATTATTCATACCTTGAGGGATCTTAGAGCATTTGGTCGCCAACATGTTACCCATATTGTCTCTCAACACACATCCTATACCTAATAGACCTGGATTCCCCCAACTCGCACCATCCACATTTATCTTAATCAAAGATTCAGGAGGTGGGATCCATTTTACATTACTCCTCTCCACATGAGGAGTAGCTTGTTGTATAAGGGAGCCCGGTCCAGGTCTGTCTATACCTTTCCAAGAAAGGAACATATTATTATCCCACGAGGACCATACTTGGTTTTTGCAACCCTCCCTATAGAGTTTTGCATTAAGAACTTCTACAATAGCTAATTCCACATCCTCTAGAAAGAGCTGAAATGATTTTGACTGACCCCTAAAAATCTTGAAGTTTCATTCGTTCCATAAAAGCCAAATTAGGATGGAAGAAGAGATTAACCAAAGATAGTGAAGAAAGGAGTCCCGAAAAAGATGAGGTCACCCTTTGAAAAGTTGGAGAAGAGAGTGTGGGAGTGCTGAATGTCATTCCAATTTGTTACACAACCAATTCCAGGCCTCATAAATTTATCTACAGTGAATGAGAAGGTGGTCAATTGATTCCTCCACTTCACCACAAAGAATGCACTTGAAACTTCTTCCAATCGCCAACCTTTGGATTCTATCCCCCATGAGGATTTTTTTATTCAAAGCAAGCCAAGAGAAGGTTCCTACTTTGGGGAGTAAGATGTCAGACTAACAAATCTCTATAGGCCAATCCGTTGCCCCTCTATGTGTAAGCTAGTAATAGCCTTTCTTAACTTTATAGGATCTCGAACCATCTCGCATCCAAATCAGCTAGTCCTTTTTTTGCATTGGGTGTAGGATTCTCACCTTCAGAATGGATTTTAGAATGCATTTTTGATTCTCGGGAAAGTTGAATTTTGAGAAGTCTTTCCATACTGTACAGGGAGGGCATGAAGTGTTGTCAACCCTGAAGTAACTTGAAACCTTCATGCCCCATTTAACTTTGAGAACCATTTCAGCTTCTTTCAAATCTAATCTATTTGCCAGGATGGGCTAGTTGTTCCAAGAGTCATGCCAAAAGTTAGCCTTATTACCATTAAAATTGCCCATGAAAGTTTTGGTATAATAACATCTCTGCTCTTAATAATGAAGTTCCAAATGGATGAACCTTTCGGGGGTTTTACGATAGTGAAAATTCTCTTCAGCAATTCATTGTCTACATACTTAGATTGTAAGAATTTCACCCATTTTAAGTGTGGTTTTTTATACATTTTCCATGTTAGTTTTGCACTGAGGGCTTGATTCTGCAAAACTTGATTAGTACACCTACACCTCCTAGTGAAAAGGGTTTACAAACTTTATCCCATGAGATGAGGTGAATTTTCCTTTCTTCTGTTGAACCTTGCCAAAGGAATCTTCTATAGATTTTCCCCATTTGGAGAGCGATGCCTTTTGGAATCTATAAGGAGGAAAGCATAAAAATTGGAATAGCTGAGATAACAGATTTTACCAGACTAAGTCTACCACCAAGGGACAAGAGTTTACCCTTCCATGACCTAATTCTTCTTTCCAAACTATTCATCACTTCTCTCCATAGATTGAGCTTATGATGCCCATTGAAGAGGGGAATTCCCAAGTATTTTCCTAGTAAACATTCCATTTGGAAGTTAAAAATTTGTGAAATCACCTATTTTGAGATCTCAATGACAAAAAATAGGTATAGTTTGTACTTGTCTTCATTTATTTTTTGTCCTGAGGCCAGACAATATCTTGCCAAGACCTTTTTAATTGCAAGAGCTTCTCTCATGTTAGCCTACCCAAAGAGAATAGTGTCATCAACAAACAAGGCATGGGAGAAGGGATCTGTAAAACAGGGGCATCTAATTCCTATCCATTCCTTATTGGAGCTTACATGTTTGATGGCTCGAGTTTACATTTTAGAAGTTGAGTTATTTTTCTAATGATTTCCTTGGGTAGGCTAGTTATCTCATCTAGGTAAGTGGTTAGGCATGGGCATAGTAGAATTTACATTTTAGAAGGTGGGGAGTTACTTTTCTAGAGGTCTTCTTAGGCAGGTGACTATTCTTAAATATCATCCACTTCAACAGTCAAAGGTCAATTTTGACAAATAGAAATAGGACACATATTTACCATTTTTTGTTCTGAATGAGATGTAAACTTGCTATTGATTGTTTGACCATTGAAGTGGATGATATTTAAGTAGTGTAGGTAGGCTTCTTATCTTATCTAAATAGACATGTGGTATGGTCAAAATAGAATTTACATTTTAGAAGTTGGGGCTAGTAGATGATTTGCAATTGGGAGTTCTTTTATTCAAGATTCTTCTGTGGAACATTGCTTATGTTTCCTTTATTCAAGACCCTATAGTCTCACGTTTTCCTAATAAATAGCACTGACACAATTAGTATTCCTTTTGTATGGATGTGTATTTATTATTTGTTAGTAGGGTCTTCTAGTGCTCAGTTCACCCATGAAAGGAATGAATTTGACACAGGACCAAGCCTAGACCTAAAATCTACAAATGCCTCCAAGGTGAAATTATGACTTTATAGCCCCACTTAATTTTTATACTTCTATCTTCCAGTGTACCAAAAATACAATGTAATTTTGCATTTGGCAGTAGTTAGATCCTAATAACATTTATAGTTGCTCCAGTAGAATTGAATGTGATTGATTTTAAAACTTATAAGCATTGAATTTGGAAAGCATCATTTTGTACTTGATTCAAAACTTATGCATCTCACTATTTGGCAGGTTGTCAAACAAAATGCATATGCTTCTATGTGCATAGATGAGGATATTGTGAGGATAAAAAGGCTATTCTTAGAAACCAAGAGCAAACATACATATGTTTCTGCTTATGATACAGCTTGTGTAATGTCCCGTTTTCTAGATTGATCTTTTACAATTGACCATTGGCCTATTCCAGAGACCCGTAGGCTATTTGGAGGTTGAAATTGGGGTTTCATGTTTTGGTGGTTGCTTTTGTTCGTGGATTGTGGTTTGGTTGGTGGTTTCTTTCTGGGTTTGTTCTCCTTAGTCCCTGTTGGTTACGGCTATTTTTAGTAAGTTCAGGATTGGCACCAGAACAGGATTTTGAGAGTGGGGTTGGATTCGTCTTGTCAAGACCTTTCCAACGAGCTATAGATCATTGATTTCCGACATCATCTTGGCCTCCGTTTTAAAGTTCGTAAATTAAATATTATTATTTAATATTAATGTTGTTTTAAAAGAGGGGACTTTAAGGTTGAGGTTGAAAAAGAATTAAAGAGGATTATATTATTTTCCCTCTCATGTTTTATCCCATATGCAAGAGGATTTTAGAGACTCCCAGTTAGAAAAGTATTAAAGGAGGATTTTCTAGAAGGAAATCGCCCCTCTTGCTGGCTGCCCCTCTTTGGAGTGCATTAGAAAGCATGCTAAATAGATACTTGGGTTTAAGAGTGGTCTATAGTGTGTAGCTTGGTTGCCATTGTCATAGGAGTGCATTGCATCAGATTTGAGGTCATTTAGTTGAGAAATGAGTGAGGTGTGAGCATTTTTGTAGGGTTTTATGTTGCTGGTTTAGTTTTTCAAAGTTGCAGATCCGTCATTTCAGTTTGCTAACTTCTATCATTTGAGTTGGGTTGGAAGTCTCTAATTATTGTAAGCTGAACAGTAGTACTGTCAGCACTTCATACTTCTTCTCATATTTGCTTTATAATACTTTGCATCTCCGTCATATGGTAGCTCCAATTCCACTTCAAGTTGGAAAGCACATTCTTGACGTCGAGTTATTTCAGCATAATAGTTGGTAGGGATCCTCTGACCATATGCTCGTCATCATCAGGTGTATTCTTAGTTAGAGTTCTTTATATCAGCATTGCATCAA
Organism: Cunninghamia lanceolata; assembly: GCA_027924645.1. NCBI lineage: Eukaryota > Viridiplantae > Streptophyta > Pinopsida > Cupressales > Cupressaceae > Cunninghamia > Cunninghamia lanceolata. Next base: position 4,868,719 of record BSBN01000372.1, on the reverse strand, counting down.
GACCCTCTGACCATATGCTCGTCGACATCCAGCGCATTCTTGGTTAGAGTTCCTTTATCAGCATTGCATAGAGATCCTCTAACCATATGATCATGCCATCCTGGTGTACATTCTTGGTTAGAGTTGAATTCCGCATCGTTTGGTTTAATTGCTAACTTCAACGATTGTGTATTGTTCTGCTTGTTGTAATTGGAAAAGTGAAAAAAATTGGCTTGGTATATTTTAGTGGTATCAGAGCCATGCATCCTACCATCCTATGAAAAAAAACCTTCTATGAGTGACAGAGAACAGAGGTACTTAGCAAGAGAATACAAGAAGGCTACCAGTCAGTTTCATTGGCGTCATGCCCCAGAAGGTCAGACAGCTTCAGAGGTATTAAGAGCCAATTGTGAGTCTTCTCCTGAAGGAGAAATGGGGGATAATGAGAGGACGTTAGGAAGTAATAGAGATGATAGTGGGAAAGGAAGAGAAAGATCATTAAGTCAAGCAAAGAGGTTCGAGAGGAAGATGGATACCTTAATGGATATGATATCTCTCATGATGGGGATAATGGGTCAGAACCAACCTCCACTAAACAATTTAGGACATAGTGGAGAACATAGTGCCACCAACCAGCATAATGGACATGCTGCTCAGCCTACTTCAAATAGCACATACATTTGTTTCAGGCCATTCAAACCCACTTTCTTGGCACTAGTAAAACCTCATCTTGATCCAGAAGAAAATGTATCCTTTTTTGAACAGTTGAGACTCGGCCACGCTAAGTATGATTCTCTACCAGATGAAATTAAGGCAGATATGTCTTATAATGATTTTATGGATCATAAAAGGAAGGATAGAGGACAAGGAAGACATTATGAACAAAGGAGGACAATAGTTCATGGGGATTTGCATCAAGCTATCAATAAGGTTATGCTTCCACATTTTGATGGGAGTGACAATAGTTCAGCCAGACCCTGGATACAGAAGTTAGATAACTATCTATCTCTCAAACCCATGGAGGAGGAGGAGGCGATTAAGTTCACTACGCTACACCTGGATGGGGTGGCGCACAAGTGGTGGTACCATGGTCTAGTCACCTTGGGTCATCGGTCTATCACTACCTATGATGAGTTTACCAATAAGCTCATAGAGAGATTTGAGAAAAAAGATCTAGAAGTGCATTTCAGAGAATTGGCACAACTTAAGCAATATGGTACAATTGATGCCTACATAGCTGAGTTTTAAAGGCTTTCAGTCATGGTCACAGGAGTCACTGAGAGGCGCTTGGTGATCCTATTCAGTGAAGGATTGACGGAGCCACTCAAGGGTTGGATTAAAGCTTTTGATCCACCCTCTCTACAAGAGGCAATGAAGAAGGAAAGAAACATGGAGTGGGCTACTCCTAAAGCAAAGTTTCAACCCAAGCCATCATTTCACAAAAGAGATAAAGGAAAAAGACCTCAGCATAAGGAGTTCAAACAACATCAACCTCATGTCACAAGGTTGGATCCTGAGACACTTAATGAACTTAGAAGAAAAGGGTTATGTTTCCGGTGTAGAGAAAAATGGTCCCAAGATCATGTTTGCCCAAAAGGAGGCAAATTTCATCGAATTGAATACTATTCAGGTGAAGAAAGTAATTCTGATTTGTTAGACCAGCAGTCTGATTCTGAAGATAGTGAAGTGGAAAAAGTCCCAGAGGAATCTGAAGATGAAAAGGGAAGTGGAGGCACTTTAGCTCAACTTTCGAGCTTTCAAAGGAATGAATCCTTCAAAGTTCGAGGGATGATTAAGGGGCAATGCATAGTTGCTTTGATTGACACTGGAGCAACGCATAACTTCATTGACGAAGCTGTGGTGGCAAAGAAGGGGCTGCAAACAGAAGAGTTTGAAGGCTTCAAGGTTATGGTTGCTGATGGTTTTCACATCACCTGCACCAAGAAGATCTCAAACATGACCATGCAAGTGGGAAACTATGAGGTCAAGGATGACTTCTATGTAGTCAAAATTGGAGATACGGATGATGTCCTAGGCATTCAATGGCTGCGTTCACTCGGGGAGATCACTCTAAATCTGCAAACCATGGAGCTCAAGTTTCAATCCGAAGGGAAGAATGTAGTGATAAGAGGAATGTCCAATGGTGGTCCTCCGATTGTGTCATTCAAGAGGATGGCGAGGCTGATTCGTCATGATCAAGTTGAGTGGGCTGTAGAGTGTATGATTCTTCCTGCTAGTCCGGTTGAAACAAAGAGAGACTACCCTCCTGATATTCGGTCTTTACTCAAAAAGAAGAGCAAGGTGTTTGCTGATTTACCTCCTGGACCACCTCCTGATCGAGGTTCAGAGCATGTCATAGAGCTCAAGGAAGGAGCTAAACTAGTTATTACAACTCCTTATCAGTATCCTAAGAAGCAAAAGGACGAGATTGAGAAAAACATTCGGGAACTCTTGGAGATGGGCTTCATTCGTCCAATCAAGAGCCCCTTTGCTTCGGTAGTTGTCCTAGTGAAGAAGAAGGATGGTACCATCTGCATGTGTGTGGACTATCGTGCTTTGAATCAAAGCACCATCAAAAATCAATATCCCATCCTGAGGATAGATGAGCTCATTGATGAGCTACATGGAGCCAAGTTCTTTTCAAAGATCAATTTGAGATCGGGTTATTACCATATTCAGATGAGAGGATCCGATGTGGAGAAGACAGCATTTAGATGTCACTATGGCCACTTTGATTTTCTAGTCATGCCATTTGGGTTGACTAATGCTCCTGCTACCTTCCAGTCATGTATGAACAAAATCTTTCAGAAGCAGTTGAGGAAGTTTGTATTGATATTTTTTGATGACATCCTGATCTACAGCAAGACATGGGAAGAACATCTCAAGCACTTGGAGGAAGTGCTTAGCATCCTGGAATCAGAGAGTTTGTTTGCCAAAGAATCCAAATGTGAATTTGGAATGAAGGAGTTACTTTACCTTGGCCATATAATCAGTGCTGAAGGAGTGAAGGTTGATCCTGAAAAGATCAAGGCAATTGTTGATTGGCCACCTCCTAAAAATTTGACTCATTTGAAAGGATTTTTGGGTCTTTGTGGATTTTATAGAAGATTTGTGAAGGGCTACTCTTAGAATGTTGCTCCTCTTACTGACCTCACGAAAAAGGGTGCTTTTTGTTGGTCAGAAAAGGCTCAAACTACTTTTGATAAATTTAAGGGGATCATGAGCTCTTGTCCGGGTTTAGCTATCCCAGACTTCTCCAAGCCATTCGAGCTACAGTGTGATGCATCCGGTGAAGGAGTTGGGGCTGTTTTGATGCAAGACAAACATCCCATTGTGTTTGAAAGCAGAAAATTAAGAGATGTTGAAAGGACCTACTCCATCTACGACAAGGAGATGCTTGCCATTATGCATGCATTAGCTAAGTTCAGACAGTACTTGGTGGGGGGCAAGTTTGTGGTCAAGACTGATCACAATAGCCTCAAGCACTTCATGCATCAAAAAGATTTGAACGAGAGGCAACAAAAGTGGGTGAGTAAGCTTCAAGCTTACGATTTTGACATCGAATATGTAAAAGGAAAAACCAATATTGTGGCTGATGCTCTATCTAGGAGACCTCATTTAAACTCATTGTGTGAGCTTACAGCTGATTGGAGGGACATGTTGCTTGCTGATTATGCCAAAAATTAGTTTGCAACTAGCATCATTGAGGGTACTTTTCTTGATGAAAGGTACAAAGTGGTCGAAGGGCTGATACACTACAAGGGTAGAATCTTTGTGGTGGCTGATTCTAAGCTCAAAAAGAAGATTTTGTTGACCTTTCATGACATTCCACTTGCTGGTCATCAAGGGTTCTTCAAGACATATAGGCAGATCAGGGAAAGATTTTCTTGGAAAGGGCTGAAAGGGGAGGTTCAACGTTACATTCAGGAGTCTCCCACTTGTCAGATGAACAAGAATGAGCATACTTTACCAGCTGGTCTTCTACAACCTCTTCCCATTCCCAATCAAAAATGGGAAAGCATATCAATGGACTTCATCACAAGGTTGCCCAAGGTTCAAGGTAAAGATTATATCTATGTTGTAGTGGACAGATTAACAAAATTTGCTCACTTCTTCGCCATTGCCAGCTCTTTTTTAGCAGCCCAAGTTGCAGATTTGTTTTTTCATGAGGTGTTTAGATTAGATGGGTTGCCAAAAAATATTGTGAGTGATAGGGACAGCAGGTTCCTAAGCACTTTTTGGCAAGAGGTTTTCAGAATGAGTGGTACAGTGCTTACTCTAAGCACTAGTTATCACCCTCAAACCGATGGACAGATAGAGATAGTGAACAAGTGGTTGGAAGGTTACCTGAGAAACTATGTTTCGGAGCAGCAAAGAGCTTGGGTGAAGTGGCTTCACATGGGCGAGTATTGTTATAATTCTACTTTTCACATGTCAATAAGGATGTCACCTTTCATGGCTCTTTACGGTTATGAGGCTCCTAGCTTTGCTGATTTGGTGTTTGGTGATAGCAAAGCCCCTCAGGCCAAAGATTTGTTGCAGCAGAGTCAAGATATCTTGAACTCATTGAAGAACAATCTTCAGATTGCACAGAATCAGCAGAAGATGTATGCTAATCAGCGGCGTGTTGAGCGCTCTTTTGAAGTTGGAGATATGGTTTATCTTCGACTACAACCTTATAGACAGTCCACTCTCAAGAAAAGTGGAGCTGAGAAGCTCAAACCACATTTTTATGGGCCGTTCAAGGTCACTAGGAAGGTGGGGGCAGTAGCTTATGAGTTGGAGCTACCTTCGGATAGCAGAGTGCACAATGTATTCCATGTGTCTTGCCTCAAGAAGGCACTTGGACACAATGTTGTTGCTTCATCACATATGCCACCCTTGGATGAAGAAGGATAGTTAGTTTTGATTCCAGAAGAGATTCTTGATTCCAGGGAGTGTTCCTTGAGGAAAAGAACTATCAGAGAGTATTTGGTGAAGTGGAAGAACTTGCCTATGGAGGATGCTACTTGGGAGAATGATGAGATTCTGTAGCATCTAGGCTTACAATTGCTTGAGGACAAGCAATCTTGGAAAGGGCAGACTGTAATGTCCCGTTTTCTAGATTGATCTTTTACAGTAGACCGTTGGCCTATTCCAGGGACACGTAGGCTATTTGGAGGTTGAAATTGGGGTTTCATGTTTTGGTGGTTGCTTTTGTTCGTGGATTGTGGTTTGGTTGGCGGTTTCTTTCCGGGTTTGTTCTCCTTAGTCCCTGTTGGTTACGGCTATTTTTAGTAAGTTTAGGATTGGCACCAGAACGGGATTTTGAGAGTGGGGTTGGATTCATCTTGTCAAGACCTTTCCAATGAGCTATAGATCATTGATTTCTGACATCATCTTGGCCTCCGTTTTAAAGTCCGTAAATTAAATATTATTATTTAATATTAATGTTGTTTTAAAAGAGGGGACTTTAAGGTTGAGGTTGAAAAAGAATTGAAGAGGATTATATTATTTTCCCTCTCATGGTTTATCCCATATGCAAGAGGATTTTAGAGACTCCCAGTTGGAAAAGTATAAAAGGAGGAAGAGTGCTCTCATTTGGGCATCCGAAATCTTGATAATGTTATGCTGCCGTAATGGTTTTGGGACTGCTTCGAGGAATGAATGCCTCCTAGCCTGGGCTCACTTCGTGCTTGAGAGATAGCACCTAGGGAGAGGTTTGCTGATAGTAGTGATTTTGTAGTGAGGTTTGCATTGTAGCTTGAGTTTTGTTTGTAGTTCAGTTATTTGTATTTTATGTCATTTTTTGGAGTTGCTGATAACAGGGCTGAATCTGTAGTTTCATTCATAAATCTAAAAATAAAAAGGCATTTGTTCTGGGTATTTCATATTTCCCTTTGTCTATGTTGGGCACCCCACTGTGCCAATTTACAGAATTTATTATGAAGAATCTGATTTTCTAGAAGGAAATTGCCCCTCTTGCTGGCCACCCCTCTTTGGAGTGCATTAGAAAGCATGCTAAATAAATACTTGGGTTTAAGAGTGGTCTATAGTGTGTAGCTTGGTTGCCATTGTCATAGGAGTGCATTGCATCAGATTTGAGGTCATTTAGTTGAGAAATGAGTGAGGTGTGAGCATTTTTGTAGGGTTTATGTTGCTGGTTTGGTTTTTCAAAGTTGCTGATCCGTCATTTCAGTTTGCTAACTTCTATCATTTGAGTTGGGTTGGAAGTCTCTAATTATTGTAAGTTAAACAATAGTACTGTCAGCACTTCATACTTCTTCTCATATTTTCTTTATAATACTTTGCATCTCCGTCATATGGTAGCTCCAATTCCACTTCGGGTTGGAAAGCACATTCTTGACGTCGAGTTATTTCAGCATGATAGTTGGTAGGGATCCTCTGACCATATGCTCGTCATCATCAGGCGCATTCTTGGTTGGAGTTCTTTATATCAGCATTGCATCAAGACCCTCTGACCATATGCTCGTCGACATCCGGCGCATTCTTGGTTAGAGTTCCTTTATCAGCATTGCATAGAGATCCTCTGACCATATGATCACGCCATCCTGGTGTACATTCTTGGTTAGAGTTGAATTCCGCATCGTTTGGTTTAATTGCTAACTTCAACGATTGTGTATTGCTCTGCTTGTTGTAATTGGAAAAGTGAAAAAAATTGGCTTTATATTTATCAGCTTGGGTAGCCATAGTCCCCTCTTTGGAAGACCTTCACTTACCACAGTTCCCACAATGCCTTTCATGTATAATGGATCATCAACTCTAGGATGGATCTTGGGGATTATCAGATTTGCCTTATATTAGAGATCACCTCTCTCACACTTTGGCATGTATTATTGCACTCAAAATATGGAATGCTGGCATTAAAAATGTGGAAATGGGTTAGACTCTCTCTTTGGCTTAATGTTAGTATTTCTTACAAACATGCTGCTAGGACCTTATAAATGTTTTTCTTTAATTTTTAGATAATGGTGTGTGATTTGACTTGGCCATCTAGCAATGAGGTAGTAGGAAGCAAGAGACTAGAAGTGTTTAGAGGAAAGTGTAAGAAACAAAACCAACACTAGTAGCACATCCATCCATTTTTATCATGACAAAATATTTTTGTAAAGTACTCTTTCATTAATTAATAAAATGCATAACTTTCTCATATACTATTTTCTATACAAAAGAGTTTACATGTTTTGAAACTTTTTTTTTTCTTGAATTATAAATCTCCTTTTACCTATTTTTAAAGAATATCTATTCTAAAACTATTTTTTGAAAAAATCATTGAAAGTAAGTCTATTATAATGTTGTTTTTATTATTCTCTTAAGACAAAATTTCTATAGTTGGATACTGGTTCATCAATCTCTGCCAGTTCAAAGGAAATTAATTTCTTTATTCATTTGTTGTCTCTTCTCTCTTTTTTCTGTCTAGTCCCTTAGTTCCGGTGCCCCATATCCTACGTCCTCTATTTAGGTGGTTTTGGGTCTGCAATTTACCATTTTCATTCTCCTCTCTTGATCTCTTCATCCCGAAGATGAATCGTGAAGTATGATCCAAAACATTGATGTAAAAAATTATTACACAGTTAATATCTAGAAGCAAACAAATTTTACTATTATTGACTATGGAAAATTGATGTCTCTAATCTTTCCCTATCAAGCTGCTTAAATTCTATTTCTGGAACCTGTGGGTTTTGGTCTTCCTTTCCACCTAAAAAATTCTTCTAGCATTTAAATTGCATTGTTTGAGTAATCTTCTCCTCTAATACATCTATTTCCTCAGTGATTGCTTTTTGCATTCCATTGCATCTTCTTCTTCATTGATAACCTATGGAATGATGCAGGAGCAAAAGATAGAAGAGTTACTTTTCTTAGAGATAATATGATGTGTCCCAAAGTAGATTTTCTTACACACTAAGAAAAGTAGCTTTAGAATAGCTACTTTCTACAAACAAGGAAAACAAATTTACTGTTAATGAAATCCAGGGTTGCATGGAGACATGTCTCTGATCCCTTAAGACGTGTCTTAGATACTGGTACATGTCTCCCATCTTAGAGACTTGATTGGGTACGTCTCCCTTCATAGGAGACTTCTGGTTGTGTCTCTCACATGTCTCCAGGTACTTTGCATTAATAAAAAGGCATCTCCACTTTTTTTCTTTTTCTACCTTTCATTTGTTTTTGTTTTTGCACAAGCTCAGTGGATTCTTACTCCTATGGACTTCAAACTTCAATACTAGTGTCTATATATATATAATCTTTTAAGATATATTAAATTGTTACAAGTAAGCTATAAGCCTATAAGTAATATATATATATATATATATAGTAAGCTACATTAAATTGTTACAAGTAAGCTATAAACTTAAACTTTACCAATTATTTTGTTTTGATAGTTCAATGTCATGATATTTTTAGTTTGAATGTTAGCATATTAATAAATTAATAAAATTATTAAATTATATTTAAAAAATGGCATCTCCAAGTACCCCTGCCTCCTATTTTTCAAAAACAGACGTACTGGTACTAGTCTCCCATACCAATACCAGTACTAGTCTCCATGCAACCTTGATGAAATCCTAGAAAGCAAGTAAAATCCTCAATTTGAGAGATTGAGATGTTGTTTCTAGACAAAAGTTTTGATAGTTAAGTGGATGGAAATAGCTTTGTTTCTTATTCAATAAGGAAGCATTTTAACAAAGTCTCACTTGTAAGAATTGTGAAATTGAGCCATATATTTCTATGCACATTTTTTTTTAGTGTTTTTAGTTTCCTGCTTATGTCAGTCTTCTACAAGTCATATGATGTTTTCTACATTGTTTTGTAAAACAAAAAAATCCTATCGTACAATTAGAAGAGACTTATGTACATACAAATGGGATTGCATCCCTTTTTATGACAACCAAACAAATTCAATTAGTGATGGGAACCCATATCTATACCTACATCTTCTAGTGATTATATTTAAGGGTAATTTACTCAATATAGCCCATACCCCCATGATTATACACCCATATCATATTTTAAAATGATTGTAATAATCACCCTAGCTACTACCATTTTTTTTTACACTAAGTATTAACTTAATCATCCAAGCATCTTCTATTTGATTTAGAAGTGCTATCTTCAGAGACTTACCAACCGTAGTCATGGCAACAACTCTATGCCACAACTCATATACTCACACTAGAGTATGGTAATCTCACAAGGTCAAGGTCATCCCTAAACCTTGAGGGTTCATTCATAATGGCCTTGCCTACTTATCCCTTCCTGGGAATTAGAGGCTCCGTAGTTCGTACATCAATAATAGAGAGGCTTCATCCTCTCCTTTGATATGAGATCTCTAATCTCACTCTTAAATCATAACTTTTAAGTATATCCTATGATTCCAATTCAATTTGTATGCAGTGGTATGATAGCAATGCAATTAGTCATTTATGTTAGTTCAATACCAACATCAATGTATGAAAACACATAAAACCACACAATGACTAGCTCATATAAACATTACTTGTTCACACATAGTGACCGGCTCAATCATACAGTCCTTGTACTCAATGTGACTATCTCTCACCTAGGTTACACATACATAGTGTGACTAGCTCATTGGTACGACCCATATACACAAAGTGAATAACTCACTCATGTGTTGCATATACACAATGTGACTAGCTCATGTGTACCACATAAACATAGAGTGAATAAATCATGCATGTGTCACATACTTCCAAAGTTACTACTATCTTGTGCATTAAACACAAGGGTTCAAGTGCAACAATGCACAAGACATAAGGTCCTTAATATAGATGCACATAGGGATTGACTCACACATACATAGTGACCAATCAGTAAGAGGAAGTAGATGCAACCTACTACATGCATCTTCCCATTACCTAGTTCACTAACACAAAATCTCATAAATCCCTTCTAACGAGAGAAAGGAATGTTGGTGCATCTCATACTACATTATGGATCCCATCATTTTCTCAATTCACAACCAACAACAATGACAAGCAAGCATCTCATACTACTTGTTGTCATCACTGGCTAAGGAGTAGGTGTAACAACATACATATTCACAACCAACTATGATGGAAACCAAGCATCCCATACTATTTGTTGTCATCACTGGCTAAGAAGTAGGTGTAACAATATACATTACATGTGGCCATTAATAAGATATCCATAGCCTATTGAACCTGTCAAGACTGTGGATCCTAACATCTATCACCTCCATGCCACTGGCAAAAGTTGGTCCAACCTGGTATGGGGTAGCTCCTAGCATCTATCACTTGCATGGTACTGGTGAAAGCTGGTTAAGCCCTATCATACCAAAGGATAGATCCTAGCATCCATCACTTTCGTGGTACTAGTGACAACCGACTAACCCTAAGATACGATGGATAGCACCTGGTATCTACCACCTCCACGGTACTAGTGACAACTGGCTAAACAATAGCCGTATCATAACCTAGATGGCTCCTAGTACCTATCACCTCCATGCTATTGGTGGCAACTGGCTCATCCTAAGATACAATGGATAGCACCTGGCATCCATCACCTACATGATACTGGTGACAACTGACTATCTATAATTGTATCAGACTCGGTCCTGACATATGGGTCATCTTCTAGTTAGGTAAACCCACAATAAGGATATCACAAGGATTCACCAACACTGGTTAGGTTGACTCAATTACATACCACATAGAGGTCCATAAACCAATAAATAGGGTCTTCTATGTCCATCGGTCTAAATTATGAGTCAACACTCAATAAACATATTGGACCCACATGAGCTAGATTCTATTTGGTCACATATGCATAAACATATACAAACACAAAGTAATATCAATGGCCATTCCATATATTTAGTTGTCACTTGGAAACACAATATGCATTATACATAAGTCAAACCCATAATAGTAATATTAAACAATATTCTATTTCTAAGTGCCTAACATTTGCATAACACCAATCACCATCTTAGCATACCAATATCCACCAACTAGGTGTTAAGCCATAACACCATACATAGTTGGGAATTCTCACCATTATTTTCCCATAGAGTTCATTACCCAAAAGTTTGATCATTTTAGTCAAGACAAGTCCAAAGTCACCTTTATACATTCCTGTTAGAGATAAACTGTGAAGACCATTCTAAAAGTTCATCCAAGATTGGGGTAGATTCAAAGAACCTAACCCAACAACCTCAGACTCGGTGAGCTTAGTGCTGATAGAGAGTCTTGTTCTGGCTCAAGCCTATATAGTGGGGACTTACTAATTGGAAGGTGAGATCATATCCATCTGATGTAGTTTTAGCCTCGAGCTGAAACATACCAAAGAGGGAAGGTTCGCCAAGTTTACGAACACCCCATACCTTGGAGTCATTCCCTAAACCCCTCCCCTAGGGACTTGAGGTCCAGGGGCATCCTTCGCCTAAGGACTGCCTACATACCCACTTCCAAAGAGGATCGAAGTCACATGTAGTTATTCTCATTTAGTCTCTCAAGTGTTATAAACATAGGTTCCTAGCCTTAGGATTTCATTATCATCCAAATTTCATACCCACTTACCAAATTTCCCCTAATCAAATCCATACATAGAATATGCATAACAACTATTATCATGACATGATGTAATAAGGTAATTAGATTGCTGCTAAACAAGAATTTAGACTTAGGGTTTCAAAATACCCCCCACCATAATCATCATACTTTTTTACATTATAAACCAAGTTATATTTTATGGTTTAACAAGTTACAATAGTAACCATCATATTATAGTCAACGTATAAAGAACTCAAAGGATGGTTCTCATCATAGGGTAATATAGTGATGCCAAGCCTAGATACCATTATCTAATTTCTATTACCAAATAGTAATTATGAGTATAATAGTCTTAAGGACAAATGCCAAACTCCTCATGTTTGGTCTACTAACAATAATATGTCTAATAAATTTCTCAACTTGAAAGGTTTATTAGTCACACATACCCTAATATAAAAATCCATTACCATTTAGTTGTTCTCGAGGTTAAGGCAATAATCCTAAAATACATTTATCATTGCTATGTTAAAGTACTTGTAACTTTCAAGGTTCTTTTTAATAACAATCAACTACCATTCCACCATCAAGGTTTACATCACCTACGTTCAATCAATTGTCCTCAACATATCCTCCTATATTCCCCTTCATTCGGGTTAGAGTTATAAATATCACAGTTCCGTTCACACCACCAATGTGAAATATACTCCTACTAGTAGAGTAATGACATATGATAGCAAAATTTAGTGATATCAACTATTATCAACTATCATAGTTGCAATATGTTATGGTCTATCATTCATGGAATTCCAAATAACCTCATGAATAGAGAACTCAGGTCAATAAATTATGAACAAGTTTTAATATGACAACATCATGCAAGATAGTGACCATATCAATTATTTATTTTTACAAACTAGCTATACCTTGCTAATAATTAGCAAATCCTTTTACCCTAGAATAAGAGTAGAAAGATAAATCCTTGGTATCTCAAAGTAGCAACATTAACATACTTGCCATGTTATTATGATAGTTTATTCTCTAATTCATACCAGTCATTAACATATACAAAGTTAGTACAAATCTTGGGTAATTTAACCAAGTCCCCAGATTCTTATATGACCAAACCCATCAACCTATACCTACTATAAACAGACGAAGAGTATACCCAGGTATTTAATAAAATAACATAATCCACATACAAGTGAGTTGATAGAGATAAAGTAAAATACAGTTGTCTATGACTAGATAGAAAATATTTAATAATTGTAACAATTGGAAACATAGAATATGAACAATATGATCAACCAACTACTACCATTTTTCACAAAGGTTACTCTGCATTATATATGCAAATTTAGTCTAAAAGATTTGCATGCTAACATACTCCCTACAATTCATCTAAGGTTCACCTTGTGCTAACCCACAAGGAATTATACTCATATCGGAATCACATAGAGGAAGATTCTCGACATAAATAATTGCCAAACATAATTCACCAACCATAAACTTTTATTATAGACTCCAAATTTCATGATCAATTTTGACAGCCAGGAAGTGAACCATGCTCTAAGTATACTCGATTCAGGGAAACATTAGATATACAGTATATTTCTTAGGGTTTTATAATCTAGACCAACTTCAACTCAAATGTATACGTAAATGGAGTTAACAGGATAACACACCTAATCTATCACTGGACGTGAATAGCTATAGTCCTTGAGAAATGTTTCAATCTTCTAAACACAAAACCTCTTGTCCTACACCCATACTCCTGCCATTATCCCATGTCTCCTGTTGTGTATGATTTAAATACTTGGACTTGAACTTTGTTGCCAAGTCTTTAGATTTTAGGATAGTACTTCATAAGTGAAAATTGAAATAGTAAAATCTGATTTGATCCTACTGCTACATGAATCTAAGACCTAATGTTCTAAGATTTTGTAGTCATTTCCTGATTCCTCTATAGGTTTGAGATTTATAAGAGAAAATATTGGAAAGATACGTAGTGAGGACTGGCATGATCCCATTGGATTTGAGATTATCTTCACTGCAATGCTAGAAGATGCAAGAGGCATGGGCTTGAAACTCCCTTATGATTCACCTCCTATAGAATAGATGCTCTCTAAGCGAGATGAATTCCTTAAAAGGTAGTTTTGTGATTAGTTTATTTCTTCGGCACCCAATAATTATATTTGTTTATTTTTTGTAACTTTATTATTCTTTTGGTTTTACAGCATAGAAATAGGCCAGATGAATGATTATGATCAATCCCTAATTTTCATAGTTGAGGGTATTCGAAGCATAGTTGACTGGAACAAAGTTTTAAGACATCAAAACAAGGATGGCTCACTCTTCCATTCTCCCTCTGCAACTGCTTGTGCTCTAATGCACACTAGAAAGTCCAGTTGCCTTGGGTATTTCAATTCAATGCTAGAAACTTTGGAGAATGGAGGTTGGTCTTTAAATGTTAATGTATACTGATGAGATTTCATCATGTTCATGCATATGTAACATGCATTTTTTGTTGGTGCAGTGCCTAGTGTTTATCCCATAAATGTGTTCACTACTCTCTCAATGGTAGATAGGTTGGAGAGCTTAGGAATAGCAAGACATTTCAAATGTGAGATAAAGCAGGCTCTAGATGATGTCTATAGGTAATTGATAAATCCCTTGCTTATGATTAAATATTGTACTTTCTATGCCTGGTTTCTATATTGTCTGAAATCAATATTCTCACTAGACAGATGCTGGACAAAGAACAAAATAATTGAGGGAATATCATCAACATCAGACATAGTTAACAGTTCTGTCAATGTTAGGATTTTACGGTGGAATGGATATGATGTGTCCCTAGGTCTTTTGAACAAATCACTATTAGACTTAGGGCACACAACTGAGAGGAGGGGTGAATCAGTTGTGCAAAACTTTCTCCAATTTACACACTTAAATCCTCTTAGTGATTAGCAGTATATTAAACACGAAACATAATGGATTCAAATCAAAAGCAAAAACTCATCAACACATAAGACACCAAGATTTTGACGTGGAAAACCCGGTTAAGGGAAAAACCATGAGGTGATTAACCCAAGAATGTATTCTCTGTTAGAAGAATAGAAAGAACAAAATGGCACCTACCAATTAGGGCTCACTGCCCGAGCACACTACTCACAAGAGGCTCACTGCCTACAAGAGACACATTGTCTACAAAGAAATAAGTATCACATACATGAACTGGAGAATAGCATCTTCACCATGCTTGAATCAGTTCCATTAAGCTCAATACTTCTGCTCTACCTTTCGCTCTCCTCTTCGCTACCACACACTCATCTCCACATAAAAAGGCCAGTTCAAACTGACTTTGCAATCCCTTATTTATACAAGGCATCAACTTAGGAATGATCATCTAAGTCAGCAAACATTCATAAGACCATCCGACAGATGCATAACTCATCCGGTCGGCCTGTCTCAAGAACACCATCATACAAAATACTCTTCAATTGCAAGCTCCAACTTCAATGCAGACCACCAACATGAACTGGACATGATCCAAAGACTTCCACAAGCTTGCCTGAATCACCAAGAACATCCACACTTCTACTTACTGAAATCCTTCTCTCCTTCATCTTGAAGCTTAAGAACACAGTCGATCATAACTGTCACAAAAGAATAGATGCTTGCAGACCTTCAAACCACACACCAATAGATTTGATACACCACAAAGACTTCCTCAGCACTCCCTTAAATCTGCAGAACAAGAAACTTCATTTCCGGATCTCAGCGAACCTTTCTTGTTACACTTTGTCAGCTCTGAACACCTACTAGAACCGGTTTCACTTGAGTGGCCACAACTTCTTCATATCTTCATGCGGACCTCTGAAATCTCTACTAGATCACCTACAGACACATATCTACAAACCCTTTAATCCACATCCTCTGATCATCATCCTATCTTGGACTTTTGTCTTACAGTCATCACTGTTCTTCACTGTTCCTGATTGAGACTAGTTTTCTCAATATCCTCAGCTCATGGCTCATCTCGACCTTATCATTAATGTAACAGGAGTATGTTGACATCAATGACAACACCAGTTAGGCCCATACTTGCAACAATCACACCCTATTTTCCATAAATTTTGTTGTTGATTATTGCTCATATTTTTCTGTCAGGCATGAATAACTATTATGAAATGCAATTTTGGGGATGATAGATTCTCACTCATACATTAATTCTTTACGAGAGTTATGTTTCATTAATTTTGTATTTCCTTTTAATGGAAACAACAACCATGTAGATGTCTTTGTCAGTTTCCTGCAAGATGGAAACTTCCTACCATTAGTAGAAAAGAGAGTCGAAGCTGTTACAGTAATGCTAAATTTGTATAAATCACCTCAGATGATGTTCCCTGATGAAAGAATTTTGGAAGAAGAAAAATCTTTCTCCAGAAACTATCTTGACAAAAATGAAGCAAATATTGTAATGAATGACGAAACTTCAGTCCACAAAGACCTTGATAAAGAGGTAATACATTTATTTTTTCAAATCCAAATGACCAATGTTTGATATTAATTTTGTCATTGAGCTTTAGGGGTTGATCCATCATGTGCAAGTTGAGTATGCACTGGCTGTCCCCTGGTTGGCCAGTTTGGAGCGAATGGAACATAGAAGATACATTGAAACATAGGTGTTTGATGATATTTGGATTGGAAAGACCTCTTACAAGTAACTTTTGATTGAGCTCATTATTATGGCACACCATAACTAGATAACCCTTTAAATTTGATTTTATAAGTATATGCTCTTAGATGACTTGCTTAGACAGTCCTAAATATTGGACCTTCTAATTGGATTGTAGGATCCCCTGTTTGAGCAGTGATTGTTTTTTAACATTAGCCAAAAATGACTTCAATATCTGCCAAGCAACATAGCAGAAATACTTATAGGAGTTGGAAAAGTATGTCTACATGTAAATGATTGGAGAGTTTTGGAATTATTAACTGTAATAACATGACTGGTAGTAACATGTTATAGTTGCTTTGAGGTTTTAATAAGAGTTTCTGTTGCTATCTCCATTAACAGATGGTTTATAGATTCAAACTTTGGTGACCTACACTTTGCATGACAAAAGTGTGTATACTGCTATTTTTCTGTTGCTTCAACACTTTTTAGCCCTGAAATGTCTGCAGCAGGAATTGTATGGACCAAGAATGCAGTTCTCACTACAGTCATAAATGACTTTTATGATGTGGGGAGCTCCACTAAAGAGCTTCAGTGCTTTCTTGAAGCTGTTAAGAGGTAATTTTAGCATGAGTATCCAAAATTGTGTTGAATTGGATGGCTATAATAATAATATCTATAATGCATTCCATTTTAAGATTAATTCCCATTGCAAATTTCACTGTAGAGAAACCTTACAAGCCTAATTAAAGCTCTGGTATTATCTAGGCCTTGGATGTCAAATTGTCATATCTAGAGAAGAGTCATAATATACTTGTTTCTAATGTTTTGCAGGTGGGATCCAGCAGGGATAAATAGTTTTTTAGATAGTGTGAAAATTTTGTTCTCTGCACTATATAACACTGTCAATGATATTGCCCAAAATGCCTGTTCTTTTCAAGGTCAAGATGTCAGCATTCATTTAAGGGAAATTGTGTGTATCTTTCCTTGAATATAATTTTTTGTAGTATATATATTTTATTGCAAACAAAGTTTCATTAAAAAAAAGTTGAAAACAAAATTAGAATAATCCATGAAATCTTCTTTGTGCTTTTTTTATTGGTACAGGCTAGTGATGTCAGCGATGAAAGAGGCTGTGGGCCAAAACTGGATAAATACCATCCATGTAGGAGTACCTGGAAAATGGAAAAACACATTTTCTTTGGAACTAATTGTTCTTATATCACTCTATTTTGTAGGGCCTAAGCTTTCAGAGCAAACCATCCACCACCATGAGTACAGCAGTCTAATGGAACTTGTCAGTATTTGTGGGCCCCTTTTAAATGACATTCAGAGCTACAAGGTACTAAATCCTTACCACAAGTAGGTCATGCCTTATAAATACTTTAGTAAATTTCATCTTCACAGAATGTTGAGCAGGGAAACTAAATTCCCCATATGTTTTTCAGAGGGAGGCAAAGGAAGGAAAGATGAAATCTGTGACATTGTTTCTGAAAGAATATCTAGTGATAACTACTGAGAATGCTACTGAGAGGATTAGACAAACCATTAATCAAAACACAAAAAAATTACTGAGAAACTTGTTGCAACCTAGTGTTCTCCCTCATGATTGCAAGTTGTTGTATTGGAATATGGCTCAAATTCTCCAACTATTCTACCTCAAGACTGATGGATTCACATCTCCTACTGAAATGCTTGAACATATCAATAAGGTTATTTTTGATCTTGTATTGTAAGTTCTAAAAGGGAGTTTTGAGATAATATCACTATTGGATATGAAACCCAACGGTCACCTCTTGTCCTTTTGTGGTGACTCTTTGTTGTTTGGCTCCTTCTATCTTATCTCTTCATGGATATTGTAATCTATATAAGCATAAGTATATGCTGTTGTAAACATATCTGAGAACACATAAATAAAAGAGTTTTCCCTTGCTTTGTGGATGTAGCCATACATATGGTGAACCACGTTAAATAGCTTTGCATTGTGTGATTGTTTACTATTCTTTTGTTTTTCGTTGTTCCATTGTTTTAACAATTGGTATCAGAGCTCAGTCAAGGAGATGGTTGACAAATTCATGATGAATTTCAAAGAAATGGAAGAAGCGAACAACTGGAGAATAGAGAAATTTTTAGGGCAGCATTTTGGACTTTGGAAGCTGTAAATTCGTGCCCTACTAATCCAAAAAGACCTAGCTATCACACTGAAAGGAAAGGAAGGAAAACTAGAGAAGATGACAGATGACAAATTGGATGTGATGGATCAAAAAGTAGCCTCTACAATTATCCTCTCGTTGTCCAACAATGTCTTATTTAATGTTGCAACAGAAACTTCGGCAAAACAAATTTGGGACAAGCTTTGCCACATGTATGAGACGGCATCCGCAACCAATAGGGTCTTCTTGTTAAAGAAGTTATTCAATCTGAAAATGAAAGAGGGAAAAGGATTTTCAAATCACTGGAATGAATTTAACATTGCAATCAGCCAACTAGCTTCTATAGAAATCAATTTTGATGCTGAAATGAGGGCTATGCTACTCCTATGCTCACTTCTCGACAGATGAGATAATGTTGTGATGGCGATTAGCAATTCAGCACCTGGGAGAAGAGGATCTGAAGACAAGGAAAAAAAAGTAATGTTAAGATTTGACAATGTCACTACCACCCTTCTCAACGAAGACATGAGGAGAGGACAAAATAAAATATCTGGTGAAGCCTTGGTTTTAGGCAATAGGGGAAGAACCCAAGATCAAGGAAAATAAAATAGGAGAAGATCTAAATCAGTGAAGAGATCAAAGTCAGGAGGACGGAAGGAAGGTTGCTAGTTTTGTGGAAAAGATTGACATGTCAAGAAGGATTGTTGGTTTTACAAGAAAGCCCAAAAATAGCTGAAAGAAAATGAGATTAACACGACTCTTGAAGATGATGGAGGAGCTCTTGTCTTGGCAACAAGTGAAGCTGAAGCTGACTCATGGATTTTAGACTCTGGTGCCTCCTTTCACGCAACTTCAAACCGAGATGCCTTCCAAACATATCAAGAAGGAAAATTTGGCAAAGTTTATCTCAGAGACATTGAGTCGTGCGAGATAGTCGGCAAAGGTGACATATTGCTGCAACTAAAGAATGGAAGCAAGTGGCTACTAAATGATGTAAGACATGTTCCTAAACTTAAGAGGAACTTGATTTCAGCTAGACAACTTGATGCGCAAGGCTGCAGCATCACTTTCTCTTCCAACATTTGGAAAGTAACCAAAGGAGTTTTAGTTGTTGTGAAAGGTAATAAATCAGTATCTCTTTATGTGCTCGAATGTACCGCTGAAGTGGGAGCAGTGATGGCCATAGTTGACAATGAGACAAAACTTTGGCATAGGAGACTTGGCCATATAAGCAAGAAGGGAATGGAAGTATTGCTCAAAAGAGGCCAACTTTCTGGTTTACAATCAACAGATTTAGAACTATGTGAGCATTGTATTTACGAGAAACAAAGGCGGGCCAGCTTGTCTAAAACTGGACATGACAAGAAGTCAAGACCCTTGGAACTCATGCATTTGGATGCCTTCGGTCCCATAGAGGTAACCTCCATTAGAGGAGAAAACTATTTTGTAACTTTTTTAGATGATTGCACCCGTAAACTTTGGGTCTATATGCTCAACAGAAAATCAGAAGTGTTTGCAAAATTCAAAATTTTTAAGGTTGTTGCAGAAAATCAAATTGGGAGCAAAATTAAATGTCTTAAAACTAATAATGGGGGGGAGTTTTCCTCCTTAGATTTTGATACTTATTGTGCAGATAACGACATTCAGCACATCAAGGTTGTACCATTTACACCTCAAGAAAATGGTGCAGCTGAAAGGATGAATTGCATGATTCTAGAGAGGGCACGAAGCATGCTCTCTAATGTTGGTTTGAGTAAAGAATTCTGGGTTGAGGCAGTTAACACAATGGTCTATTTGATCAACCGAAGTCCTTCCACTAAACTAGACTTTGATATTCCGAAAGAAGAGTGGTTTGAAAAGAAGATCTCCTACAATCACCTTCGAGTCTTTGGCTACGAGGCGTTCATTCACATTCCAAAAGAAAAGCGAACAAAATTAGATTTCAAATCCAAATGATGCATCTTCGTCAGTTATGGGGAAGAGCAATACAATTTTAGGTTGTGGGATCTAGTTGCAAAGCAAATCATTCGCAGTCGTGATGTGGTATTCAACGAAAAAAGTGTTTCCTGCCTTGCAAGAACAGAGGACATCTACAAAAGAATATATTTCATTGGATGATAGTTTTAGTAGGTGTAATTCACAGTCTTCACATATGCCACCAATAGCCGGAGGCATTTCTCAGTCATCTACACAAGCCATAGTTCAAATATTAGATGAAGTGGGAGCCCTGCATTCTCTGCCACTTAATTTTGGTTCACTTTTTGCTAATGTTAATGAGCACTCAGGCTCATATCTGCCATCAAACACCTATGAAATGGGTGTTATTCCCACATAGCCTCAAGTTATACATCTACCACACAATGTGGATGAAAGCCTGGTGGATAATAACAATAGTGGCATAAGAATCCTTGGCTCACGTCATAAGAGCGCTGAAGATATAGTTATATCCACGTAGGCTGAGGAATGTATAAGCACACGTATTGGGGTCACACCACATATGTTACCTCCCAAAAATTTAATGTCCATTTCTTTGGATGCCATGCAGCCTATATATACTCCATCATTGCCAATTCAAAGAAATACAGAGTCGTACAGTCAGCACACTAGGATATCAAACACCCAAACCTCCTATTATGACTTTGGTGCAAACGCACCACAAAACATCTTGTCATCACAGTCTCATGGTCAGCACACAAATCACCTGCCTGGTTTCTCTCACCCACGGACTCAGCAAGATGGTCAAGAGTCTCAAAAGAATATGGGAGACTTTTCTTTACCACATTTCTCTTCTTTGTTCTCCATGCCAGATGGTCAGGAAGAGGATGAAAGTTTTCAAAAGACTGTCAAAGTTTTTCCAACATAGCCAACTTGGAATGCTACACAGTCTCCAAACAAAGATATCTCTTCCTTGCCAGCAGCAAGAGAGTCACAGTTGTTTCAAACAAATTCATCCACTACACAGGAAATACAGAAGGGCATTACCAAATCAGAGGGCATACAGAGGAGTGTTGAATCAAGCACAACACATGAAGAGGGCAGTATACAAGGGAAAATGCCTCCATTAAGGAGGTCTACTAGGGAGAAGAGACCTCCTAAACTGGATGATTATCAATTGCTCGTTGCTGATCTATCAGAACCAAATACATTTCGAGAGGCCTGCAATGCAAAAGATAGTGAAATGTGGATGGCGACAATGAAGAATGAAATGGAGTCACTAATGACAAACCATACATGGGATCTGGTCTGTCTTCCATCTGATCGCAAAGCTTTGAAGAATTGGTGGGTCTATAGAATCAAAGAGGAAGAAGGTGACACAAAACGCTACAGGGCCAGACTTGTTGTGAAAGGATATGATCAACAAAAGGGAGTAGACTTCAATGAGATTTTCTCACTAGTCATGAGGATGAACACAATTTGAGTTGTTTTGGGTTTGACAGTAGTTTATGACCTTGAGCTTGATCAACTTGATGTCAAAAAATGCATTTCTCCATGGTGATATAGAAGAGGAATGTACATGCATTAGCCAAAAGGTTTTGTCAAGCAAGGGCATGAAAATCTATTTTACAGATTAAGGAGGAGTTTATATGGGCTATAAAAAGCCCCAAAGAAGTGGTACATCAAGTTTGATAACTTCATGATGGAAAATAAGTTTATACATTCTAAATCTGATCCATGTTTATACTACAAGGTCTTGCCAAGTGGTGAAGTTGTTTTATTGCTACTCTATGTTGACGACATGCTCATTACTGGCACCAACATGAGAGTCATTGCTGATCTAAAGCAACTCTTGGGAAACAAATTTGCAATGAAGGACCTCGGGGCAACAAAGAAGATTCTTGGCATGACCATCATTCAGGACAGAAAGAAGAAAAAAATTAGATTGTCTCAGCAAAAATATATTGAAAAAGTTTTGGACAGATTCAATATGAGAAGCGCTAAGCTAGTTAGCACTCCACTTGCTGATCATTTTTGCTTGTCTTCCGCATTGTTCCCCAAGACACAAGAAGAACAAGATTACATGAAGAACATTCCATATTCTTCAGCCGTGGGAAGTCTTATGTATGCAATGATATGCACCCATCCTGATATTTCCCAAGTAGTGGGAGTTGTTAGCCGATTCATGAGCAATCCCAGAAAAACTCATTGGGAAGCTATGAAGTGGATATTAAGGTATCTAAAAGGAACTTCAGATTATGCCTTATGCTTTGGTGGGAAAGTTGGACAACTACAAGGCTTCTTGGACTTTGATATGTCAGTGACTTGGATAAAAGAAGGTCTACATCAGGCTATGTTTTCACTTTTGCCGAGGTAGCTATTAGCTGGGTCTCAAGATTGCAACCAGTAGTTTCTCTTTCCACTACTGAGGCTGAGTACATTACCCTCACTGAAGGAGAAAAAGAAATGGTTTGGTTGCAGCATTTTTTTACTGAATTAGGTTCCAAATAGCAAGTTTTCACACTCTTTTGTGATAGTAACAACACTATTCATTTGGCTAAGAATGCAACATTCCACAACAAAACCAAACACATTGAGCTGATGTATCATTTCATCTGTAGCATGATTGAAGAAGGTAAGTTGCAAGTTCAAAAGATCGACACCAAGATCAATCTGGCTGATGCATTGACCAAGGTTGTACCTCGAGAGAAGTTTGAATTCTGCAGGGCTTCTCTCGGCATTGTCAAACTCTGACAATAGGCTTAAAGTAGGGGAATAGCTCTAAAAGTTTGCAACAATCATTGGGTTTCAAGTGGGAGATTTTTGGATATGAAACCCAATGGTCACCTCTTGTCCTTTTGCGGTGACTCTTCATTGTTTGGCTCCTTCTGTCTTATCTCTTCATGGATATTGTAATCTATATAAGCATAAGTATATGCTACTATAAACATATCTAAGAACACATAAATAAAAGAGTTTTCCCTTGCTTTGTGGATGTAGCCATACATATGGTGAACCACATTAAATAGCTTTGCATTGTGTGATTGTTTACTATTCTTTTGTTTTTCGCTATTCCATTATTTTAACAATCACCTAGTTCTATTAATAATTGAAATCCTTGTGAATAGCTTAGGAACCATCCATGACATGTTCCTAGCCCATAAGTGGTATGTTGTGTTATTTACCATCTTGTTGCCATCTAAATATTTGTTGCTTCGTGTTAGCATACATTCAAATCATGAATCTTCTACAACCAGTGTCTCACATGACTCCTACAACTTTTACTTGTATTTTATCTCTATGGACAAAGATGCTATTGTAGATTGTTCTTGGATTTTCCAAGAAACTACACCCTATCCTATACTCAATATAGTTGCACCCTCAAAGTTGCCATACAATCATATATTTCAAATCTCAAATTTTTGAACCACAGCCTCGCATGACCCCTACAACTTTTTCTTGTATTTTATCTCTATGGACAAAGATGACATTGTAGATTGTTCTTTGATTTGCCAAGAAACCACTCCCTATCATACACTCAATATATTATAATTGTTGCACCCTTAAAGTGGCTTGACAATCATATATTTCAAATCTCAGATTTTCGCAATTCATTTGATGATTGTTGTGTCATGTCTTGATATTTTAATATTATCTACTATTAATTTTGACAAATATATTATTTTATTTTCTAGATTTTTTTTGCTTTCTTATTGAATATATTACTATCGTTGTGAGAGGACTTAGAGCAAGGAGTAATTTGCAATGTAAGGAAGTAGACAAGATAGTAACAATGAAGGACAACTATGAACCATACAAAATAATGAGTGTGTTTCTACCAATTGTTTCCCCAAATATATGTAGTCCCTACATCCTTACTTAATCTTAGTTCTATGTAGCTTAGACAATTGATAATCTTTCAAACAAAAGAGAAATCTAGGTTTTTAATTCATAGTAGATTATAAAAAATAAGTCTAAATGCATTATTTTTGGGTTATTGGTCATACCTATTGTGGGATTTGTCTATGTTAGATGTTGGTATTCATATGGCTCTTCCAAAATACATTTTGACAACCCTATGGTCTAATTGGTGTTTACTGGTCATACCCACCATTTGGTTTGTTTCCTTGAGATGATCACACCAATAGAACACTCATAGCTAGTTTTTAGAAAACCCATATTGCTAAGATGTGGAGCAAAGTGAGGTAGACCTAACATAAAGAAAACAACACCAAACTTGTTGCTTTTCTAATCCGTGGTCACTCTAGATTCCTTAGGACTTATCACAAGGTCAATAATGATTTCTTTTTGGGAAGGTCTGAATGGAGATGTTCCAATGTTCTTGCTAAAATATTCAGTATTCAATGCAATGGGATATAGTCAAGTCTTTGGTACTTATTCAATACTTTTCCAAACCAAATCAGCCTTTGGGAGTTTTCTATGGACTTCCATATAGAGTTACCTAAGATAAAGGACCTTAATATCTTCACAATGATTACTAACTTGTGTCATAACTCCACAACAATCCAAAAATAATTGTCGGTGAGAGGCATTTGATATTCACTGGTAATGTTTGGACAATTATTTCATCATTTGAAACTCAATTAGAATATAATCACTTGTTATCCCATGTTGGATGGCTAGATTGAAGTGATTAACAAGTATTTTGAAGGATCTCATTGCTTTTCTTTGAAATGCCAATTCATTGAACCCAATAATCCAAGACGATCTATTGATTTGAACATACAATAATCTAAACCAAGCTCCATATTCACCACTAGCTTCATTATCATCCCTAGCGTACATGATCAAAATTGTAGTCTAATTCACTGTGTTAGGCAATGCACATAATTTTGATAGTGTCATCCTTATTTATTACAACCAATTTTGGGGTATCTAAGAGAAACAATATGATTGAGAATATGGAATTGTGGAATGTGAGTAGTTACATTCCTTATAATTGCTTTCATCTCTTCATCTTCTTCATTTGTAAAAAAAAAAAGTTATGTAATATAGCTATTTGTCATTTAGTTGGAAAGAAAATTTGATGTTTCAATTCAACTGCTTAGTTCATTATACAATTTTTTTTCTTCTTTAATGCAATTTGTGGTATAATTCTAGTTTACTCTTATGTTCTATTTTATTTATATGACACTTCAATTATTACATTTTTGTTGTTGAACATTGTTGTTCTTTTTTTAATATAAAAACCTTTAAAATATATTTATAATGAACTGTTTCTTGGGTCACCCTTGGGCATTAACTAAATGGTATTAGAGTAGTGTCTTTCATCTTCATTTTTCTCTACATTTGTATGGCTACAAATACAAGGTCTTTCTATAGGAAGGTAAATCTTCAAAATTGTCACTGTTATTGAAAATTCTCCCATTGGCAATTACTTACACACTTATTAAAAACTTCAATACATTCATGTTATATATAGTTGAAGTAAAGGAAATATAATTACACTATTTGCTCATTAATAATTCAATTAAGTTCACATACCTTGGATTATAGGTCGGCCCAAAATTCACACACCACCATCATGGAAATAAACCAATCTTCACCTATTAGTATGATTAAAATCTCATTATTTAACATTGCTCAATCCTAAGTATCTAACTCTAGTGATTTTTGTAAAATACTATAATTTATGTTTAATCAAAATTAAAGCAATTTAATGAACTAAATTTGGAACCCATTCTAGTATTTAGGTCAACATTTTCTTGATATTTAAAACCTTTTCCAATTGAACAAGTCTAGTTATTGAATCTCTCATATAGGTAAAACATGCAAACAAAGGTTAACATCTACAAATAATCATATGTGATTTGGATTGAATCGATAATTGATCAAATCAAAACAATTTCACACCTACTAATTTAAATTAAATCTCCTTATTCATATTGTAGTCAGGAAAAAAACACTGTTATAGCCCTGCAAATAGTAAATTCAAGCCCTACCTATGTAATAGAGCCCCTAATCAACTTAAAATCTAATCAACTATGCATAAAAGCAAGAAACCCTAGATTGACTAATGCATTTCCTCCATTGTTGCTATCTAACCTAGCTATTCTAATGCACTTAGACTTGTAGGTCTACAAATGGTATGTGAGCTCAATAGTTGACAATGGCATAAGTCAAATTCACAAGTGGCGAGGTGAAAATGAGAGGGTAAGACTAGTTTTACAGAAGAGGAAATGTGAATGGAGGGCTGAGATGAAGAGTTGACTTGGACGGAAGATCAAGGGCTAAGAATGTTTTTGGGTTTCCAGCCACAAGAAGACAAAAAGTAATTTTAAATTAGAGGAAATGGTGAGGTGGGAAATGTTTTAAATTAAATAAACTTGGTTAATTTATTTAATTTATTGTGAGGAATGGGTAATGTAGAGGTTTATTGTGAGGAATGGGTAATGTAGAGGGAATTTAATTAAATAAGTCGGGGGACTTATTTAATTAGGGTAAGGTTAATAATTTAAATAAATGGGTATTTATTTAAATTAGAAGGGGAATATGGGTGTTTGATTAATGAATAACTAAATAATAATTAAATTATTTAATTATAGAGGAATTTAGAAGAAGATAGTTTAACTAATTAAATAAATGAAATTTATTTAATTATAGGCGTAAGAAGGAATGAATTAATTAAATTATTTAATAAATTATTTAATGAATAGCAGAATGCGAAGTTAAGGTGAAATATGCGTGAAAATATCATTCGCAGACCCTGGACATTTTTAAGTGTCTAAATTTTGCCTCTCTTTGATATAGAGTCGAATCTGACATTATATCAAAGAAAATTTTGAGAAATGTGCTCTAAACATACCCCAATGTGTTCTAGATGAAGTGTGATGGTCCTATGCCCCCTCGAGCAATTTTTCAAATTTTCTAAAAATTTTTAATAAAGTTTCAAAAAATTTCTGAAAAGTTGTGCGGGGTGCCCAAAGTGATCTAGAAGTGAGCAAACGGTGATAAAAGGCACCTGACATGTGAAAGAAGGCTGCCAGTTGGTCAATTTAGTGAAAAGGGGGCCCATCTAGGTCAAAAGGTCCTATAAATAACTCATAGGGGGCCCATAATCTTCATTTGTGCACTTGAGCTTTAGAATTTTTACAGAGAGTAGAGTGAGCCTATGGAGATTTCACGTGGAGCTACTGTCGAGATGTCGCCTATATCGCTTCACTAACACCATGGATCACTAGTTTGGATGCATGGTCGACTCCCTGGGACTGGGGACAGGTGCCCCAGTATATGTCTAATCCTAACTTGTCAATTTCTCCATTTATTTTGTAGATTTTAGGGCCCAAAAATAGGACATGCATGCGGTGCACTTTTTTGCATCACATGCGCCGTCGTGTGTGATGCCTACATGTTGTGGTGCAACACCTGCACCAATGTGTGACGCATGTATTTTTTGGAGCCACATGCACTAGTTGGTGTGACACCTCCGCTTAGGCGGCATGCATCTGTTGGCTGCAATGCTTTGGATGAGTAGTGCATCACCTGCATAAAAATGTGATGCATAAGTTTGACAGTGTGACACTTGGGCCCAAGTGAGTCACATGCATTGAGCAATGCAACACATGCGCTTAGGTGACTCCCATGCGCTGAGTAGTATGGCACATGAGCTTAGTTGCCATGCCTAAGAGAAGCAGTGTGACACATGAGCCAACCTAGCCAGAAATAGTGGATTTTACCCTAATTCTTACCCTTGTTTGACCATAACTACTGCATTTAGGGTTTTTTGATTAATGTGGTGTCTTAGCTACATGGATACAAGTACGGTTGCCTCCTATTTACACATGGGAGAGTTATCCAACTAGATATCGGTTGCATGATTCCTTATCGATGGCTCAGCGAGATATCCTTGATGCGCTTGGACTATACAATTTCACTTTTATGCCTAAGATTCAAGCTAACCAAGGGTTATTGACTGCAGTGGTTGAGAGGTATCACTCAGAGACTAGCTCATTTCATTTTTTGATAGGAGAGGCCATGGTGACTCTACTTGATGTGTGACAAATTCTGCGGCTGTGCATTCATCACCTTGGCCCTTCTTTCAATGGGGACTTGACCTTGAGGGAAAAACACATCTCACCTCTGCCAATGGCCATAAGTTCATCATTACCACCACCGAGTACTTCACAAAGTGGATTGAGGCCATTCCTATGATGGACATCCCTAGTAAACAAATTGCTAAGTTCATTCTGAATTACATTATATATGTTAGTATGGTGTCCCTCAATCTATCATCATAGATAATGGTCGTCCTTTCAAAAACTAGGATATCAAAGAGTTTTGTGAAAAATTCTACATTTAACACCACTTCACCACTTCATATTATCCCCAAGGAAATGGTCAAGCTGAGGTGTCAAATAAGACCATTATAAAAATCCTCAAAAAGATTGTCAATGATGCTGGCCATGACTGGCACCTTCAACATAACCCTGCCTTGTGGGCCTACTAAACCAGCATCTGTACACCCACGGGTGCCACTCCATACTCCCTTGTCTATGGTTCAGAAACCATCTTGCCTATTGAGGTTGATTTACCCTCCTTATGAGTGCCAATGCAACAATTTGTTGATGATGGAGAATACAGAGTATCCAGGTTACATGAGTTGGATTTGTTAGATGAAAAGAGACAAAATGCACTGGCTCATCTACAAGCATATCAGAATCATCTCCAATGTAGTTACAACAAAAAGAGTCAAGATCAGACAATTCAATATTAGAGACTTGGTCTTAAAAGAGAATCCCAAGAATCAAATGCAATGGGAGAAGCTAGGGAGATTTGAGCCAAATTGGTTAGGACCTTATGTCATCACTGTCACATACAAATTAGGGGCATATCAACTCGCCACTCCTAAAGGTGAACCATTACTAGAGCCAATCAATAGTATGCACCTTCGCATATATTATACCTAAAAAAGAAACAAAGAAAAAAAAATTAAAAAAACTCAAAAAAAATAGTAAAGAGAAATAATTCGTCAAAAAGTAAAAACTACTTTGGTGGCGCTTTGGATAAGTACCATGGTGAAAACCTAACAAACAGGCACCATGTGTATTTGATTTTGCTCCACTATCTACCATCATTCTATCATGTCTTCTACCTTTCATGTCACCTAATCCATATCATAACTCACATCATGACCCACGTCATAATCCACAATAAAACTATGATGTCCTCTCATGGCCCAAGAATAGTTTGTATTTAACGTCGATTGCTTTACATGCTCCATCCATCCCTTTCATAATAACCTTGCCCTATACCTGACTGGGGGCATCTCCTGATCCTAAACTTAGTATTGGAAGACACCTTTCATAACGGGTCAGAAATCCAAAAACATCGCACATTCCCAAAAATACAAAAAGATCAAAACAATGTCAAAACACAAAAAATCAAAACAATGTCAAAACAAAGAAAAAAATCAAAACACGTCAAAACCAAAAACATCAAAAGGTCCCAAAAGATAAAAACATTAAAACATGTCAGAAAACCACAAAAAAATCAAATAATCAACCCAGAAACCCAAGCGATAAACAATGTCAACCCACCAAATTGAACTACGTCACCTCTGCGCTTTCATGTAGGCAAGGTCATCTTTGATGAGCCCTCGAGGCATAAAACCTAGGTCCTAGGTCACATAGCGTCCACATGGTCGAACTATGTTGTCTCTGAGCTTTCACGTAGGCAAGGCCATCTTCAATGAGTCCCTGAGACATTAGGTCAGTCCCTTAGGGCCAGTTGAGGCAAGTGTCACAATAAGTTGTCCCTTTCCTGCAATGGAACCTTTGATTAGACCAACACAGTCAAATCCTTAAAGAAATATACAATCTCAAATCAATAGACAAACTACTCAGTCAACCTTTCAATCATCACAACCTAATTGTCTAGTGATGATCATGCATCACTATCAACTACCCTTATCAACTATCACATGCCTTATATGGAATGGGGCATCGTCAAAACTAGGCTTTATGCCTTAGATGGCATACTTTATTATCTATCATCACATATCAACCATCGTACACCTTGTGACATCCTCAAAACTAGACCACATGTCTTATGAGATGTCACAATCCTATCACTTGCCTTATACAGTAGTGCCATTGTCAGAACTAGACTTGACATCTTATACAACATGCTTCCTATCCTGAAACTAGGCACTACTCATCCAATCATAATCAAATGAACAAACATACACACTTGGCAAAAGATCCAATTGGTTGTTGACTCTACTAGTCTAGTCTATCTTATCTTTCACTAGATTCTTTTATGGCCTTGTTCTTATGCTCCTCAAGGCAGTCCCTAAGTGATGAAGAGAAGCGATGATAGATCAAGACCATTTTTCTTTGATTTCTATTTGTGGTTTGTCTTGACAAAACAACTAAGGCAAATAGGTTCCTTACATGTGATCAAGATTCCATAAAGGTGATCAAAGTCATCCTATACATGTGAAAGAACAAATGTTTCCTTGCATGAGAATCCACATACCTCAAGGTTATGTCATCACATGTTCCAGCGATGTGCCATCATTACTAGTCTGAGTCAGGCATTCCTTGTTTGTCATGTGCCTGTTGTTAGGTCTCAAA
Organism: Cunninghamia lanceolata; assembly: GCA_027924645.1. Taxonomy (NCBI): domain Eukaryota; kingdom Viridiplantae; phylum Streptophyta; class Pinopsida; order Cupressales; family Cupressaceae; genus Cunninghamia; species Cunninghamia lanceolata. Next base: position 4,837,845 of record BSBN01000372.1, on the reverse strand, counting down.
AACATAGGTTGTAAACCTTAAGAGGATGCCAAGCTCTCTTAATGCTTTTGGCTAACGAAACAAGGTTGATATGATTGAAAAAACCCTTCCCTTTAGGCTCTGCCAAACCTAGGTAGGTGCACCTTGATATATGATGCAGATTTGTGTGACCTTATTGATCTACTCACATTGGCATGTAGATGCGAGATAGATATAAGGCTAAGAGTTATTCCTACTACTAAGGTTTAAGATATGAAAGTATAAACTATAAATTGATGTTTTAAAGTGAGTATGACTAGTACCTAATTCTACTAGGTGAATGGGGTCAGGAATTGTATGATATGTGGATCTTCTTACTTGGCTTAACTCTAATTACTTGGCACTTGTAACCTTATATATACATGTAAGGTTGTCAGTTACCAGGCTCTTCTTACAAATCCCAATGATATTTCCCAGGTTACTATGATCAATTGAAAGGACTTTTAATTTTGTTGTGAAGGAAACTAACCAAGATGATTTATTTAAAGGGCTTTAACTCTTGGCAGAGACCAATTAACATAAACCACTTAGAAGGACTTAAATCAACTTCTCACATAAACCAATCAACCAGATCACACAGAGGCAGCAAATGTGCCCTGATAAATTAAGTATATCCTTGATATATTAGTTTAAATAACAAGGGAAAACCATTCTGGAGACAGCACAAATACCATGTAAATATTAATAATGACAAAGTAATTGAACACCAAAGTTTTGAGCCACTAATTATATATTCCTTCCCGATTACTTAAAACTCGTAAGAGTGCTCTTGCATTTTTATCAATGACTGGAGATATCAATATAATTTGATTGCTTGTATATATAAAGTTATGTCAAGTAAACAATGATTATATATATAAAAATGGCCTTGGTTTCCCATATATATAGGAGGCAAACAATCTTTAGGCCAAAAGAGGGTGTCACTTCATGACTCGCACCTCTTGTGATAACTAACAAATGTTTAGAACATAATTAAGAAATAAACAAAGACAATAATGTGGGCGTTCACAATTGTGAGGATCTGAGTCTGTTAATCAACATAAAGAACCCATGATCATCTTGATCTAGCAAGGTTCTCTTCTCCAATGATGCAGTCTTGATGCACATGCTTTGCCCATTGCTATTGTAAATTTCCGCCTCTGTACTTCACCGCAAAAATTCTTGGATTAGTATTGGCAAAATTCCTAAGGATCAAAAGGTTCTCCAGATTTTCTAGCTTCTTTAGCTTTTTTCTTAACCATTGTATTTTAAATCAGCTGAGGATATGGACATGGTTCTTCCAACCCTTCATGTTGCTCTAGAGATAAACAAATTAATCTTGCCAATATGATTAATATACTCTTGGGTTGCATAAGTATCCGTAGTTGACACTATTTCTTTCATAACAAACTCAAGAGTAAAAATCTTTTCTAACTTCTCATGTGTATTTTTCATATTGTGGACTCATCATTTACTTTATTCAGAGCCATTGGTAGAAATTGGGCAAGTTATTCCCTCCAGTCATTATGTTCTCTTAGGTTTCCGTCATCATCAAAAAAGCTAGGAAAAGATAGATCCAATGGTTTATCAAAGTCACCAAGGTCTTCTATGAGCACAGTGTTGAATCTCTCATGTATGTCAATTAATTCATCATATTCTTTGAGGACTTGTATATTAACATCCCCCTTGGACATCAATTCTTCTTTCTTTTCTAGCATTCTGATATGCAATCTCTTATGTTCTTGATATGCAGCATATGACCTGTTGTGTATTACCCACACCTTATCAGCATTTGCAATCATTTTTTCAAATCTGTTCTGGATCAATTCTAAGACCATCTTGTATTTAATATCCCTTATCTCTATCTCTAATTGATCACTTTTCTTTTGGAATTACTCTGCCTTAATCTTCCAATAAGTAGCATCAGCTCTGGCCTCCACCACTCTTTTATTAGATTCTAGGTAAGGTGAATAGCTGCATGATGATGATGGAAACCTATCCTTATAATTGGCAACTTCTTGCCTTAGTTTTTCATTTTCTACCATGTATGCTTTATTATTCCTTACCAATCGCTCAATTTGAGCCTTTGTGAATATGGCAACATTTACATTCAGATCAACAGTATCCATTGGGTCGGTGTCCTCAACTCTTTGCACCAAAACATGGCCAAAAGCCTTATTTGGGTCATTAATTATCAAAGGCCTTTTATTTGGTGAGTACAAGGCCCATATTAATAGGGTATCATTATCTAGATCAAAGCCTGACCCAAAACAAAATTTGTCTACTCCCTCAACACTCAACTATACTTTTTTTATCCTAATTTCTTCTAAAACTATCAAAGACAATGGCTGAAATCATGTACCATCTAGATACCAACAAGACTCCTTCTTCAAGCAGTGCTCTTCCCTTTTCTAGATTCATATTCTCCATTTCTTTATCAATTTCTGTTTGGAGCTCGTTTAATGCCTCAACCTCCACTTCTGGAATGATGTTCTTCAATTTCTCCCTAGTCTGTTTTCCTTTGTACTCATACAAGAAGGCTTTGAACTCAAGGGCTTTAACAAAATCATCATCTCAGACAAATCTTTTGCTTACCATGTGTCTGATATCAATTGACATCTCATCAAGAGCTTCCATCATAATAGATTCTCTCTCCACAGAGGGGCTCCTATTTGTTAACCATAGGCTGGGATGCCTACAAGTCTTCATCCTCATCCTCATTTTTCTGTTCTTCTTGTTCAATGTCAAAGGTAATATTAGGTGTTGGCTGTGAGGATAGATGGCTGAGAGGAGCTTCATATTCAGCCTGTGTATCTATGACGCTCTTCATTCTTTCAAAAACCCACAAGGGCACATTTTCAATCAATGTTGCCTCGTTGGCAACCAATTTTTCAAATCTTGAGAAAGGATCACCAATCTCAATAAAGGCCCCTTCATACACATGATTATCTGAAACTCTCCATGATTCTTCCAGCACTACCCTGTGATGCTTATTTCTCCTTTCAATGGTAGAGTTTTCATCAACATTCCTGATTAGATCATCATCTACAAAAAGAGTATACTTATATCTTTTCAACTTCTGACTCACTTTGACATTATTTATAAAATGCTCATGGTCAAATTTCTCCTTGGCATTCCCTTTAGGCATTCCAAAATGATCTAATTTCTTCTCAATTGCTTCATACCTCTTTTCATAAAATGCAGTAAAATCTCCAAAATATAAAGTACCCTGCATAAAAGACTATTTATTGTGATTTTTCAAATGTACAAAATTGGAATAGGCCAATTGCCTCACAATTTCTAAACAGGGAATTCTATCAGGGCAAGTCTTTGGAAGCAAGAGTGGTGCTCCTTCATACCCAAAAACTCTAATTTTTGTGCAATCATTGTAGGCATACCAATCACCTTAGTTGTGACTGATTTTCTTATCTTTATCCATATCCTTAGGTCTAAGAAACTTTTGTGTAGCAGGTGACAAATTACAATTACATGGATGTCCTAGCAAACCATATAGTGGTATCATAAAATACTCTTCAAAGTATAAGTAGTGTGATTTATCACATCTACTATCCTAGATAGCTATCCACATTTGTATGGGTTTAATGTTTGCATCCCTATCCAAATCTCTGACCCTAAGACACTCATTCCATAGACTTATGTTCTATCCGTCATATAGAACAAGATGCATAAACAAGGAATAGTGCAGGAACTTAACACCTCCCTCCTTACTTTTTGCAGCAACCATATCATTAAGAAGATCATTTGCAAGATACTCATCATAATCTGATAGTTGAGCCTCTTGGCTCAGTACATTTGTAGTCAAAACCATTGGTGCCATTTCCATGAATGCAGGGGCATCCAAGCCTAACACTTGATAGACAGAATAATAAGTGTATTGAAAATATTCTCAAATAAGTCAACAGAATACAAGGGATCTTCTACCCTAGAAAACACTTTGAGATGATTGTTTTCATCATGAGACTTATGAAATGGTAGCCTCTACCTCTTATAATTGTTGCTCAAATTGTAATATTCATTTAAGAGGTCCCTAATCCTAAACCTCATGTCAAGATTGGTATCTAATTGAAATACCATGGATATATAATCCCTGGTGATAGGGATAAAGGAAGACCCATCTTTAAGCTCAATCATATGAATTTGTGGATTGTATCTATTTGCCAACACTTTGAGTAATTCCACATTTACAAACACATTAAGCACCACTAATTTCCCCAAGTTTAACCTCCATGGATTTGAAATAGGTTTATGTCTATACATTTTCCTATAGTGATATATAAACTTGTCATACCCTCTTATCAAGGTCCATGAGTCACCTACTCATTTGTTCACATCATCCAATTTTTTCCTCTTGGGGATTCAATTGGGTGTTTCTCCTAGACCTCTATCTAGAACTTGGGCATTGGTCTATCAAATCCTGGTTCAAGTGCCTCTCTTATGTTTTTTTCATCTTTTTAAGGTTTTCAGTTACATTTTCCATGATAGAAGCAGAGAAGCTATATCTCTGTGTTTATACTTCAACGAGTCTATGTATACTCTACAAATTTAATCTTGAGCTTGGGGTACTTACTTGAATGAGCTTCTTCTAGTTGTTGAATTGCTGCCCTTAACCATTCACCGCCTTGGTTTTCCTTGATTGCTTAATAATTTCAAAAATCCTTTTTGAGATTGATTTTACCACACTTGGCTCTGGTTCATTGATGGCATTTTGTGGTAAATTTCATATCGGCGCAAGAGTAATTAATTCATTTGAATGTGAGTCATTTGATCTACACCAAATAGTCTTGTCAATAACTCATCAAGATGAACCTTCTATGTCCATATCTTTTTCTTCCCCTGATGTTTTTTTATTGCTTTTATTTCCTTTGGGATTTTAGAATGACCCTAGATGGCATCATAATAATATCATGACTTCCTCCCAAAAACCCCTTTTATGAATAGTCTCTGCGATATTTACTTTTCTCTTCGATGTCTATTTACTTATTATATCGTTCACCTTTTTGGAGTACTAGGGTTTACATTACTATGACATCCTAGAGTCTCTTCAAAATACTCTCAATATTTTCCTTTATTCATAAATGTCGTCAGCTTATTGGCAGGACTGGAAATCACGTTACTTTGATATTCAGGAGTTATCTCGAAATGATTTAGTTACCCTTTATAAATGCTATCGCTTTAGCGGTGGGACACATTTAAGTGTCATGCCGATATACATCTGTCCAATTGATATGCTTTTGGTGTTTTCAAAATATCGAAGAGACCCTTAAATGACTCACTCTGATAATTCTCAGTCTCGTCAATTTTTAAGTCCCTTCAATTTTTTGATGTTAGCCTGATATGCCGATGAGTCATATGTTTATGTCCCTTCAGTCTTTTAGATTATCGAAGAGACTCCAAAGTGAGTCTCCCCGATATGGTGGCTTCTCACCAATATCTTTCATATCACTTATTGAAGGGACCCTATGGTAGCTCTTAGCGATACAGAGGTGTTTTTCTGATATGACTTTTGCTTTTAGGGTGAAGGCAACAAGACATGAATTTATTAGGGTTAAGGCTCTAGGTTTAATGGATATATTATTTTGAGTGGGGGAAAATTTTAAATGGTATTTTAGGGGATAATATTATGGCAGTAAATGGATTCTTTATAAAAAATTTGGGGTTAAAATTTTGTTCCAATAGTGGCTCTGGCTGGGGAGGAATGGTCGTGAGGTCATTGCAAGAATCCAAAAATACTCTCTGGGATGCAGACCAATGGTGGTGAAGAGGGGTGGGAAATGGAAATCCTAATCTACTGTGCATGGAAAAAAGATTTTTTTAAGAGAAGTATTTCAGGAATTGTCCACGCACTGGCAATTCCTATATTTCACCACTCATATTTTGTAGGCAATAAGAGTCTTCACCACATTTACCAATGACGATAAATGGGCCTATCCATAATGCCTCAAATTTTCCATGTTTCCCTTTGTCCTGTCCTTCGGCATTCCACATGAGGACCATGTTATCCACCTTGAATTTCCTATCCTTAGCCCTTTTATCAAATAGATATTTCATCTATAATTATATTTTTTCATTTTGTTCCTAAGCTTGGGCCCTTATTTCATCCAATTCAGCCAACTGTTCCATCCTCTCTTCAATAGGTTCACGAACATCTATATCTTCTTGGAGGATAAACCTATAAACTAGAAAAAGATTACGTATAGGAAGCCTATCTTGAGCACCATATACTAATTCAAATGGGTATTTTCCTCTAGTCTTCTTTATAGTAACCCTATCTGCCCATAAAGCCATTTTTAATTTTGAATCCCATGCCTTCTTGTTATTTTCCAACATCCTTTCGATTTAGGATGCTTTTGTTGCTTGACTCTACCTGTCCATTGACTTGAGGATGATAAGGGGAGGCATATGAAATTATTATGCCATAGGATTCATAGAATGTTTTGAATTCATCTGATTTGAAGCACATGCCATTGTCTGTAATGAGTCTCACAGGAATTCCAAACCTAGTGATGATATTTTCTAATATAAAATTAATCACCACTTTACTAGTGGCTTGTCTGGTTGGAATTGCTTCTATCCACTTTGTAAAATAATCTATAGCTACCAGGATCCATTTATATCCATCATTGGATCTTTCTATAATTTCCCCTTCAAAGTCAATTCCTCATTGATGAAATGGAGCTTCAACTTGTATTGGTTTTAATGGTAAGGCCCCTTGGTAGTTTAATCTGCCAGAGAACTTTTGACAGGCTTCACATTTTGTCACATATCTGTGGGCATCCTTAAAAACTTCAGGCCAGTAGTAGCCTGCTCTCATTATCTTATGGGTAGTGGTTTTTGTTGAGAAGTGTCATCCACATACACCTCTATGCATTTCTTGCAACAGCCACTCTTCTTGTGTTTCATCTAAGCATAATAATAAAGCATCGTCCCTGTTTTTCTAATATTAATCCCCATCCATGAACACATACTTTGAGGCATGCAATTTTAAAGTTCTTTGGTTGTCATTTAACCCTTCAGGACATTTCATGTGTTTGAGATAATATATCACATTGGTGTACCAAGGTGTGTGTTCAATGCTCGCAATCATGTCACATTCCTTTTCTACATTACATATTTGTGAAGCTTCCAAGTTAGATTTAGCCATTAACTTGGCTAACCCTTGCCCCCTTAATAGTTTAGTAATTTGAATGTCAATATTAAATTCCTAAATGCAATTTATCCACCTACACCTTCGTCCTGTGACCTCAATTTGAACAAACACATCCTTAATTGCAGCACTGGGCACATAAGCAATCACTTTTGCCCCGAACAAGTAAGGCCTGAATACCTTGACTGTTTTTACTAGGGCATAAGCTTTCTTTTCAATGATATCATATTTTAATTCTTCTCCTTGAAGTGATTTACTGAAGAATGAGATGGGTTCTTCATATCCTTCATTATTCTTTTGTAACATTACAGCTGCCACCATGTGAAATAATGCAAAAGAAAATATCTAAAATGGTTTGTCAAAATCTAGAGATTTTAGTACAGGTGCTTCCTTAATTGCTTTCTTAATGGACACAAATGCATCAATAGCTTCCTTTGTCCACTCAATTTTTGAACCTTTCTTTAACATATTTGAGATTGGCTTGACAATTTCTGCAAAATTTGATATGAATCTCCTGACAAAATTAATTTGTCCAAAGAAGGACTGGATGGCTTTTACAGTCTTTGGAATGGGAATTTTATCAATAGCCTCTACCCTTTCAGGATCAATTCTTACTCCATCTTTTGAGACTATGTGCCCTAATAATTTACCTTTTGTCACAACAAAATGGCATTTCTTTGGGTTTAAGGAAATGCCATATTCTAATGCCCTAATAAAGATTTTTTCGAGGTGTGCATAGTGGTCCTCAGCCTTTTTGGAATATGTTGTCAAATCATCTTGATAGACCACCATGATAGTATTGATTAGGTCAGCAAAAGCTACATCCATAGCCCTCTGAAATGTTGCTCCAACATTTGTGAGGCCAAAAGGCATTCTCACATACACATATGTACCCCAGGGTTTGGTGAAAGTGATTTAATATTGTTCTGATTCTTTGACTTTCACTTGGTTGTACCCTAAGAAGCCATCCATCATAGACAACAATTCACATCATGTCACTCTTTGTAACATTGCTTCCATATTTGGAAGTGGATAATCGTCTTTGAGTGATGAAATATTTAATTTTATGAAATCCACACATAATCTTATATCTCCATTTTTATTTCTTACTGGCACTAGATTTGAGACCCAAGAAGAGTTTCTAATGGGCTTGATTATTCCACCATCTCTGAGTTTCATGAGCTCTTCTTGTATTTTAGGTGATAATGTGGGGTTTATGGGTCTTTGTTTCTATCTAAATGGTTTAGCACTAGGTTTCAATGGTATTTCATGCTAGAATAAGTCTTCTTTGTATGCCTTTAAATCATCATAGGACCAAGCAAACACATGTTTATATCTTCGCAGGGCTATAAGCATTTCTCTGACTTTAGGGCTAATCTTTTTTCTAATGTAGACCTTTTTAGGAGCCATCTCTATTCCCAGATTAATATTCTCAACATCCTTAAGATTAACTAGTGTAGGTTTGAGATTAAATCTATCTTGTCCATCAAATACTCTTTCAAGGGCTACAAGGCCTTTGGGTATTTTGTTTGTTTTGAGCTGCACCACTTCTTTCAAAAAAAGAGTTTCCTTGCCATCTACCTCTTCCACAAATGCATTGAAATCTATTTCTTGGGATTCATATTGATCTACACAATAAAGGAACATAATTTGATCCTCATCATCATTGAACACTTGCCAATTATAGATATTATGATCAGGGATTGTAGGCCTAGTCTTGAATTCTACTTCTGTTATTCCTGATAATGTAATATCATCTCTCTTTAGGGCTATATTGGCTAGGAAATCTGCCATTATGTTTTTAAATCTTTCTATCCAGTCTATAGAGAATGCATCAAAAAGTTTAATGGTGTCCCAAATAGCATTTCTATATTGTTTTAACGTCTTGTTCTTTGATGAATATTTTACCCTGATTTGTGAGACAACTAGTTCAGAGTCCCCATATACTACTAGTAGTTTGATTCCATATCTCAAGGCAATGTTCAAACCCAGCAGCAGTGCCTCGTATTCAACGATATTACTAGTGCATTCAAAGGTTAACAAAAAATGAATATTTGAATGTCTTGTCTATCGATGAGATGAACAATACTCCTACCCCATTCCCTCCTTTACTGCATGCACCATAAAAATACATTTGCCATACACCATGTTCATCTAACTGACCCTCTCTATTGATTGGTTCTGTATTTTGTAATTCAGGCTGTGATTTTTCAATTTTGAAACTTCCAAGATCTACATGACAACAACAATTCATCTAGTTTGGATCCAAACATTCTATTATATTTTCATATCTTGGCTCTCTACACAACCTGACTTCCTTCCCAATTACTGGTATTATTGCATATGATAATTCCAACTGGACATTTCCCCCTACTACAGCAGTCAATTGTCTAGATAACAACATTCCATAGTATGGTGGAGTATCTACTTCAGTTATATCAGTTTTGTAAGTGGCTTCAGGACATGAGGCCAATTTCAATTCCACATCCTTCATGACTCCAACAACTAGGATGGACCTTTTGTCCATTGCATAGCATTTACCATATGTTGTGTCCACCCACAAGCCTAATTCTTTCATAACAACTTATGGCATGATGTTTATTGCATCTCCAGAGTCAATCATACACTTCCTCACCAATTTGTTATTGATCAATAGTGTTATATAGAATGGATCTACCTGGGAAGGATTATTTGTTATGGTATCACCGAGATAGATTTAAGGTGTTTTCATGACTTCTTGTCTAAGATTGTTTATTTTGTTTTCTGACCCCTCTTTGTTTTTGTTCTAATTTTGCTTCTTACTTGGTACATTAGAAATTAGTTTGAGAGCAATGTCCATGTATGCATCTATTTTCATCATTTCCAGTAATGGTACTAACATCTTTATTTGAGACAATGCTTGTGTTATGTCAAATGAAGGAGTAATCATGATTTTCTCTGCTTTTTCTTTATTGGAGTCTTTCTCTTCAGATTACTTCTTACCACTATCCTTTGTCTTATTTTGCTCAACCTTTGATATTTCCTTAGGTGTATTTTTCTGAGTTTCTCCTTTCTTCTAATTATCCAAGGCACCCTTCTTATGATTTGGTTCTTTGATGAACAAGCCTCTGGGTGTTCCCTAATCTACATTTATGGTTCTATTTCTCAAATTGTAATTAGTTCTAGCCTGAGCCACGGAAACAATTGTAAGAGCCCTTTTCTCTTCCTTAGTTGGTTTTCTTAATTGGAACTGTAGGACTATATTGGGTATATAAGTGGTTCCTTTGTTATTATCTTCCTAATCAGAGAAGATTTCATGTTGACCCATGTTAACATTATACCTCTAGTTGCTCACATCATATTCAAACCCATCTTCTTCAAAGGATGAGTATTCTTCATCAATTTGGTGAGGTCTCATTCCTAACATATTTATAGTATGATCATCCATGTTCTGATTATTTAAGATACTTCATTTTCTTGTAATGATTGGGCCACTACACAATATTCAGGTGAATGCAGTAGGTTGCATCATAAACACCATGCATTATTTTCTACCACATTTGTCCCATGTTTCTTCAAGGGATCAAGGGTGTATTTACTATAATTTTTATTTTTTTGGTTATCCACATGTCTCTCATCCTTCCAATTGGTGTTGTAGGGTATATCATATAACCTAGGCCTCTCATTTCTATAATAGTTGGCTTACCTAGTCTGATGGTTGTTAGCACTTTGTGGAACTTTGATGTTTTCCCTTTTGCCAAGTTTTACAGTAGCTCTCTTGTTATTCTTAATATTCATAGTAGCTTTTTGAGCTTCTGCAAGAGTACTAGGAGCTCTAGTTCTGAGTTCATACCTAGTTTTGGGATCAAAGGCTTTTAAGTATAAAGCCAAGGCCATACCATCTAAGAGTTTCATCTTAGGAGAGATTTTATGGTATTGTTGTCAATTCAAGTATGCACCCTTGTTATGTTTTGCAAAAACTTAACTACTTGTTGAAACATGGAATCATTCTTAGATGTGGGTCTCCTTTCTTGAGAATGAATCTCCAAAGTGAGTTGGTTCTCTTGAAAGGAGACCCACATCCAAGAATGATTCCATGTTTCAACAAGTAGTTAAGTTTTCTAAAAACTTAACAAGGGTGCATACTTGAATTGACAACAGTTTTTGGCACACTTGGTGGGACTAGTTGGACTATTACAGTCCAATAGGTCAATTATTATCACTGATATTTGGTGTGTGTATCAATGAATCCAGCCTTTGGAGGCAAGCAACTAGCATACCTAGCGACTCTACATGTTATTTTTCTAGTTTCAGGATGATCAGTTCATATCATCCACCATATCATGATGGTGTTACCAATACAACATCTTATCAGCTATATCAGAGCAACCATGCAGTTAGTTTTACTCCAAATAGCCATGCAACAACAGCATACCAGGATGCACGACATGTTTTCCACCCACCCACCCCTACTCAATCTTCCAATCAACCAACACTAAGGGAGGATGCAAGCATAAAAGATACTTTGGAATTCATCATGGAGCAGATAGATGAGATCCACAGGTTGTGGGAGTACAACATGTACCCAGATCAAATAGCCTATCAGGCATATCTTCATGAGCAGGAGTTGGAGGCACAAAAGGCACATTTTGAACAAGAAATAGCAGCTAAAGAACATCAAATGAGGTTTTTGCTTCATCAAATGAATGGACAGTGAATTCAAGCTCCTCCTGTCAGTCAAAATCAACCTTTTCAAGAAGAGGTATGTGGTTATAATTTTGCAAATTTTAACCAAAGTAAACCTATAATCCCTATCGAGGTCAAGATTCCCAGTTTCAAGAACCCTGTAGCCTTGCAAGAACCTAGGTTGGTACAACCTAAATATATTATGCTTCAAAATCAGCCACTTGAAGAATCTTCTCCCCACCAAGAGATTGGTTTTGAATGCAAACAGACTCCCAAGAAAATCAAAATCCCAAGATCTGATTTTACTCAGGAGTGCGCTTGCGTCCAAGATCAGCCAGTGAATCTTCAGGTTTCCTAGACAAATGAATCTGACTGTCCTTTCACCATTCACCTTCATGAAGATGGACCTATTGCCTTTCAAAATAACTCACTCACCATGAAAGAAGCTAGGAATGTGAATTTATTACATATGGCTATGAAGTAGTATAGATCATAGAAGAAAAGAATTGAGCAAGCAAAGGTTTCTCCCGATGAACCTTTCAATGATTACACTAATGGCCCTCCTTGTTTTATGAAAGATGACCAACAAGACAAATCGAAACAAAAGCAAGAGGTTACTGCGACTAGTGCTATTTTTATAGCTGATTATAAGAATCATACATCTAAAAAGGTTGTTGTTTCAAACCTAGTACTAAACCCTCTAGATTTTGTTTCATCTAAAAAAATTTCTAATGCTGTTCAAAAGTTGCATGAAGGCAAGAGACAGAAAACTCAGCATGAAGTGGAGGTGTCAATTTCTCTATTCGATCAGTTACCTGATTTTGTTCAATCGGATGAGGAATCCATAGTCATGTCAAGGACACTGATTACAGAATAGCAGAGAGATAGTGGTGAGTTGCTGAGTAAGGCCAAGCAATCTGACAGTGAAGTGTTGGTTCAAGTGTAGGTTTGCGAAAACAACCCAAATTCAATGGATCAAGATCTTGAGGAGGATCTTTTGCAAGCTAAAATTGAGCTTTTCTACTCATATTTGGTTGATCCTTTAGAGGAAAGTCACCTAGGACAGCAAGGACAAGAGGAAGAAATCATGACATTTCTATGTAAGTCACTGGAGTAGTCCGATCTAGACTATTTTGAGGGGTTGTCTTACTATTGTACAAAGGATCTTGAAGCTGATATTGTGCCAATTGATGATGTATTACAAGAGGTTAGTTCATCATTGCCTTCATTGACTAAAGAGGCTTTTGTCTCAGATTGTGTCTCCTTGTGTTATGATGAACTTTTTGAACCTAGTATAGATTTTGCTAAGGAGATCCCAAGTTTTGATGGTTTAGATGAGCTATTAGCTACTTTGACAAAAGAGGAGGGCCCATTGACTATGGAGGAAGAACTTACATGGTAGGCCATCATGTAGAATGAAGATGATACTGCTGCCCCTAAACATGAAAAATGCTTTCTTTCTGATCCAACACCTTCTAGGAGGTGTCCTATCAGATATCTAGCTAAGTTGGCAGCTGACAAGAGGGTTCAGCCTCATAACGATGTTGATCCACACCAGCAAGAAAGGTATCAAGTTGAGCCTTATCAATTTCCTTATTCTTTTGATTAGTTTTCCAAATAGAAGAAACATTTAAGTACTTTCATCTCCCTGTTAAAATAAGTGTTACAATTGTCTACTGCCTATTTGTTCTTATTGAACATCTATTTGGGTCTAGTCACAAGATGATGAAGTATTACAAATTGTGGAGGAGGGGAAGCTATTTTGTCGAACTCGTAAATGGTTTTGTTTGATCAGCTTTCTTGGTTGGTTAGAGTAGGTTAGTTTAGTTTGCAGTCAATAAGTGCTTCATGCACATTTTGTTTTTAGTCAGTTTTGTTTCCCTAAGTGCTTTGCATAGGTGTCTTAGCCATCAGGGCCTGTTAGTTTGCTTTCAGTTAGTTTGTTTTCAATTTTTTTGTTGCTATTTGAACTGGTTGAAGTGTAGAGTTTCAGTGTTTTATGAGTTTGGAATGAGCAAATTTGAATCTATGCCCAATGGATGTTAAAGAAAACTGGTCAGATGCTTAGCAGGCAAGCATATAGTAGAAGTCACTAGAAATGTTGCCATTTTTTATTAGTGCTAAAAAATTGGTAGAACTAATTTGTGTTTAGTTTGTTTTAAGAATGAGAGATTCATAATGTTATACTAGTTTGCATAGTTTGAATCCATTTAAGTGGAGAGTTTAGTTTATCAGTTCATCACTTGCTTATTGCTTGTAAAGAGACAAAAAGTATTATATGTCAATTAATATTCATTGTGTTGCAGAAAGTTGTCTCATTTCATATTTCAATGTTTCATTCATTTGATCAAATAAGATAGACAGAATATTACAAGGTTTCATGCATTGAATAAAGAACAAAAGAGCAATTAATTATCCCACACAAGCCATGGGAGTAGCTGGATCTGAATATCTAATACAATATGTTATGAAACTATAAAGGAATTGACAAAGCATATGAAGGAGAGGGTGCCAATCATTGCCTGAATCTAAAGTCAGTTGATTATATGGTAGCTACTCCTTTCATTGCCGATCTCTGAAACTATCATAACCTGCATTAGAGGAGAGAGAAAGGGGGTTTAGCACTCATGACATCATCTCATCCATACTCTATATCAGTACGAATAGAATAGATAGAAAATTGTATGAGATAGTCAAGACCAGAAAGTACAAATATCCATCAGTTGTTGAGAGAGAAAGGAAACAATTAGGGAGCATCATTATTTTATTCTAATTTGTTTGTTTCATGTGTAGGTATAGGATAAGCCATGCAGCTGTTAAAAGATCAAGCATGTGGTGTAAAATGGGCTCCCACAAGGGTTGACCTCAACATGCGTACCCAAAGTTTGCTCATCCATCCATGATCAATAATCCAATGAGGAGTATTCACCATCAATCAACCAGCAAAATTGGGTAAACAGTGAGTTTTTCATGGCCACCAATGAGGCATGAAACTGAAATATCCAAAGTTACAGTGGCATGTATTGTTCATATTTGTATTTTAAATCATGATATTGCCAAAACAATCAAAGAGCATCTCTGTCATGAGAAATAGAATAGCCAATACAAGAGAGACAGAGTTCACACTAAATATTTTGTTATTTCAAGAAAGAATTTTGTTCCTCCTGTCTCAAGAGTGATAGGAAAAGAATCAAGTGAATATTTTGCCTTTCCATTTTTTTTACATTCTTTCCAAGAGGGAATCATATATGCACCTCTGTTCATCATAAACACCACATGCATATTTGGAACAACTTAGAATTCACATTGCAATCAGGGGTAATGAATATCTTTGTCATGCAAAAGAGAAGCAGTCTAATGATGCAATCAACATGCATAGTACAAGTCATTGGGACAACCAAAATGATCAATACAAGATATAGAAGAGCCATTCAATGATCATAAAGAGAACAGGGGATAGCACATACTACCTCTACAGAGAGATAGCCTGGAGACAAATGCTCATCTCACAAGCCTAATCAAAAGGCTTGGATAGTGATTGGAAACCATGAAGGAGGCAAATGATCAACTGACAGAAGTAACCAATGTTTGAAGTTCACAATACATAACAAAGATATAGGACTGTGTGAGTGATGAACAACAAAAGCCATATAACATGTGTTTTAACTGATACATTTTATTATAGCAAAGAATACTATCTCAATATCCGTATTCATCTAGAAGAGTTACAAAGAAGAGTAACATTTTCATCATAAATGCATTGTCAATAGTAATGTGAGAAATGAACATCTTTCACATATAATGGAACATCCAAACCTTAGATACAATAAACAATAATGACTGCAAGGTACATATAAGACTACATCAATAAACAGGTGCATCATTATATCAAGCAGTTTTCCATGTCACAGAACCAAACTCGATTGTTCATAATATATGCCAAGTGAATACCAAGAGGGGTTACAGGTGCAACTTTAGAAATTAGCATATACAAAGGCACCATATCCATCAAGTGGATTGTCAAGAGTTTTGAATGTCACATTCTTTGGGAGGGACATCCAATATAGGGGGATTCAATGATGTTCTTTCATATTGTTATTCCATGATTTCATACTGAAAATGAATACAAAACACCATTTTTCTGCCATATGAGTTGTGGTCTGAAATAGAAGAGTAGAGCTTTCTTCACATCGAGTTCAAAACTACTTGGAAGTTTAAGAAAAATAACAAGGAGCAGAAAAAAGTGAGAAACAACACAAGTTCATTGCTCTCTAAAAATGAACTCTTGAGCCTCAAAAGTGGCTTCCATAAGCATACATAGAAGGAGTAACATCAAAAGTAAACATGAGCTCATCAGAAGTTATCACAGCTGCGGCCTCCCAAATGCAGAGTGGAGACCAACATCTGAAGCTTAAGGGTTTTATTTAGAAAATGACTGAGAGATGTGTGTTTCCTGTCATGGCCAAGGCAATTTTTTTTACTCATATAAAGTTACTTCTACAGGATCAGTAAAGAGCCATGATCTCAGCCACGGCCTTAGCCATGCCATATCACCATTCAGAGACAAAGATACAGAGAAATAAAACCCCATCTAGTAAAATACAGTGAGTAATGAAATTGAAAACCCTTATTGTTTTTAAGTAGAGAAATAGTGGTATCAAGTGTATAGACCGCAGCCTCATGGAATAAGGGTGCAGATGTATGCCTTACCCAATGCATAAAAATTTGAAGTAAACCCTCGAGTTATTTGTATGGGTTTCCAAGTGATTTTAGAGATATAGGAAAATGCATACATAGAGAGCATTTTGTTTCGTTTTTGCTATGATTCAAACTCATTGGGATGTTTTCAAACAAGATAACAGTCTAAATCCATTTTGAGTTTCAATACAAAGATAGAAAGGTATATAGAAGAATAGATGCTCAAAAATACACAGCTACGATCATTCTAACATCATTGATGGAATATAAAGTCTATATAGAAGTCACAAACGGAGAAGACTTACCCTATTCCATATCAGCAAGTATGGCATTTTCCCTTTTTGTCATTTTGTTTTCAGAAGAATTCAGAAATGGTCATGACAGCAAGAAGCTCCAATGGTGGTCACATACACATAAAGATGACAGTCGAAGGAACACAAAATCTATTAGAAATTTGTTTAAGGCCAGAGTATACAGAAGAAAGAAACGACAGTGAACAAAATGTAAAAAAGATCATCAAAATGATAATAGAGGCCGTAACTAGAAAGCCTTAGGATGTTTCTGACACAATGAATATAGAGGCAAATTTGTGATAATAAGTTTACCTAGCAAGGTTTTGTCAAAATCTTCAGATAAGCACTCCAAAGTAGCAGTATGGTGAAGTTTCTACAGTCCAAAACCCTCATCTTGGTGGCGGTAGAGTGCAGAGCAATTTTCTATCAAGATGTCAAGTGAAAATGATGCTCGAAAGAATAGGGCAAGGTTGTTTGCTCTTAGGGTTTCTTTTGCCCTAGCCAATTTTTGGCATTTTTATCACATTCATTCTTTTTGAGGCATAAATTAATACCTTCGTGGTATTAATATGTTTATAACATGATGATGCTAAGGTGAGGTTGAGCATGGCTCCCTCTTATATTGTTGTTTTAAAATCTGCCTAAGTCCACTTAACATGACATATGTCTTAATCCCTTCGAGGCAGTGATGGAGTCCATCCCTTAGAAATAATGCAAACCTTCAAGTTTGGTGTGAGACAAGTACACTTGCCTTCGGAATTATTTTGTAGGGATAGATAGAGAATAAGCCATTAAGGCTTTATTCTTGTAAATAATGTATAGAATGTCTTATTAGTTTTATGATTTTTATTGAAAAAAATCAAACATTGTAATGGCGAAATTATAAGCCATGGGGAATTTATATTTTCTTACAAAATCATATCAAATAGGATAGGATTAAAACTACCAACATTGTAAAGTTAACTTTAAAGCAATGAATTATAAATTGCTTTTAAAGTTGAACTATTTTTAGGCAGTTAAAGCATTTTACTTTCTTGGGCTAAATTAGGCAGATGGGGACAAAAGCTTTGCTTTTATGAGACAGATTGGATAGATTTGGATGCAGATTTGGTGGGGACCACCTAGAGCATCAAGTTGGAAGCTTTTATTTGTAGTTTGGAGGCAGTTTGAGGCTATTTTTGGTAGCTTTTTTCTGAAGCACAAAAATGGGTTTGCAGATCTTTTTTTAGGGGCTTTTTGAGCTTTCTTTAGAGGAGATATTTTGGCATGGCTTTATAGTTGAGATTCTTTTTCAGAGAGGGGAGAGTCAGTTAGCATCAGTTTCTTCTCTCTTGTAGAGTTGTATACAGGCAGTTGGCTCACAGATTTTATTTTTTTCATGCATTGTATTCCTTTCAGTTCTAATAGCAAATCATTCTATTTCACATATTTTGCAGTCTTGATTCAATGTTATATTGTGACTTTTTCTATCCTTTATTATGTCTCGATGCTGTTAAAACTTAGCTTTTCCTAGTTGCAGTTTGCATTTGACTCAAACCTTGTTGCAAATTACTTAAGGAATAACTATCAGTGAAATTGTGAAGATTCAGGTTAGAGGATCGATTTGTGAGTGATAGAATTTCATCCAGTTTAGATTCCAAAATTAGTTTGCATTTTAGTTACATCCTTCTATCCCTTTTCCCCTCATGTCAACAGTTTAGAAGTTATAAGAGAACCAGCTCACTCTGGAGATTCATTCTCATGAAAGGAGATCCACATCTGAGAATGATTCCATGTTTCAATAGGTAGTTAAGTTTATGCAAAACTTAACAAGAGTGCATACTTGAATTGACAATAGGTATATTTTTGAGAACCTATGGTTGAAATCCACAACTGATTCATTATGGTATTTTTGTATGCCTATTAGTTCATGCACAACAAAATTTGGGTCACATTGATTTCCATATTGTTCTTTAAACTAATCTTTGAAGTCTTCAAAAGAACAGATTGAAGAGTTAGGCAAATTCTTCTACCAATCCTTGGCATCTTCAATCAAGGATAGCATAAATAATTTCATGAGGATGTCTTCATATTGTACATCATAATTATCCATAACTATCTCAAAGTTTCTAATATGTTCTTCTGGTGAAATGGCATTATTCCCTAACAACTTTGGGAGTGCATTTCTCAAATCATTGTCAATGGGATCAGGACAGATCTGGTACCTAAATAAATCTAGCAACCTGTATATGTTTATATTCAAGGGTCCTTGAAAGCTTTGATTTGGTTGGTATTATTGGTGATGGTGGTGAGGTGCATGTTGCTATCTATTATGGTGTGGGTTCATACTTACATTTTACTGGCAAGGTAGAACATGCTGCTGACTAGGAGGTGGGTAGGTATTAGCCATATGTTGGTAAGTCAGATGAACATTATGCATTCTTGGGTTTTGTGGTAGAATGTTTTGATGTACATGACTAGTGTTACTTGGATTATGTGGTGCTTTTGAAGCATTTAAACTACTTACACTCTGATGTGACCCTTGTGGATTACTTGTAGGAGCATGCCCACTTTGCTTATGGGGGGTATATACTTTGAGCTATTTGTTGTATTTCTATATTTTAACTATTGCAATTCTTGTTTTATTCATTCTTCTTCTTTGCTTAGTTTGTCTAACTTGAGCTCATCCTGTAACTTTTGTAGGTTTTGTTGTATCTCATCAGCATTTCATGTATCTTTTGGTGGACTGCAGCTCTCTATGGATACCATTTGATACATAGAGTCATACTGATCTTCTCCACCCTATTGTAGTGACATTTTATACTCATATTTTTCTTGGGCTTGTATCCTTTCTCATTCAAGATGTGCCTCAAATTCAATCTACTTTTGAGGGTTAGGTCTATATTAATCAAGAATATCACTAAATTTGTTCTGTTCAGACTAAGTAGGATTACTTCTTGATTGGAATCCTTCATGAAATTATGATTCATGCAAAGGAGTAAAGCTATTATGTGTTAGTAGGGGTTGTTCTAATGTATTGTCCTAAGTATTCTGGTTATGAGTTTTAATGTGTTCTGACTAATTTGATATTCCCCCATTCTTCTTAGCAGGGACTTTTGAATGTGGTGATGATTGCTTATCATTCAACTTTTTATCATTTATCTTGGACCTCCTATCTACCATGTTGTGATATTTCAATAATATATCTGGAGTTTAGAGTAGAGTCACCACCTCTCTTAGGGAGGATTGATTTATCTTCTGGGTCTTTTTCCACCAGTAGAGTTGTAATTTTTTAATTTCTTGACTCTATTGAGATGGTCTTCTACCAGGTTTTCTTATGTTGGTCCCCAGTAGAGTCACCAATTCTGTTAGGTCTCAAAAATGCATGTTGTAAATCTTAAGAGGATGTCAAGCTCTCTTAATGATTTTGGCTAACGAAACAAAGTTGATATGATTGAAAATCCCCTTCTCTTTAGGCTCTGCCAACCTAGGCGAGTGCACCTTGATAGCTGATGCAGATTTATGTGACCTTATTGATCTACTCATAGTGGCATGTAGATGTGAGACAAATATAAGGCTAAGGGTTATTCCTACTACTAAGATTTGACATAGGAAAGTATAAACTATAAATTGATGTTTAAAGTGAGTATGACCAGTGCCTAATTATATTGGGTGAATGGGGTTAGGAATTGTATGATATGTGGATCTTCTTACTTGGATTAACTCTAATTATTGGGCACTTGTAACCTTATATATACATGTAAGGTTGTCAGTTACCAGGCTCTTCTTATAAATCCCAATGATATTTCCCAGGTTACTATGATCAATTGAAAGGACTTTTAATTCTATTGTGAAGAAAACCACCAAGATGATTTATTTAAAGGGTTTTAACTCCTGGCAGAGACCAATAAACATAAACCACTTAGAAGGACTTAAATCAACTTCTCACAGAAACCAATCAATCAAATCACACAAAGGCAGCAAATGTGCCCTGATAAATTAAGTATATCCTTGATATATTAGTTTAAATAACAAGGGAAAACTATTCTAGAGACAACACAGATAACATGTAAATATTAATAATGACAAAGTAATTGAACACCAAAGTTTTGAGCCACTGATTATATATTCCTTCCTGATTACTTGAAATTCATAAGAGTGCTCTTGCATTTTTAACAATAACTGGAGATATTAGTATAATTTGATTGCTTGTATATATAAAGTTATGTTAAGTAAATGATGATTATATATATAAAAATGGCCTTGGTTTCCCATATATATAGGAAGCGAACAAGCTTTAGGCTAAAAGAGGGTGTCACTTCATGACTCACACCTCTTGTGATAACTAACAAATGTTTAGAACATAATTAAGAAATAAACAAAGACAATAGTGTGGGCATTAACAATTGTCAAAATCTGAGTCTGTTAATCAACATAGAGAACCCATGATCATCCTGATCTGGCAAGGTTCTCTTCTCCAATGATGGAAAGTCTTGATGCACATGCCTTGCCCATTGTTGTTTTAAATTTCCTCCTTTGTACTTCACCGTAAAAATTCTTGGATTAGTATTGGCAAAATTCCTAAGGATCAAAAGATTCTCTAGATTTTTCTAGCTTCTTTATCTTTTTTCTTAACCATTGTCTTCTATTTTAAATTAGCTGAGGATGTGGACATGGTTCCTCCAACCCTTCATGCTGCTCTGAAGATAAACAGATTAATCTTGCCAATATGATCAATATACTCTTGGGTTGCATAAGTATCTGTAGTTGACATTATTTCTTTCATAACAAACTCAAGGGTAAAAATATTTTCTAATTGCTCATGTGTATTTTTAATTACTGTGGACTCATCATTTACTTTATTTAGAGCCATTGGTAGTAACTAGGCAAGTTCTTCCCTTTAGTCATTCTGTTCTCTTAGGTTGCTCTCATTATGAAAAAAGCTAGGAAAAGATAGATCCAACGGTTGATCATGTGAGAATAGTGTTGAATCTCTCATACATGTCAATTAAGTCATCATATTCTTTGAGGACATGTATATTAACATCCCCCTTCAACATCAAGTCTTGTCTCTTTTCTAGCATTCTGAGGTTTAATCTCTTATGTTCTTGATATGTAGCATATGACCTATTGTGTATTACCCACACCTTATCAGTATTTGTAATCATTTTTTCAAATCTATTCTGGATCAATTTTGAGACCATCTTGTATTTAATATCCTTTATATTTGTCTCCAATTGATCACTTTTCTTTTGGAATTGATCTGACTTAATCTTCCAATAAGTAGCATCATCTCTGGCCTCCACCACTCTTTTGTCAGATTCCAAGTAAGGTGAATAGTTGCTTGATGATGATGGCAACCTATCCTTATAATTGGTAACTTCTTGCCTCAGGTTTTTGTTTTCTGCTATGTATGCTTTATTATTCCTTACCAATTTCTCAATTTGATCCTTTGTGAATCTGGCAACATTTACATTTAGACCGACAATATCCATTGGGTTAGTGTCATCAACTCTTCACACCAAAAGATGGCCAAAAGCCTTATTTGGGTCATTAATTATTAGAGGCCTTTTATTTGGTGGGTACAAGGCCCATATCAATAGGGTAACATTATCTGGATCAAAGCCTGAGCCAGAACAAACTTTGTCTACTCCCTCAACACTCAACTGTACTTTTTTATCCCGATTTCTTATGAAACTATCAAAGATAATTGCTGAAGTCATGTCCCATCTAGATACCAACAAGACTCCTGCTTCTTCAAGTAGTTCTCTTCCCTTTTATAGAGTCATATTCTCCATTTCTTTATCAATTTTTGTTTGGATCTCCTTTAATGCCTTAGCCTCCACTTTAGGAGTGATGTTCTTTATTTTCTCCCTAGCCTGTTTGCCTTTGTACTCATACAAGAAGGCTTTGAATGTAGGGGTTTAACAAAACCATCATCTGAGAGAAATCTTTTGCTTGCCATGTGTCTGATATCATCTAACAACTCATCAGGAGCTTCCATCGTAACAAATTCTCTCTCCACAAGAGGCTCATATTTGTTAACCATAGGCTCAAATCCCTGCAAGTCTTCATCCTCATCCTCATTTTTCTCTTCTTGTTCAATGTCAAAGGTAATATCAGGTGTTGGTTGTAGGGATAGATGGCTAAGAGGAGCTTCATATTCAGCATGTGTATCTCTGATGCTCTTACTTCTTTTAAAAACCCACAAGGGCACATTTTCAGTCAATGTTGCCTCATTAGCAACCAATTTTTCAAATCTTGAGATAGGATCACTAGTCCCAATAAAGGCCACTTCATACATAGGATTATTTGAAACTCTCCATGATTCTACTAGTATTACCCTGTGATACTTATTTCTCCTTTCAATGGAAGAGTTTTCATCAACATTCCTAATTAGATCATCATCTACAAAAAGAGTATGCTGATATCTTTTCAACTTCTGACTCACTTTGACATTATTTATAAAATGCTCAGGGTCAAATTTCTCCATGGAATTACCTTTAGGCATTCCGAAATGATCTAATTTCTTCTCAATTGCTTCATACTCCTTTTCAAAAAATTTAGTAAAATTTCAAAAATGTAAAGTACCCAGCATAAAAGACTCTTTATTGTGATTTTTTCAAATGTACAAAATCGGAATAGGCCAATTGCCTCACAATTTCTAAATAGGCAATTCTATCAGGGCAAGTTTTTGGAAGCAAGAGTGGTGCTCCTTCATACCCAAAAACTCTATTTTTTGTGCAATCACTATAGGCATACCAATCACCCCAGTTGTGATTGATTTTCTTATCTTTATCCATATCTTTAGGTCTAAGAAACTTTTGTATAGCATGTGACAAATTATAATTGCATGGATGTCCCAGAAAACCATATAGTGCCTTCACAAAATACTCTTCAAAGTTCAAGTAGTGTGCTTTATCACATCTACTGTCCTAGATAGTTGTCCACATTTGTATGGGTTTAATGTTTCCATCCCTGTCCAAATCTCTGACCCTGTGGTTCAGGGGCACCAAGACATCAAGGCAAATTTTGAATTTTTGGTCTCAATAATGAGCCTAGGTGGAGTTTTCTTCTTAAATGATGTAATAAAGTCTAGTTAAGACCATTCTTTTGATGTATTTAGAGTCACCAAGAGTGAAGTCTTAAATATTACTTAAGTTTAGAACATTCTATTTTGGTAGTATTAGGGACAGGCTGTTTTATGCCTTATTTTTGGCTTTTCCACGATGGTGGAGTTATGAAAACATGGAGTTTAAATGTAAACATACTATTGAGGCCACACACACTTTGAGGCATATCAAAGAAGGAGTTTTTAGAGAAAAACAATACATATTTTCTGAGTTTTCTGCATTTTGAGTCTTTTTGTTGTTCTAATGTCCTATACCAGTCCGTACTGTACTGTCATGAGCTCTAATGTATAAAATGGTGAAATGAGTTGAGGTAGATTTCATTTGCATCTAATTAGGAATATTTTTATTCTCCTTGAAGCTTTTTACAATTGGATTTCTAAAACTAGGTCTAAAACCCTAGTTTTTAGGGTTTTGGGCAAATCAATGGGTTTTTGACCCATTCCACCTGGGTCATAGCTCAAAAAAGGGTGGAATGGACTTAGATAGGTTTTTTTATTTTTTTATTATGTTGTAAAAGCAAGGGACTTAAGTGGTGTGACATTTGAAGCCATTGAAGCTTAATATCTTCATGTATTAGGCCTTCTAGCTTTGGTAGATTAGTGAGTTGATGCATGGTTGACTTGGAGTGACCCAAGATCCTTTAAATCAGCATATTTAGATAGTTTTCAACCATATTGATTCCTTGGAGTAGGTTTGAGGAGTTGGAAACAAGTATGTCTTACAGTTGCCTTGTAAAAGAGGCCTAATTAGGCCTAAGAACAACAGGTACAGTCAGTTTTTGAGACACATGTTCCAAAGAAACCTATGTTGCATGTTTGATATGTTGTGTAGAAGCCTAATGGGTATCCAAAAAGCTAATTTTTTCATGGGTTTGTCATGAAATCTGCAAGTTATGCCCCAAAAACCCTATTCCAAGGGCTACAAGCGAATAGGGCTAGTTGTGAAGGAATGATAGGAAAGACAAGTGACCAATTTTCTTGGTGAATTTCATTAGTATTAAATAGTCATATTAATGAGGTCTCAAGTGTCTTGGAATGTTGGCAAGTGGTCCATGCATTCAAACCATGTTGTGTTATCTTTCCCGAGCATTGAAAATAGGTGTAAGAGAAAGAGAGCAGTCTAAACCATACTTGATCAATCCAAGGATCAGTGAAGTCAATATTGAACCAACCCCTGCTCTACATCAAGTGGTATCAGAGCCTAGATTTAGGGTCTAATTGGGAAGAAAGAAGAAAGTTAAAGTGTGAAGGAGAAATAGTTGCAAGATGCCTCCTAGAAACAATCCAGTCCTCACTAGAGAAGTGAGAATGATGAAGGAATCTCAAGATGGAGTCATAGCCAAACTTGCAGCCATAGAAGCAAACCTAAGAAGAGGTGGGGTCATTGAAGAAGAGAGTGACCAAGAGAATGAGGGTGAGAATGCAAGCCCTCAAGAGGGATCCAATGTGGAAGAGATGGATCCAAATGATATAAGGTTTATGAAAATGCTGCAGACTATGAAAGGAGAAAGCACTGATGTCAAAATGGATTCACCCATGTATGAAGGAAAAATGAATAGTGAGGAAGTATTAGATTGGATTGATTCCTTAGATAACTACTTTGAGTACAAAGAGATTCCAGAAGAACAAAAGGTCAAATTAGCAAAAACCAAGTTGAAGGGACCAGCATTAACATGGTGGAACTATGTTCAATCAAAGAGGTTGAGGAAAGGAAAAGCAAAAATTAGTTCATGGGACCGACTGGTGTCCAAAGTGAAGAGCCAATTCCTACCAAAGGATTATACAATTCAAACCTTCTGAAGGTTACAGAATTTAAAGCAACAAGAAATGGATGTTATGGCCTATACTAAAGAATTCCACAAGCCAACCATGAGGACAAGACACAATGAAGATGAGGTTGAGAAAATTGCTAGGTATATCAATGGGCTTAGGCTCAACATTTAGGATGAAATAAGCCTTGCCACCCCTAGAAATGTGGAAGAATGTTTCCAACTGGCAGTAAGGGCAGAAGAGAAGATCAAAAGAAGACAAGAACAACAAGCTTGGGGTAGAGGAAAGAATAATAGAGGCAGAGGTAACTTTGGGGGAAGGACACAATTCCAAAAAGAATCAAGTGGACAGCAAGAGCAAAAAGGGGAATCAAGTGATAGGGGTAGTTTTAGAGGTAGAAGGCCTAACACTAGAGGAAGATTTGGTGGCCAAGGAAGAGGGTCAAGCACCTTCTCAGGCAAATGTTACAATTGTAATCAGTTTAGACACCATGTATTCAAGTGCTTAGACAAACAAGCATCAAGTTCTCATGGAGGTGAATGCAGAACATAAATAGTGCATGAAGAGGACAGTGAAAGTGTCAATTCACAACTTCATCCTGTTGCTCCTAAGATAAGTGATACATTGATGATAAGGAGGATACTCCTCAAGGTGCCAACAACCAAGGAGCCTTCACAAAGGAAATCATTGTTTAGAACAACTTGCAAGTCACATGGAAAGGTATGCAAAGTAGTTGTTGATTCTGGTTATACTAATAATGTTGTTTCCTTATAAATGGTAGAGAAGTTGAACCTGAAAAGAATTCCTCACCCCACACCCTACAAAGTGTCATGGTTAAACAAGGGCCAACAAGTCTTGGTGAATGAGCAGCCATGGGTAGAGTTTAACATTTGGGGGTATAAAGATAAGATCCTTTGTGACATCATTCCTATGGATGTTTGTCACCTATTGCTAGGAAGACCCTGGAAACATGATAGAAAGAGAAAGCATGATTGTTAGAATAACATTTATTTGAAAGAGAAGGATGGAGTCTCATTCTCATTAACACCCCTTCAAGAGGAAGAATCTGATAAACAAGTTGGGTCTAGCATCATGGTAGTAGGAGAGAAAGAGTTTTTGCAAACAATGAAGGAGGAAGGATAGGGATTTGTAGTAGTAATTAGACCTAAGACCAAGTCTAATGTAGTAGTAAATAAGGTGGGAGACATACCTAGTGAGGTTTAGTCTTTGTTGAACAAGTAGAAGGATATAGTGGTAGATGAGTTGCCAAGTTCCTTACCTCCCATGAGAGATATCAGCCATCACATAGACCTAATCCCTAGAGCCAATTTGCCTAATAAGGCTGCATACAATTTGACCCCACAATAGAATGAAGAAATAAAGGCACAAGTCCAAGAATTGTTAGATAAGGGTCTCATTAGAGAAAGCTTAAGTCCATGTGCTATACCTACTATTTTAGCAGCCAAGAAAGGTGGAGAGTGGAGGATGTGTACTGATCCAAGGGCCATAAATAAAATTACAATCAGATATAGGTTCCCAATACCTAGAATAGAGGACCTAATGGATTGTTTAGGGGGTGCATGTTACTTCTCAAAGATTGATCTCAAAAGTGGATATCACCAAATTATAATAAGGGAAGGAGATGAATGGGAAACTGCCTTTAAAACCAATGAAGGACTATATGAATGGATGGTAATGCCCTTTGGATTGTCTAATGCTCCTAGCACATTTATGAGATTAATGAATGAGGTCTTGAAGCCTTTTTTTGGAAAGTTTGTTGTTGTTTATATAGATGATATTCTTGTGTTTAGCAAGACAAATGAAGAGCACTTGCAGCATCTTGACATGGTTTTGCAGAGATTGAATGAAGAAAAGTTGATGATAAACCTCAAAAAGTGTGAGTTTATGAAAGAAGAACTAGTATATCTTGGCTATGTCATCTCTAAAGGCATGTTGAAGATGGATCCTTCCAAGGTTGAAGCCATTCTCAGTTGGCTAGCTCCAAAATCAGTAGGAGAGGTAAGAAGCTTTCATGGTTTAGCTACCTTCTATAAGAAATTTATTAAGAATTTCAGTCGTATTTGTTCTCCCATCCTTGACACCATCAAAGGAGATAAGAAGAGGAAATTTTAGTGGACTGAGGAGGTAGCAAAGAGCTTTGAATACCTGAAAAATAGAGTGGTGCAATAGCCTATCCTTGATTTACCTAACTTCAACAAGATCTTCACAGTGGAGTGTGATGCAAGTGGATCTGTAGTACGTGCAATCTTGAGCCAAGAAGGCAAACTAGTGGCTTTCTTCAGTGAAAAGCTCAATGAAGCCAAGAGAAAATATTCTTCATATGACCTAGAACTTTATGCATTAATGTAGTCCCTAAGGAAGTGGAGACATTACCTCTTGCCTAAGGAATTTATAGTCTTCACAGATAACCATGCTCTAAGTTTTTTGAACACTCAAGACAAGTTGAGTCATAGGCATGTAAAGTGGGTTGAGTACCTGCAGAGTTACACATTCACCATCAAGCACAAGAAAGGCCAAGCTAACAAGGTAGCAGATGCCTTAAGCAGAAGATCAGTCCTAGTGCATGAAATACAACTCCAAAGTGTGGGATTGGAAGCATTGAATGACATGTATGTTGCTGATGCAAACTTCAAACAGGTATACTCTATTTGCAAATAGTTTCAAGGTACTTTTAATGATCAATTCCCTAATTTTGTATTGCAAGATGGACTGTTATTCAAGGGAGCTCAGTTATGCATCCCTAAGTTCTCTATGAGGACAAATCTCATAAGGGAGAAGCATTGTGGGAGTCTTGGAGGACATTTTGGGATTGACAAGACAATAGATTAGGTAAGAAGATTTTATTTTTGGCCTAAGATGCAAGTAGGTATCAGAAAATTTGTTGAAACTTGTGGAGTTTGTCAAAGAACCAAGGCCTCTACTTCAAATGTAGGCCTATATCAGCCTCTCCCAATCCCTAGTAGACCTTGGGAACATCTTAGTATGGATTTTGTATTAGGCCTACCCAAAACTCAGAGGGGAGTGGATAGTGTCTTTGTAGTTGTTGACAGATTTAGTAAGATGGCATATTTTATTTCTTGTAAATGCACAATTGATGCATCAAACATTGCAAGTTTATTCTTCAAGGAGATAGTTAGAATTCATAAACTGGCCCTCACTATTGTTTCAAACAGAGACTCAAAATTTATAGGTCACTTTTGGAGGACCTTATGGAGGAAACTAGGAACCAATTTGACTTTCAGCTCTACCTATCACCCACAAATAGATGGGCAGACTAAAGTAGTTAATAGATCATTGGGGAACTTGCCTAGATGTCTCACAAAGGAACATGGATAGTAATGGGATCTTGTTCTCCCACAGGCAGAATATGCTTATAATGATCCTATTAACAGGAGCATAGGGAAGAGTCCTTTTGAAGTAGTGTATGGATTGAACCCAAGAGGTATACTTGAACTTAGAGATTTGAGAGGATTAGAGAACAGAAGTGTTAAAGGAGAGGAGTTTGCAATGTCCATGAAAGACATACATGATCAAGTCAGAGAGCACCTCAAGAAGAGTGTGGAAATTTACAAGAAGCATGCAGATTTGAAAAGGAGGAATGTTTAGTTCAAAGTTAGAGATTTAGTACTTGCACATCTAAGAAAAGAGAGGTTACCTAAGGGCAGATACACTAAGTTGTTGATGAAGAAGATTGGACCATGCAAGGTGGTCCACAAGTTTGGTGAAAATGCATATGTGATAGAACTCCCTCCTAGAGTTGCTATCTCACCAATCTTTAACATTGCTAAATTATATCCTTTCAAGGGATCTTTGGATGTAGGTACAAATGTTGATGAAGATGTTGTTGATGCTGACTGGATCAAAGATCTTCCTTCTACTACACCAGTCAAACGTGAAGCCATTTTAGACACTAAGGAGGTCAAGAGAACAAGGCATAAGGTGTACAATGAATATATGGTGAAGTGGCAGGGGATACCTCATGAACATGCAACTTGGATGACAGCTGCAGACATTGCAAAACATGGAAGTACAGTCCCTAATTTGATCTCAAGTGGAGATTGAGGTCCTTTCTCCTTAGGTGTAAGGTGTAGGGGCACCAAGATATCAAGGCAAATTTTGAATTTTTGGTCTCGATAATGAGCCTAGGTGGATTTTTCTTCTTACATGATGTAATAAATCTAGTTTAGACCATTCTTTTGATGTATTTAGAGTCACCAAGAGTGGAGTCTTAAATATTGCTTAAGTTTAGAACATTCTATTTTGGTAGTTTTAGGGACAGGTTGTTTTATGCCTTATTTTTGGCTTTTCCATGATGGTGGAGTTATGAAAATGTGGAGTTTAAATGTAAACATGCTATTGAGGCCACACACACTTCAAGACAGATTAGAGAAGGAGTTTTGAAGAGAAAAACAATACAGATTTTCTAAGTTTTCTATATTTTTCTATCTTTTTGTTGTTCCAATGTCCTTTACCAGTCCGTACTATACTATCATGAGCTCTAATGTTGAAATGGTGAAATGAGTTGAGGTAGATTTAATTTGCATCTAATTAGGAATATTTTTATTATCCTTGAAGCTTTTTACAATCAGATTTCAAAAATTGGGTCTAAAATCCTAGTTTTGAGGGTTTTGGGCAAATCAATGGGTTTTTGACCCATTCCACCTGGATCATAGCTCAAAAATGGGTGGAATGGACTTAGATAGATTGTTTTTCTTTGTTTATTACATTGTAGAAGTAGGTTACTCAAGTGGTGTGACATTTGAAGCCATTGAAGCTTAATATCTTCATGTATTAGGCCTTCTAGCTTTGGTAGATTAGTGAGTTGATGCATGGTTGACTTGGAGTGATCCAAGATCCTTGAAATAAGAATATTTAGACCATTTTAAACCATATTGATGCCCTAGAGTAGGTTTGAGGAGTTGGAAACAAGTCTGTCTTACAGATGCCTTGTAAAAGAGGCCTAAGAACAACAGGTATAGTTAGGTTTTGAGGCACATGTTCCAAAGAAACCTATGTTGCATGTTTGATATATTGTGTAGAAGCCTAATGGGTATCCAAAAAGAAAAAAATTTCATGGGTTTGTCATGAAGTCTGCAAGTTATTCCCCAAAAACCCTATACCAAGGGCTACAAGCAAATACGGCTAGTTGTGAAGGAACGATAGGAAAGACAAGTGACCAATTTTCTTTGTGAGTTTCATTAGTGTTAACTAGTCATATTAATGAGGTCTTAGGTGTCTTGGAAGGTTGGCAAGTGGTCCATGCATTCAAACCATGTTGTGTTATCTTTCTCAAGCATTGAAAATGGGTGTAAGAGAAAGAGAGCAGTCTAAACCATACTTGATCAGTCCAAGGATTAGTGAAGTCAATATTGAACCATCCCCTACTCTACATCACCCTGAGGAACTCATTCCATAGACCTATGTTATGTCCTTCATATAGAACAAGATGCATAAACAAGGAATAGTGCATGAACTTAACACCTCCCTCCTTACTTTTTGCAGCAACCAAATCATTTTGGAGATCATTTACAAGATACTCAGCATAATCTAATGGTTGAGCCTCATGGCTCTACACATTTGTAGTCAAAACTAGTGGTGCCACTTCCATGAATGCAGGGGAATCCAAGCCTAACACTTGACAGGTAGAATAATAAGTGTATTGAAAATATTTCTCAAATAAGTCAACAGAATACAAGGGATCTTCTACCCCAGAAAACACTCTAAGCTGATTGTTTTCATCATGAGGCCCATGAAATGGCAACCTCCACCTCTTATAAC
The DNA here is from genome assembly GCA_027924645.1 of Cunninghamia lanceolata. Classification (NCBI taxonomy): domain Eukaryota; kingdom Viridiplantae; phylum Streptophyta; class Pinopsida; order Cupressales; family Cupressaceae; genus Cunninghamia; species Cunninghamia lanceolata. The sequence continues at coordinate 4,806,347 of BSBN01000372.1, read as the reverse complement.
TGTTGCTTAGATTGTAATATTCATTTAAGAGGCCCCTAATCCTGAACCTCATGTCGAGACTAGTATCCAATTGAAATACCATAGATATATAATCCCTGGTGATAGGGATAAAGGCATACCCATCTTTAAGCTCAATCATATGAGTTTGTAGATTGTATCTATCTGCCAACACTTTGAGTAATTCCACATTTAAAAACACATTAGGCACCACTAATTTCCTCAAGTTTAACCTCCATGGATTTGAAACAAGTTTTGTCTACACATTTTCCTATAGTGATATATAAATAGGTCATACCCTCTTATCAAGGTCCATGAGTCACCTACTCATTTGTTCACATCTTACAATTTTTCAGCTTGGGGATTCAATTGGGCATTTCTCTTGGACCTCTATCCAGAACCCAAGAATTGGTCTATCAAATCTTGGTTCAAGTGCCTCTCTTTTGTTTTTTGCATCTTTTTAGGGTTTTCAAATACACTTTCCATGATAGAAGAAGAGAAGCTATATCTCTGTGTTTATACTTCAACAAGTCTATGTATACTCTACAAATTTAAACTTGAGCTTGGGGTACTTACTTGAATGAGATTCTTTTGGTTGTTGAATTGATGCCCTTAACCATTTTCCACCTTGGTTTTCCTTGATTGCTTAATAATTTCAAAAATCCTTTTGGAGATTGATTTTACCACACTCTACTCTGGTTCATTGATGGTATTTTGTGGCAAATTTCATATTGGTGCAAGAGTAATTAATTCATTTGAATGTGAGCCGTTTGATCTGCGCCAAATAATTTTGTCAATAACTCATTAGGATGACCCTTCTATGTCCATATCTTTCTCTTCCTCTGATGTTCTTTTATTGCTTTTATTTCCTTTCAGATTTTGGAATGACCCTAGATAGCATCATATTGATATCACAACTTCCTCCCGAAAACCCCTTTTATGAATAGCCTCTATGATATTTTCTTTTCTCTTTGATGTCTCTTTGCTTATTATATCATTCACCTTTTTGGAGGGACTAGGGTTTACCTTACTACGACATCCCAAAATCTCCTCAAAATACTCTCAATGTTTTCCTTTATTTATAAATGTCGTCGGCTTATCAGCGAGACTGGAAATCACATTACTCTGATATTCAGGAGTCATCTAGAAATGAATGAGTTACCCTTTATAAATGCTATCGCTTTATTGGTGGGACACATTTAAGTGTCATGCCGATATACATACGTCTCATCGATATGCTTTTGGTGTTTTTGGAATATCAAAGAGACCCTTAAATGACTCACTCCGATAATTCTCAGTCTCTTAGATCTTTCAGTCCTTTCAATTTTTTTGATTTTAGCCTGATATGCTGATGAGTCGTATGTTTATGTCCCTTCAGTCTTTCAGATTATCGAAGAGACTCCAAAGTGAGTCTCCTCGATATGGTGGCTTCTCACCGATATATTTCATATCACTTATTGAAGGGACCCTAGGGTAGCTCTTAGAGATACAGAGGTGTTTTTTTAATATGACCTTTGCTTTTAGGGTGAAGGAAACAAGACATGAACTTATTAGGGTTAAGACTCTAGGTCGAATGGATATATTATTTTGAGTAGGGGAAAATTTAAAATGGTATTTTAAGGGATAATATTATGGCGGGAAATGGATTTTTTATAAAAAATTCAGGGTTAAAATTTTGTTCCAACACCTGTTTCACAAGTGACTACACTTTACACCTTGACCTATGTCACGGTGTGGTGTTTGTTGTGCTTTGACTTAATAAGGTCTATGATGATAAGCATAAACTACAAGTAAAGAAGCTCAAAATCTATCAAAGCAAAATCTTGATCAATTCCTCTAGTCAATCTTCATTCTTCCAATGTCTTTCTCACCTCTTCATTTCTTTTATTTCCTCCTCGTGATCCTCATGATAGCATCATGTGACACAACAAAAATAAATGCATTAGATCCAATAACCCTGCATACATACACATGTTAGCACTCCATACCATTATAAGCATAGTAGAAAAAATAGTAAACATTGTCATCAAGTTAGGTCATCCATATTCCATGAGAAAATACAAAAACAAAGATAGCATTGCATCACATGTAGAGTCATCATTTGTGTATATCACATAAAATCTACATATATCACATAAAATCTGCATCCATCACATAAAGTTGCATACATGTAGAACTCACATAAGCATCACATCAAAATCATGTTATACCATCTCATAACCTTATATATATATCATCATACCATCACGTACATCAATGAAGCATAAAATCATCCATAAACCACATACATCACACCATAAACATCATTGAATCACATAACCATAATGCATGGTAAATAGAAATGCATCATATCATCAAAAGAATCACACAGAGCATAACTCAAAAAACATCACATAACATAAAGTAATATCATAAAGAATCACATAGGACCATCACATCATGTGCATATAGAAATAATAAAACATCATATAGTCATCACAAAGTAGTCTGTCTCATATATATATATATATCAAAAGGAGTGTACAAATACAAAATCATGATCTCTGTCAAAAATAGAGCTTGCAGGCTCAATAAAAAACCAGAGCTCGCAGGCTTGATGAAAAATACATATCATATCTATCAAAAGTAGGCCTAGCCTGTACTATCCTAATCACTAGATGGTACCTACCCCACATGAGGAGACCTGTGCTCTGAACCGAACCTAGAACTAGATGGTTTGTCATATGGTGTAGCCCTCCTCTGTGATACTCAAACACTACTATGTGTCCATCATGAATGGGTCCTGTTAGCACTCTGACTCTGAAAACTCAGTGCCCTCTAATCTTCTAGCACCACACTCTCATATAGGCTCATATAGTAACTAGTCTCCAAACCTACCCTATACAAAGCATGTGCCAAATCCGCTGTGGGCCCACCAAATATGGTTATAAAGTCAATACTGTGCTACTTAGCTCTTTGGGCCCTAATGATCACCATGTCATGCTCTATAATATGATGTGTCAACTGGCCCTCTAAACTCTATATCTATAGCTGCATACCCTACATCTGAGCCTCAAGAGCCTCCACCCGTACCACCACATCTCACCCATGGTCTACCACATCCTCTGCCTCCTCAACCTCGCTGATCTCATCAATAGAAACATCCTGAAGTGCCTCCTCTCCAATCCACTCCTCCTCTACATCAACCTCCTCCTCATCCCCTCCAATCTCCTCTCCTCTAACATCCTCCCCATCGACGTCCTCCATGGCAACGTCCTCCTCCCCCTCCCCCATCTAAATCTCTCCCATAGCCATTGCTACCTGCCCAACATTGTCTCTCCCCCCTCATGAAAAGGAGAGAGTCAGGGACCTCTACTACAACCATCCCTACCTCTCCCCCTATCTCCTCATGCCCTATCTCCTTGACCCCTCTCCTCACCCTCCATTGGCACCATCATCATCTCCTCCATCCCCATCACCACTGTCATCACCTCCTTGGCTTCCACCTTGACCTTGACCTCATCCTCTGAATCTTCCTCTATGTTCCCTCCTGAGCCTCTCCACTAGTGCAGGCTCATCTGGATGTAAGTAAGGCATAGGCCTATGCTCAGCCCACCAAGTGTCATAATCATGCATCATGCCCGCATCTGCTACATCTGCCAATGCTCCTCACTATATCAGATACAATCTAGCAATCTCATGAATGGTCATCTGAACACTGAGCATCATGCCCTAATCTAAAACCTCCTATGTGGAGAAATCAAACTGAACTATCCTTGCAAGTACACCCTACCACTCACCAAACTATCTCAGCACCCGCTATGGTAGGTGTCACTTAATGATGCGCTGACTCTAAACTGTGCGGGCAATTAGATACTACATATGCTAGCAATAGGGTAAATGGTCCTTATCCTCTAACCATGGCTAATAGCTCCTGCAAGGTCTCCATAAAAACTCATCCAAATGGTCTATACGATTCTGCCAGTAGCCCACACCACCTGGCCAAACCTGCACCACTACGCCTAAATAGATATATACATAAGGGAACTCTCTGAGAATCTCCCAAGTCACAACAAGTCTACAAACTAGGATATGCTCCCAAGCCCAAATCATCAGTAAAGTGATGCCACAACTGATGGACTTCTCTCCTCTATATGGTACCTCATGAAGCTGGAAGTATAGCATAGCTAGCAAGCAAGGTCTCCAAGCATATACTGTGGCATGCTACATCATACCCTCAAGCATCTCACCCCATCTAACTGGAAAGCCATGTCTACAATGATCTGGGACCACAATACTATCGATGCAAGTACATAGAAGCATGATCAACCTATCATACCAATCTGCTAGGGTATCCTAGCAGATCTCATAATCTTCGACACTGAGGGACCAGCGTTGCTATCTATTTTGAACAGGCACTTGGGGGTGGGCAACCCTCGATCTGTACTATATATCACCTGCTCCCCATGGATGGGAAGCTACAAAATCCTCTAGACATCCTCACGTGTCACTATGGCCTCTCCTATTGGTAGATGAAAAGAGCTAGTCTCCGAGTGCCATCGCTCAACCAATTGACTCAACAAACCTTTGTTAGCCCTGATAATGGGCATAAAGGTAAAAAGGTATAGTCTGAGAGCATGTACTGTATCCTTCTCCTTGATGGTCAAATGATGTCATAGCATATAAAAAGTTAGCCAACTCTCGCGGGTATAATTCAATGGCAATCTCACCTACATTTACAAGGTACATGTTCCATTAGTCAGAACCCCTAAACAAACCTATCAAATGTAAAGAAGATCAAATTAGGTTAGAATCCTAATAAAAAATTATCAAACTGGTAGATGCATCACACTATCAAAAGTAGTCCATCATGCCTAATACACATGCATCACAAGACCTCTCACATGCGTCACAATTTCTCAGTTGTGTCATAGAAGCACTCAAGTGCAGCACAATTTCACAATTGTGTCACACATTCTTGTGCATGTGTAGCATCTAGAAGATGTCCCGTGCCTAAAGTGCATGCGACACATTACCCTGCATCTGTGTCACAAAAAATTAAATGCATCACAGAAATGCAGATGAGGTGCACTTTTCCACACATGTGTCATTTGCACACGCAAGTGTGGTTCAAAAATTTGCACCGCATTTTAGCCCTATTTTTTGGGCCCTAAAATCTAGGTCAAAATGTAAAAATTGAAAAGTTAGGTTTGGGTACTTACTGTCGCGCTTGTCCCAGGTAGCCATCCATATGTCCTAACCCTTGATCCACAATGGTGGTCAGCTGGAATTGGTGACATTCTAATAGCAACTCCACAAAAAGCTCAACTCTCACAACTCTAAGCTCTCTGAAAATTTTAAAGACTAAGTGCACAAATGAGCTCTTTGGGCCCCTCTAAGGGCTATTTATAGAAACTTTTGACCTAAGTGGACCTTTTTTTCACCAATTTGGTCGTCCCTACTCCTATTTTCATGTGTTAGCTACTTTTTGAGCTTAATTTTCACTGTCGAAACACTTTTGACCCTCTGCACAACTTTTCAAGAAATTTCCCAAAAATTTTGAAATTTTTGTCAAAAATTTGAAGAAAATCCTAAGGGGGGCATAAGGCTATCCCACCTCCTCCAAGGCATACTGGGGCAAGTTCAAAGCATGTTTTTCAAATTTTTCTTTGACACAACGCCAGAATTGACATTGTGTCAAAGACGGGCAAAATATATACACCTAAAAATGTCTTGAACTTGCGAGCATTATTTTCATGTTAATCTCTTCTTAATTCCACATTCTATTATTAATTAATTAATTTGTAATTATTTAATTAATTTATTTTTCCTACCACTAGCTTATAATTAAATAAATTTTATTTATTTAATTATTTGTCTGTTTTCCTCTATTTTCCTCTATAATTAATTAATTAATTTTAAATTATTTAATTATTCACTCTCCAATGTCCCCTTCACTCAAATAATTTAAATAAATAAACATTTGTTTAAATTATGGCCCCTCACCTTAATTAAATAAATCCTATTTATTTAATTGTGAGTTCACAATCATTCTCCCACTTCAAATAAATTAAATAAAATAACCAAATTTATTTAATTTAAATCCCTCACACCTCATCATATTTTCAAATTTAAAATTCCCTCTTGTCCTTTTGTGAGAGGGAAACCCTAATCAATCCTCACCATTCATTTTACTCTAAAGTCAACATTAAATCTCAGCCCTTCATTCAACCCTAGTCTTCTATAAAACCACTTATCCAACCTCATTTTCTCACTTCCTAGATTGTTGAATACTCTCCAAGATTTTGCTAAGTCAATCCACTTGATTTTCTCATGATTGTTGCAGGTCTGCAAATCTGATAACACCATAGCAAAGTTGAGGAGAATAATGAAGGAAAGTCAAATGTAGCTTAGGAACTTGGTTTTCTTTGTTTGACTGGTTTCTAGGTTATTTGCACTCCATTGAGGAGTTAGGGTTCCTATAGTTTGATTTTGACATGTTTGAATGATTTACCCTAACCTACAACTAGCAGTTGCATGAAGTTTATGCACAATGGATTTGCCAATAGGCTATTAGTAGTGGAAGTAATAAATTGTGGAATAAATCCATACTTATATTGGAAGATGATACAATGACAATGTTGTTTTGTTTTTTGTAATGTACAATAAGAATTTTTAATTTACATTTAAAATATATGGTATTTACAATAAATGTTCCTTATATGAATAGGAGTAATACAATGTTTATAGTAGATTCAAAATATATTTTAGGTAACAAGGTAAGAATTTAGGTTTTCATCACTAACATAGGTGTTCTCTTATATTATAGTATTTAGAGTAGTATGCATGTGTATCGAAGGATGAAACATTAGTATGATGCTATAGATGAGTACATAAGGTAGAGATATTTTTGTATTTTTAATGCAATAAAACCATTTGAAGTTGTAGTGAGTTCTCCATGGTGGTGTGACAAAGTATGCAAATTATATCAGTAAAGGCAACACAATGCTTGGTCTTAGTAACCGCATCAAGCACAAAAGGATGCAAAGAATATGAATCATTTAGTTTTTTCTTCAAAAAGACATTTTTAATATTATAGATTACTTAACTACTAACACTATATTGATCATCGTATAATAGTAAATTCTATAGCTAATACAAACTCCGAGAGCTCATCTTAAGCCAAGCAATTATAATTGCATAAATAATAAGAAATCAGAAATTGACAACACAATCTCTCAATTTAATTTTCTAAGTGATTTTCTCGTTATTATTTTTTATGAACTTATGCCTTGTACAAATTTAGATTTTGTTTGATTGGGATTCTAATAAAGTCAGCTTGGACAAGGGGCCTGGTTTCCCTGAATGACATGGTTATCTCTACTCAATTTAAAAATAAAATTAAAAAGTCAACCCCAAAGTACAATGAGAAAATAAACATAACTCAATTTTTTTTTAGTAATGGGCATTTATTTAAGCAAACATTACTGTAATTTATATTTATAAAATAAAATACAAAACTCTAAATGCAAGGTAATTTTTGTAAAGCTACATAACATGGACTTGATGAATCCACTTCATGCCTACATACCAAAACTAAAATGTCTACCATAGTCTCATTTATGTCCACCTACCAAAAATAAAAATAAAACATGGAATATATCCCACTTCATTAAGTGTTTTAATTTTAAAATGAGTTAAAAATTCAAAGCAAAAAGCTCGTCATACCTAAACTGCCTTAAAAACTACCACCATAAACGGGACTATCTCTCAGATGTAAGGTCCCCAAGAAAAATCAGATCTCAAACATTTTAGGTCTAAGGCCCACTCAAGACATTTTAACTCTCAGGCACAAAATGTTAAACTAGAGCTAAATTCAATGGTGTGGACATAATAGGTAAGAAAAATGAAAATCAAAGAGATCATGAAAGAAGAGAATATCAGCTAAGTAGACAAAATTTGCACAAATATTTAGGTCAAAAACTACAGGTTGCTAAACAAAGAACAACAATTGTTGTTGCTACCTTGCTATGCAAGCTTGAAAACTAGTATATAGTTTTCATTGTTCTAACATCCTAAAAGATTTTCAATGACATTTGCAAGAAGAGATTAAACCAAAATATGGGCATTACAAGTCATTAAGTTGTTCATGGAATCTAGTAATGAATTCCTCTGCCTTTCTATCTGCATCCTTTTCTTCAATATTTCCCTATTTCCTAGACCTAAAATTATTCATACCCATTAAGCTATCATTACTATCTACAACCTCAGCAGCCAAAGAATGATGATATTGTGTAAGAGCTTCATAAGAATTGTGTCGAATTCTTCTGCTGCATGAAAATTGATAATTCCCAAAATGAGTCAAAGATCTTTGCTTGTCATGAAGCATCAAGCTTGTAAAGTCCTCTACCAACTTTCTTTCCTATTCCTTCACCATAATAAGTAAATCTTCCAAGGAAGTTTTAGAGTGAATTTCCTGTTATCACTGGGAATTGCACCCGTATGCAAGGCTGGTAAAGCACTGCAATTCTATGTAACATGGGACTAATTTCAGGTTGTGGGTGCCCTATGATGAAATTAGACCTCCAAATTATGGGCTGGTTCCCTTTAGATGTTCTATTGAGATGTATTTTTACTATTTTGGAAAAGGGAAGAAAGAAACTAAGTGAATGCTAAAGGTAAAATGGTGATGCACCTAATTTAGATAAAATAACGTAATTTGATCCACAATGTTTACCTAGAAATCTAACTTTTACACAATCCAGACTTGGCATAAATATCATAAAAATGATTGTAAGGAAGGTTTGAAAATAGGGTTTCTATGAAGGAAAATATTTTTTCACAACACAAAAATACTATTTTCTGGTTAACACAACCTAAGACCTGTGATGATTATATGCTTTAATGCTGTAAACAAGGAAGTGAGACAATAATTTTAAAGGTTTAATGATAAAACACAGCAAAATTTCATCAAAATTACTTCACTAATAGCACTAAAAGGAAAGACAATTTAACTTCTCTCAAAGAAAACAAAGGAAAGCTCTACAAAGAAGACAAAAGTATAACCTGTAACCTGCCAATCTCTCAATAAAACTGTAAAATTTGAGCTATAAGAATTCTCCAATCTATCTGAATCAGAATTAGAATCAAGAACTAGCAAAAATAAACTTTTTCTTTACAATATATAGGTTTGCTCTCTCGAAGAGGTATGCAAAAAATGAACTTGCAGATAACTGCCTCTAAAAATAATCACTCCCGAGAAACCTCTAAAATCCTGAAAATTAGGGTCTAAAACTACCACAAATTGAGCAAAAATAGCTCCAATTTGGGCCTCTCCATATGCTTGACCAAAAAGTTGACCAAGGACCCTAAAAATACTCCTAAAAATCATGCAAAACCTCCTAGGTGGCCTAGTTAACTCAACTAAACAATTTGCATGATTTTGCATGAGCAAAATTGATTGTGAGTAAATAATAAAGTAATAAAATAATCACTTTATTATTGGTTACAATTTGTTCTATTTCTGAATTTACAACTTGTGGAAAATAATAAAGTAATTTAGAAAATATTACTTTATTATTTATTTACAATTAATAACCTTGTAAAATCATGCATGATTAGAAGAAAAAATATCACTCCAATTACACTTGCCTATTTTGCATGATATGAGCACAAATAGGACTTTAGAAGAAAAAGAAAACTCCTTATACCTCCATATGCAACTTAAAATCAAGAAAGAAAAATAACAACTCCATGACTCCATCACTGCACCATCATACTTGTACCATTATTCTGCCACCATGCATAATTGCTTACCTTGGGAACTCCATGCTCAGCCTTCATGCATGCCATGTTTAAAATCATACCCCTCTAGCTTTGTTAGCCACTATACATAATCAAGAAGCATCCTTACCATTGGATGTTTGCAAAAAGTTAAGGAACCTGATTAACATGTGTATCTTTGACTATGCATTAGCTGACCACCAAGGAATTCTAAATAGTTTATAAGTCATTGAAGCCTTTCTCTTTCATCATATCGGCCCTCTTGACTCAATAAAAATCAAGTCCTAAGCATTGTTTTTGGCCACTCCATGCTATGATGGTTAGGATCTTTCAAGACCAAAGTCTTGACCATGGCACCTCTTGGATAAGGTAATTATTTATTTTTTGCAAGTCAAAAATCACACTTGAGAAAAGAAACTTCAAACAAAAGTAAAGAGATAACCCTAAAATTGCTCATTCTTCATTTGGTCTTCCTTCTTCGATGCTCTGTAACTGCATTATGGTGGCTTAGGGTTTGAATGCCTCCATCATGACTTTGGTCTTTCTCCCTTCAACGGCTCTTCTTGGTTGAAACCTTGGAACTTTGCATCGTCAATGAAGAAGGTAACACTTGCTTGAGTTTTATATGAGGCATTTTATTTGATCTGCAGTTTTATTTCTTTCATGGTTGTGGCCTCCTTCTTCATTCATGGTTATCTCCATATGTTGTGCATTCTTTAATACCTTCCTTTCTTGTTTCTGCTTCTTTTCTCTTGCAATGGTAACCTGTTCTTGAAAACTTGATGCCACTATGAGGGCGTGGATAATCTCTCCTCCTATCAGCAAAATGAGGTAAACACTTGTCATTATTCCTCCTCTATAGTTTCTTTTGTCTCTTTTTTATAGTTCGAAGAATGACAAGGTTGTATGTAGACATAGGTATTGCATAATTTTTTGGCAAAGAATGTCATATCACTGTTAGCCATGCATGTATATGTCTCTTTTTAGTCTTGACTTGTCTATAGATGCAGAAAACTTGAGGGTTTTGAGATTTTGGGATGAGGGTTTGCCATCTTCTTGCATTTTCAAGGCCTCTACCTTGCCATGGCCAAGCTCCATCTGTATATAGGCACCAAACTGTGTAGGCTATTAAGGGTTTATAAGTTTTTGAAACTAGAGTTTCAACCCTCCTTGTACAAAAAACTATTTGCACTGTCATGGCCATTCTTTTACTGTTACTTCTTTCTTTTTTAACTATAACTCAAGACAAAAAGCAAGGGTTAAAAACTTCTGTCAAGGGTTTGTTCTTTCAATGCTTCTATCTATCATGGTCATGCACCTGTAATATTCATTGTTCTTTCTTTTTACTTGTAAGTACAAAAGAAACAAGGGTTTGAAATTCTCTTGAAAGATCTTGTTCATTCTGTAGATGGGTATACATTTTATCATGAAAAATCTTGTTCTTCTTTGCCTACAAACTATAAGGTAATGGATTGTTTGTCATGTGTGATGATCTCCTCAACTGTGTTACTATCTTTGTTTGCATCTGGATTCTACTATAGCATAGATATCATATTATCTTCTCCTTGACTGTCTATTGCATTCTTTAAATACATTTGTAGCATAGATAACATATTCTTGCATACTCACTGCTTATATCATCATTTGGATGTTATAGTATCATATGTATCATGCATTTTTCTCCTTGGCTATCTGTTTACTATGACTGTATCATGACAAAACAATGGCATTTTAGAAAGAGGACTATTTACCTTGTGAATTGTCAATCACCATCGGTAGCATTTAGCATGTATCATGTTCTTCTTATGTTGTTTATTCTTCATCATTGACCTACCCTTGTAGATGGATATGGCAACTATAATACACTCTAACTATATTTTTCTCATATAAGCCACTTTTATTCATCACTGTCCTGACTATCTATAATGAAGATGACTGTACTTGTCCTTTTCCTGGCAATGCATTTTTCTTTATGGCATTTGTTGACTGTACCATAGTATCACTGCAGCTTCAAGATGTATGAGGTAAGGCTTGTTTGATCAAAACAATGATGGGGTGCATGGAAATCACCCTGTTATCTTTGGGCTGTGGCATTCTTAACACTCCACTGTGCTTACTATATTTAAATCCTGCTTTGCTCTAGACATGACTGTCTCTTTCTTTTGACTTTGTATCTGATTGTCATGTTAGGGGTGATACATGTATGATGCTCCTAGCTTATTCTTCTTATAAGATCTCTAGTACTAAGTGACAGTCTTTATCATTTGATGAATGCTCTTCAGAGAGCATGTTGTATGCATTTGTCATTTGTATCTTTGCCTCTAGCATGTGACTGCTACACTTATCTCATATATCCTTGTGAGGTTTTCCTTTATGACAGTCAAGTTGGTATAGTGTATATATGATTGTCTTTCCTTGTAGGTTGTCTCATCTATTGTTCCATGTGACATTTTGCTTGACTATCTCTATGACACACTTGCAACTTGAATGTGATACAACTATTAAACTTTGAACATCTTTAACAATATGAGAACAATATGAGAAATACCTGGTATAGAGTGCTGCTTCACTTGAATTGTTTCATCTTTACCTCCTTGTACCTTGATGGTTTGAAGTTTTGAATACTTGTATCATGTCACTTAATTCTTACTCTTTTGCCACAATGAAATGATACCTTCACATGATTTATTCTGCAACTTGTTCAAATGATATACAAGTTCCTGTATCTTTGTTTATTCTATCTCTCTAATACTCTTTTCAAAAAATGAAAAGAAACATGTTGGGCTCAAACCCTTGTGGGAGCCACATTTAATCCACATGTTTATTTGTCTTCAAATCAGCAACAAAACTTGTCCTATACCTGCACAGTGAACAAACAAGTTAGCATAAAAAAGTACCAATAGTATTGATTGATCTTCTTCATGATTTCTTCCTATTTTGTGTCATATATCTAATCTAATCTCTTATCTGAATGCATGATATGATAAGTAGATGTCTCTGTTTGATAAAAGCATGTGATAATTTTAAACATCCGAAGCACTAACAAGGCTGTCCCCAAAATTTTGCAAGTTCAACTAATGATGGAGCTTGGAGTGAAACTGAAAGCTAAAGACTTGAAGGTCGACATCAACAAACAATCTTCATCATCAGGCAATGATGGATGTTTAGATTTATCAGATGTTCATTTCTTTTCCTTTTATCAAACAGATACATAGCTTGCATGTCTACAATTGCTTAGTCTAGTTAATCCCACGGCTTATGTGGGACACATTTGAACACTTCCTTTAAACATGATCAGTTAATTTCTCTTATGCATATGATGTATATGTATTTCCTTTTCAATCAATGCATGAGATAAAGTAACAGATACTTGAATGTAAATATATGACATGAAATAACAGTCGAATACAAATATCTTTCCTTTTTCCTTTCAAAACTAATTAACTAAATAATTAATCTAACTTATAACTCCTAAAAGATCAAATTGTGTTAGATCAAATGTATTTGTTGAATGTTTGATTTCTTGACAATCTTATTCTCTTGTCATGATAACTCATCAATCTTGATTAGACTGATGGGTTATCCTGTCAATTGAATCTCTTTCCCTACTTTGTCAAGGCATCAACTGTTCAATGAATGCATAACTTTGAAGTTTTCTTTTATTCCTTCTGAACAATTACACTTAGGTCCAAATAATTTTAAGTGTGAAAAAAAAATTAGTAACAGTTCCATAATGGTTCCACAGTGGATTCATTGAATTTAATACTACAAAATAAATGGAATGGAAGCATTCAAATATACGAAAAACTTCCATATTAAGAATATTAAGACACAACTTAATGGGAAGCGATAAAATAGGGGAGTGGAGACACGTAGCGACTAGAAAAGAAAAATGGCAGGGTTTTTCTAGCACAAGCAGGCATGAGAGAAGGATGACAATTTTCCAGGGAGCGAAGCTTCCATATATAAGCCTATCGACTAATTAGTAGTTACACAGAATTTATGCGCAACGAAGTAGCCGATACGATGAAATGTCATATAAGTTTATTTTAAATAAGAATAAGAGTATGATCATGCTATAGTAATGGGGTTTTGGTTTTTTTTTTGGTCAACGATCCACATTCAAACAGCTAAGGAAGAATCGTTAGAAACATAAAGCCAGGCACGGAAGCAGAGCAAAGCATTGCCTCAATTCATACAATTTTATAGCTAGGTATTGATTATGAGATTTTTTAATATTTTTATGTTGTATATCTGTTTAATATATTCATAATTTGATTTAACCTATTTGTTTCTTTTTTAAAACTATGTGTATCAGAAGACTATAAACACTATTGACACAATGATTTGATTTTAAAACTACTTGCATCAGTTAAAACATCGAAGTCTTATTAAACTTCATAGTTGTATTTCTTATTGGTCCCTACCAACATGAGCATGACTATAGCAATCAATTTAGAATTAGTGAGGATGAGATGAACCAATTCCATTTTGAGTTTTTGTTAAGGTTGAGCAATGTGGATATGGATTTGGCATGTCACTTTCATTGATTGCATTGGTTTTTAATTTTTTTGGTGTGCATGTTATGATGATTTTCACAAGACTTATAAGGCAAAATGAAGTCAAACAGCATGAATTATTCTAATTGATCTAATTATTCTTTTAATTTTAGTACCGTATTTAGGAATTGCATTGCAACGTAAATCTTGAAGATTTTGGTACATCTAAAAATTGAATTTCAAGGATACATGAACAAATGGATGAAGTCGTCTACATTTTAAACAGGGTCTTGGAAAGGGCAAATGATGTATACTTCGAAGGCTTCAAACCATGCAAGTTAGGTCTTCAAATTTAGTGTTATTACTCAGATGGTGATTACTGACTTTGTAATAAGATGTCTCAAGTTTGATTGGCATGGCTTCCAATGTCCTTTTTAATGTGTTTCTTGCATTAAGTTGGATACCAACTTAAAAAAATAAATGAAATTATAGGTGGTAAGCAGTGGAAGTTGGTTCTAATTGTCATCACTCTTTAAAAAAAATATCTGCATTGTTTTTACCTATGTCACAAGGTTTGCATTTGTATTCTAATTCGGCAACGATAAAACTCCAAAAACATTAAAAAAAAATTCATGATAAATTTGTAATTTTTTTAAATATGAGGATAAATCCATAAAATTATCAAAATAAATAAACATTAATAAATATATTAAATATACTATTAATTAAAGATATAAATTAAATATTTCAAAATATTAAATTTTATAAAATAAAATAAAATAAAAATAAAAATAAAACAAAACATTCCTTAGTACCAACCGTTTGAAATGATCCCTTGTCTATTTGTAGATTGTGGATGTTAATTGTATTTATCAAATGTTGTTGGTAAAGTTTGTTAAATATCAATCAATGGTATTTTTAATGTTTAGGTCAAAGTTTTTACACGTGGGTCTATGAAATATCAACCCTGACAGTTAGGGGTTACGATAAAGGTTTTGTTTTTATCTTCCCTGTGCCCATGTGGTTACCTTTAATGGTTCATAAACCACATATTACCAAAAAAAAAAAATTAAACAAAGAATAACAATCTTTTTACTGTAGCGTTGTTTGAAATAAGCTTGGGTAAACACAAGAGACATTTTATCCTCTGGTTTAAAGATTTTGAAGTCTTAGGCTTTTGACAGTAGTAACTTTTATCATCTCTAATTTCACCTAGACATAAGACCCGCCAGTTTATCAGTTGCTCACTCAGATTTATCAGGATCATTTGATTTTTAGCAGTCAGAATCTTTTATCCACAGGATAGGTGTTTTAACTATTGAAGTGGCATATTTACCTGTTTTGTTCATAAAATCATTGCTCTAAAGTGATAAGTTTGGGAGGAGGAAGCAGCAGATACAGAGACAAAACGCTTGGTGATTGGAAAAGGAAAACGATGGGGTTTTTCCAACAAAAGCAGGCAGATAGGATGACAAGTTTTCAGGAGAAAAATCTCCCACTAATAAGTCTATAGGCTAGCTAGTAGTTGCATAGAGTTTTCACACAAGGGATTTGCCGATAGGCTATTAGTAATGGAAGCAAGAAATTGTGGAATAAAATATAGAAATGAAATTCATACTTATATTGCAAGATGAGACAATGAAAATGGTTTTTTTTGTTTTTTGCAATGTATAATAAGCATTTTTTATATACATTTAAAATATATATTATTTACCATAAATGTTTCTTGTATGGATAGGAGTAACACAAGGTTTATAGAATTTGGGTTTTCGTCACTAACATAGGCATTCTCTTATATTATAGTATTTAGGGTAGTATCAAATGCATGTGGATTGAAGGATAAAACATTAGTATGATGTTGTAGATGATTACATAAGGTAGAGACATTTTCATATTTTTAATATAGTAAAATCCATTTGAAGTTGTAGTGAGTTCTCCATGGTGGTATAACAAAGTTTGCAAATTATATCAGTAAAAGAAACACAATACGTGGTGTTAGTAACCACATCAAGCATAGAAGGATGCAAAGAATATGGATCATTTATTTTTTTTCCTCAAAAAAACATTTTTAATATTACCAATTGCTTAACTACTAACATTAGATATTGACCATCTTACAATACTAAATGCTATAGCTAATACAATCTCCTAGAGCTTATCATAAGCTAAGCAATTGTAATTGCATAAATAATAATAAATAAGAGATCGACAACACAATCACTTAAAAATATAATATACAAGAATAGATAAAATTATATTAGAGATGATATATTATATATAAAATAAATATAATTAAGTTATAAATACTAAATATTAGCAATATCAATTATGACACAAATTAACCAAATTTTCTAGCATAATTGTTAGTTTTTCACTATGGTTTCTTAGTATTTATGTGTTTCTTTTGTTTAATTTTTTGTAATTATTATTCTTTTGTACTTATAACTTTAAGAGGAGTGCATTTGTACGTTTCCTTTGGATTCATATGTTTTGGAGTAGATTCTTAGCCCCATGTTTGTCAAAGAGTGGAAAGCATTATTAACACTTTAATTGTATAGTAAAATCATTATTTTTCTCTAAATAGTGTCATTTTGAAAAGTGTCAGGAAGGTGGAGACCACATTGCATTATATGGTTGACCATGCTTGTTTTCTATTGTATTTGTCTGATTGCCTCCATTGTTTAGAGAGTGTCTTGAAATGTAATTGATAACGTCTAAGTAATTTTAGTATGTAGGAAAAATATTTATGCAAACAATATTGACTCATTTTTATTATAAATGATGAAATGCATCCAATTAGTTAGCATGACTAATCTCTCTCTCTCTCTCTCTCTCTCTCTCTCTCTCTCTATATATATATATATATATATATATATATATATATATATATATATATATATATATATATATATATATATATATCTTCCTCCATCCTTCTCCATTTATTTATCTCGCTTCCTCTCTCCCTTCCTCTTTCTATATCTCTATTTCTAGCCTCCTCTATGACTTTCTATCTCACTTTTACATAATTTAAATTATATAAAATATGCTATACAATAACAAATATAACTATATTAGATATTAGATATTGTATATTATATATAAAATAAATATGATTAAATTATAAATAAATATTTAATATAAATAAATGATTTTTATAATATAATAGTATTTTTAAAATATATTAAATAATTTTCATTATATAAAATATATTATACAATAATAAATACAATTATATTAGAGACTATATATTATATATAAAATAAATATAATTAAGTTATAAATATTAAATCTCTCTCTCTCTATTCATTTATCTCTTTGTCTCTCCCTTTCTCTCTTCCTCTACCTCTCTTTATGTCTTCCTCTCTCTTTCATTCTCTTTCTATCTCCCTCTCTTTCTCTATCCTCCTCTATGTCTCTCTATCTCATTTCTAAATAATTTACATTATATAAAATATGCTAAATAATAATAGACATAACTATATTAAATATTAAATATTACATATAAAATAAATATGATTATATTTTAAATAAATATTTAATATAAATAAATGATGTTATAATATACTATTATTTTTAAAATATATTAAATAATTTACATTATATAAAATATACTAAACACAAATAAATACAATTATATTAGTGGTGCAGGGGCACCGTGTTAAATTTTGATTTTTTTGGTCTCAATAAGAACCTAAGTGGAAGGTTTTCTTCATAAATGAAGTAATAAAGTCTATTAAAGACATTTTTGATGTAGTGGAGGTCACCTAGGATTAGAATCTTAAATATTGCTTAAGATTAGGACAATCTATTTTTAGCAGTTTAGTGGATAGGTTATTTTGAGCCTTCTTTTTAGCTTTTCCATGACCATGGAGTTATAAAAAGTGGGAGTTTCAATGTATGCATGTTTTTTAAGGCCTCACACACCTTGAGGCAGAAGAGAGAACAAGTTTGGAGAGAAAAATTAATAAAAATTTCTAGTTTTCTACACTTTTTTCTATTTTTTTGTTGTTTCAGAGCTTGGTACAGATCTATACAAAATTTGCATGACCTACATGTGGTATGGTTGGAAATATAATAGAATCTATTTTCTAATATTTTTTGTTGCACTCAATTTCATCATGTTTTGTGAAAGTTATGGTTAAATTAATGATTGTTATTTCTAGATTTTTGGCCTAATTGGCATAAGGACAATCCATTTTTTAGGGTTTCTGTACAAAATAACCTACCTTGATTTTGAGATATGTTAAATAAGGGCCAAATAGGTATTTAAATCAAGTTTTCTTTCTTGGATATTAGTTCTGGTTTGAAAGTTATGGCCAAAAAAATCTTATTTGCTGCTCCACTTCAAATATAGTCAAGAGTAGAACAAATCAAGATTTGACCTCTATATTCCAAAACAACCCCACCTGCACTTGAATTATGTTGTGTAAAAGGATAATGGGTATCCAAAACAATTTTCAGATCACAGGTTTGAGTTGTATTTTAAAAATTATGTCAAAAAAACCTATTTTCTACTCTCATCAAAGCATAGTGGAAGTTTTTGAGAAAAGTCAATTGCTTGTATTGTGTTTGTTTGGGTGAATCCCCCATGCTTCTGCATCAATTGGTATCAGAGCTAGAAGACTCTAGGAAAGGAAGTTGTGTGTTTATGTGTTGTCTTTTTGCAGGTTGAAGGAAGAACCTGGATGCCAAGAAACTAGGTAGTGAAGAAAAGAGGAAACCTAGGTGAGATGTCACAAAGACAAGAGGAAGCAAGGCTAAAGGGACTTGCTTGAAGAGAAGATGGATTTGTTGAGAAGGTACCTGCAAGCTAAGGGTTTACAAAAGAAGAAGCAAGAAGAAAAAGAGAGGAAGAGAAAAGAGGAAAAGATGAAGCAAATAGAGGTTGAGAAAGAGATAAGAGAACTGAGGCAAGCTATGGAAGAGATGGAAAAAAATATGGAAAGAATAGTTCTAGAGTTCCAAATGAAGATGCAATAGTTGCAAAGTTGGAACTTATCAGTGAAGAGGAAGGTTACATGGCCCATCAAGAAAATTGTCCAAAGAAGAAGAAGACAAGCAAGGATATCAACAATAGAGGAAGAACAAAAGCAATCTCAGATAGAAGAAGAGGTAAGCAATGAAATGGTGAGTACATCTATGACTATTTTGACATCAACCATAGAAGAAATTTAGAAGGACAAGGTAGACATTGTTATAGATGAGTCTTCATACCATTTTCAATTGTTGAGACTAATGAGCAAGATGAACAAGTAGAGAAGGATGTTGATAAAGTTGGTGTGGATATTCAAGTTGTTAATGAAGAGTTGCAAACTAAGATGCTTTAGTTAGA
This sequence comes from Cunninghamia lanceolata, assembly GCA_027924645.1. NCBI lineage: Eukaryota > Viridiplantae > Streptophyta > Pinopsida > Cupressales > Cupressaceae > Cunninghamia > Cunninghamia lanceolata. The sequence goes on along the minus strand of BSBN01000372.1, from coordinate 4,786,754 downwards.
TATTGTCAAATTATAGGGGTCACTAAGAGAATGTGAAAAATAGAGTAAAGAATGCATAGGTGGTAATGGTACTAACCAAGTTGTTTTGGTGTATGATGTTGTTATTGTTATGATTTCAGTACAAGTATCTAGAGATGTAGATAGGAAGAAGCTTATGCCATTTGACAGGCCTAAACATCTTAGCAAATAGTTGGGGAAGCCCGAAGTGAAGATGAAGACTACATGGAGCTACTTTAAGGAATACATAGGGTAGATCATAGAAGGCATCAAGAAGGAGCATTCAGAGGTGGATATCTCTTGTTACCCTCAATCCAAGAGGGTTGGAATTTCTTTTGGTCGGGTGTATGGTATAGGGGCACCATGTTAAATTTTGATTTTTTTTGGTCTCAATAAGAGCCTAGGTGGAATGTTTTCTTCATAATTGATATAATAAAGTCTATTAAATACATTTTTGATGTAGTGGAGGTCAACTAGGATTAGAATCTTAAATATTGCTTAAGATTAGGACAATCTATTTTTAGCAGTTTAGTGGATAGGTTATTTTAAGCCTTCTTTTTGGCTTTTCCATGACCATGGAGTTTTAAAATGTGGGAGTTTCAATGTATGCATGTTTTTAAAGGCCTCACACACCTCGAGGTAGAAGAGAGAAGAAGTTTGGAGAGAAAAATTAATAAAGATTTCTAGTTTTCTACACTTTTTTCTATATTTTTGTTGTTTTAGATATTGGTATGGATCTGTACAGAATTTGTATGACCTAAATGTGGTATGGTTGGAAATATAATGGAATCTACTTTCTAATTCTTTTTGTTGCACTCAATTTAATCATGTTTTGTGAAAGTTATGGTTAAATTAGTGATTGTCATTTCTAGATTTTTAGCCTAATTAGCAAAAGGACAGTCCATTTTTTAGGGTTTCCGTACAAAACAACTTACCTTGATTTTGAGATATGTTAAAGAAAGGCCAAATGGGTATTTAAATCAAGTTTTCTTTCTTGGAGGTCTATTTTGGCTTGAAAGTTATGGCTAAAAAACCCTATTTACTGCTCCACTTCAAATCTAGTCAAGAGTAGGACAAATCAAGATTTGACCTCTATGTTCCAAAACAACCCCACCTGCACTTGAAGTATGTTGTGTAAGAGGATAATGGTTATCCAAAACAGTTTTTAGATCACGGGTTTGAGTTGTATTTTGAAAATTATGTCAAAAAAACCCCTATTTGTTGCTCTCATCAAAGCATATTGGAAGTTTTTGAGAAAAATCAATTGCTTGTATTATGTTTGTTTGCATGAATCCTCCATGCCTTTGCATCAATTAGAGACTATATATTATATATGAAATAAAAATAATTAAATATTAAATATGTTTAGTTTATATTTCTCAAGATAGAAGACATCTAAGTGATGAAAACATAAAATAAAGGAATATTTAATGTGGAGATGTACTTTTGCATCTGTCAAAGTAAAGTTTACATTACCACTTGAAACTTAGAGGGGATTGAAAATGCCACTATTGTCCAATGAATATCATGTTTTTCAATTATTTCTTTGTTTGGTGCAATCTCCTTTTAGCATAAAGTAGATTGATACAAATTAGCAACAATACTAATTACGACACAAATTAACCAAATTTGAGCATAATTGTTGGTTTTTCACTATGGCTTCTTAGTATTTATGTGTTTCTTTTATTTAATTTTTTGTTACTATTATTCTTTTGTAGCTATAACTTTTAGAGGTGGGAATTTTTACATTTCCTTTTGATTCATATGTTTTGGAGTAGATTCTTAGCCCCGTGTTTGTCAAAGAGTGGAAAGCATTATTGGAACTTTAATTGTATAGTAAAATCATTATTCTCCTCTAGAAAATACCTCACACCTAGAATTGTAGATGTTCTCCAAGATGGCTCAAACAAATATGCATGAATGAGATCCAAAGCCCCCTTACATGCTATGCTCCTTCGATATGAAAATGGCTTTCATTTATTCTTACCAACCAAACATCCCACACATATATCCCACTTCTCATAGATAGATGGAAATTTGTGAACTATGATGGATCTAATCAATTTCTAAGCCAAATACTAAAGGTTGAGATGTCCATTTCTTTTATGCCACAAAAACTTATCATTGTCCTCCACAGTCGATGCATGCAAATTAACTGTGACAAGATCAACTAGCCTATATAACCCACCTTGCCCAAGACCTATGCAAACATTCTCCTCTACATAACATCTAACACAGTGCATTTTCTTACCACAAAAATCCATAGTAATGTTAGGATTATCTATAGTTAGATAACATGTTTTTGTTAATGTTTGGATCAAACCTAATATCTTTGACTATGAATTTTGTGCAATCAGTCAACAATCAGCACAATCCTTACATCCCCTAACCCCTCTACTCCATGTGATCTACCAACATCCAGTGAAACAAAATTTGTAGAATTGAAATCAACAATAAATTTGAGATACCAATCTTTCTCGCTGGTGAAATAACCTAATGCACCATAATCAAAGAAATAATAACTAGTTGCATTACTATTGTCTTGGAAAGATGCTATAAAAGCATATTCCTCCATTGAGTCTTGCTCTACCTCAACTACTACCACATCACTTAAGCCCAAAGCTTCTTATGTTTGAAATGTGCATTAGAACTCAAGGTTTTCTTCAATTTGCCTTTGTGTTGTGCAGCAAGTGCACTCTCAGGTTCTTAATGTAACAAAGATGAACTAACATTTTCAAAGGTGAGGATTTGACTCTCTACAAATAGATGTAGTTGACACAAAGAACCGTTGAACCCCTTTCTCTATGTGACATCTAGTACAAATTGTATGTACACCAAGCATGCAACTACACATGCTAGTATAAGCCTCTTTACATATAGTGCATATTCTTAAGTTCAATAATGCATCAATTCATTGCCTAAAATGTTCCATCACTTCAAAATATTTGGGGGGGAAAGTTCTCCCCTTGTTGGAATGTGGCCAAGGATGGAACGCAAAATCTCAACTATCATAATTTCATCTGTATTGTTAAGATTGCCTACTACTTGTTTATCCCTTTTCTCATGTTTTGAATTGTGATGGGTTGGATGTTTGTTCTATTGTATTGCTTGTACCTATAACCACATCTCCACTTGTTGATGATATTTTTGCAAATGTTGGCACTTCTGTATGTGTTAACAATGTTTGTATAAATGTTGGTGGCTTGTTTTACAGCTTTTGCAAGTGACGACGGGCACATATTTGGTCCCTATGATGGCTGTAATATAATCTATTTCTTTCATTTTTTATTTTCCTCTATCTTTCAATGTTGGTTACTGGGTGTCCATTCTTTTGAAAAAAACAACACAAGTTACTTTTAAAATTCTTGAAATTAAATCAGTTAAATCCAAAAAGTAATATACATAGAGAAAACATTACAACCCCCATAGCATATTATGATAAAAGGTAGGCTTAGAAATGTTTGTTTTTTTAAACTTTATTATATTTTAATTTTTTAAATGTTAGGGTTCTGATTCAGTAAATTAGTTGTAGTTTTTAATTTTTTATATTTTAAATTTTATTATTTTAATTAAGTTATTAACATTTAAAAATTTAAAATTAAAATTAAAATTTATTATTTAAAATTAAAATTAAAATTTATTATTTATAATTTATTTTTAAAAAATTGAAGTTTAACATCTTAATTTTAGATTATGTAAAATTTAAATTCTAGTAATTAAAGGCAACTATGATGTTTGTACTGAATAAATAGATATCATACAATTGAGCTTGAAATATACAGAAGGCACTCAATGTTATATAAAAAATCAAGATTCAAGCACTAAAATGAAGGTTTTAGATACGAAAGATTGTAGTTAGATAAATAAAACATATAGGGATGATTCATATTCAAGTTGAGAGGAGGATCAGTTTCAGGAAGGTCTTAAGATGGACCCAAAGAAGGTGAGGGCTATCATTGAATGGCCTACGCCAAGGAGTGCTACAAAGGTACGATCTTTTCATGGTTTGGCAAGTTTTTATAGAAAGTATAAGGAAATTCAGTAGCATTTGTACACCCCTAATGGAGACAATGAGAGGGGATAGAAAGAGTTTAGATGGACTACAAGAGAAGCCAAGAGTTTTGATACATTGAAGCCGAAAGTCACAGAGCAACTTGTTTTGGCACTTCCAAATTTCAATAGGGCATTTAAGGTAGATTATGATGCTAGTGGCAATGTTATAGGAGTTGTTTTGAACCAAGAAGGTAAGCCCATTGCCTATTTCATTGAGAAGCTTAATGATGCCAAGAAAAAGTATTTTGTGTATGATTAGGAGTTTTATGCAATAGTTAAGACTTTGAAGAAATAGAGACATTATTTGTTGCCAAAGGAGTTTGTTTTATATACTAATCATCAGGCTTTACAATATCTTAATAGTCAAGGAAAGTTAAATCAAATGCACTTAAAATGGGTTGAGTTTTTATAGAGTTATACTTTTGTTTTGAAGCACAGGAGTGGGAAGTCCAACAGAGTTGCAGATGCCTTGAGCAGAAGGCAGAATTTGTTGATAGAAATGAAGATAGAGATTGTTGGGTTCGATGAGCTCAAAAGTTTGTATCTTGAAGATTCAGACTTTACAGAGGCTTGGAAAGCTTGTCTGGAACATGTTACTTTAGATAGGACAAAATGGTTGGATTTCATAATCCAAGACGGCATGTTGTTTAAGGGAAGCCAGATCTGCATTCCAAGGAGTACCATGAGAGAGAACCTGATTAAGGAGAAGCATAGTGGGGGATTAGCTAGACACTTTAGTCAAGATAAGACCATTGCTATTGTTGGTGAGAATTATTATTGGCCACAGTTGCAGTAGGATGTGAGAAAATTTGTGTAGAGTTACACAGTGTGTCAGATGGCAAAAGGAACAACTCAGAATACAGAGCTATATCAACCACTACCTGACCAAAGAAGCCATGGGATGATATTAGTATGGATTTTATTCTTGGTTTACCAAGGACACAGAGAGGACATGATTCCATTTTTGCGGTGGTGGACAGATTCTCGAAGATGGCACATTTCATTCCTTGTAAGAAGACTAATTATGATGTTCATATTACAGAGTTATTTTTCAAGGAGGTGGTGAGACTACATAGTCTACCTAAGAGCATAGTTTCATATCGAGATACCAAGTTCGTTGGTTGTTTCTGGAGGACATTATTGAAGAAGTTGAAGATAGATTTGAAGTTCAGTTCTGCACACCATCATAGACTAATGGACAGACAAAAGTGGTGAATAGGAGTTTGGGTAACTTACTACGATGCTTAGTAGGAGATAAGCCTAAGGAATTAGATTTGATTTTACCAGAGGCATAATTTGCCTATAACAATTCTGTCAATAGAAGCATAGGTAAATCACCATTCCAGATTATATATGGGAGTAGTCCAAGAAATGATTTAGAGATAAGAAAGCTGGACAAGGGAGAAAGGACAAGTGCCAAAGCTGAAGACTTTGCAGAACACCTGAAGAATTTGCATGAAGATGTGAGACAACACATTAATAAGATGAATATTTAGTACAAGGCTATGGTAGATAAGAAGAGGAGATATAAGGAATTTCAAGTAGGAGACGAAGTCATGGTTCACTTGAGAAAAGAGAGCTTTTCAGTTGGAACATATAATAAGTTGAAAATGAAGAAATTTGGACCATGCAGGATTATGAAGAACCATGATTCATGAAATGCATATGAGGTGGTGTTGTTAAATGGGATCAACATTTCCCCTGTGTTCAACATTTCTAATTTAACAATGTATCATGAAGGAGGAACATAGGATGGACCAACAGACGGATAGTGGAGTACTATGGCATCTATTTCAATAGAGGAGATAGAAGAGATCTTGGATAGCCATGTGGAGTATTATGGCATCTACTTCAATAGAGGAGATAGAAGAGATCTTGGATAGCCATGTGGGAAGAAGTACTTGTAATAGGCAATATGAAGAATGTCTGGTGAAGTGGAAAGGAAGGCATGTTGAATATTCTTTCCGGTTATCTAAGGCAGAAGTTGACTGTTTGGGGTTTTCCTCAAACACCTGAGATGTGACAAGGTCACTTCTCAAAAATTACCTAAGGTGTCTGATGCAAGAGCATCTAGAGGTGTAAGAGCAATCTTGCATCACCCAAAAATAGATGTGATTCAAAATCATTGATGTTGTTTTCATTTATTTTTAAAATTAGTGTTTCTGGTTCTATAATCGCTTGAATAATGATGTAGAACTTTTAGTTTTTCCAAACTACTATTTTTCAAAAGCTTAAATTTGGGCATGGATTGAAGTAAAAATTTATAGGGAGCTTTGTAAATAAAAAATAAGACATTTGGCAAAGGAATCACGCAAAGATCATTTGTGAGCTAAAAGATATTAAAGTTTTTGTTTCTTGAAAAATGCTTGAAAATTATTCAAATTTAGGTTTGAGGAACTAAATAGCCCTGTGCAGTCCCAAAAATGGATGTAACTAGCTAAGTGGGTTCTTAACACGTAGAGAACTCCATGAGCTTTCTAGTCCTTCAAACGGTTCGTTAATCAAACACCTGGATCAAAAGTTATGGCTCTCAGAAGTTGACCTATTTTTTGAGGGAGATGTAAAATTCAAAATTTGGCTGGAGGCCACCAAAAAGGCTATTAATAAAAAATTTTGAGAACCCTTGGCAGTGGTAGAGATAAGGGGGAAAGTGTAGATTCAAGAAAAGGTGGGAAAACAGAAACCCTAGATAATTTGGGGTTACAGAAGGCAAAAGATTCTAGAGTCTTGAGATAGGTAGTTGTAATGTGTTGCAGCCTATTAAAGATTCATCCTCTGATTGTATTTGATCTTCTGTGATGTAATGAGTTGTCCAAATCAATAAAATAATATTCTATTTTATGTGTGAAATTTCTATTGTTGTGTTTTGTGATATACCCCTTCATCAAGTGGTATCAGAGAAAGGCTTCCTGAGTGTGTAGACAGATCGTCAACCATGAGGCAATTTGCACCAGGACCTAAGGTTGTGGGTTTGTTGCAAAGACCAAAATGCCTCCATGAAGAAACCATGTTGGGAGAAATACTTTGATGGAAGAGGGTTTTAGAGCCTTGCAAAGGCAAATCGATGCATTGCAGGAGGAGCTGTGAAGAGGGTTTGAGCCGAGAACAAGCAAGGAAAGCGAAGATGAAGCTGAAGAAGATCTATCTGAGGAAGAACAAGATGTTGTAGGAGATCCTACAAAAGTTAGGTTGTTGAGGGCCGTTTTGAAGATTGGAAAGAGACCCAAGATCAAATTTTCTACCTATTTTAGAGATTTGGATCTAGAAAAGCTTATTGACTAGATCAATGATATGGAAGAATATTCTAAGTATGAAGATGTGGAGGATCTAGAATGGGTCAAGTTGGCAAAAACAAAGTTGAAGGGCCATGCCAGTATTTGGTGGAAGGAGGTGGAGTTAGAGATAAATAGAAGAGGAAAAGGAAAGATTACTAGATGGGATTAGATGGTGGACAAACTGAAGAAGCAGTTCATTCTTGTGGATTATAAGATGCAGTTGCTAAAGAAGCTCTAAGGATTGAAGCAAGGTAACAAGTCTGTTAAGGAGTATACAAAACATTTTTATAAGATTACCATCAGGATGGGCCATGCAAAGGCCAAAAAGGAGAAGTTAGCCTGTTACATCAATGGTTTAAGGCCAAGTATTCAAGAGGAGCTAAGCCTAGTCAGAATTACCACCATAGAAGATGCGTACCAGTTTTCCCTGAAGGTGGAAGAAAAGATAAATAAAAGATTTGAAAGCAAATAGAGGGAAAGAGGTCAAGGCAGAAGGACTGGTGGAAGATCCTATGGAGTCTAAAATGAAGATCCAAAGAAAAGTGAAGCTGGCACTAGTCAAAATCAGAGAGGAGATAATGCCTACTACCCTCATGACCAAAATGATGGTGAGTAAAGAGGAAGAGGAAGAGGCCAACCTGGGCAAGGACCTAGAAGAGGAGGTTTTAGAGGAACCTATTTACAATGTGGAGAAGAAGGGCATCAAACATATGAGTGTCCACAACATCAAGGAAGGAAAAATAGAAGACTTGAAGGTAATGCATGAGTTGCACATGTAGATGAAGATGCACAGTCTAAGCATTCTGAAGATGTACATTCTAAGCATTCTAAAGATGCTAAAATGGGAGAAACCATAGTTGTCAGAAGAACCTTGTTGAATGTGGAGAAAAGACCAAATCAAAGGAAGAGTTTATTCTACACAAGATGCAAGTGTGAAGGTAAGTGTTGTGATATTATTATTGACAGTGGAAGCACTGACAATCTTATTTTAGAGGAGATGGTCAACAAGTTGAAGTTGACAACAAGAATGCGTTTTTATTCTTGCCATTTTTATAGAGATGGTAAATGAGTGTATGGAATTCTATATGGATGATTTTACTATCCATGGTAGTACCTTTGAAGAATCCCTCCAAAATTTGGATAGAATTTTAAAGCCATGTGAAGAACACCAACTATCTTTAAACCATGAGAAGTGTCTCATCATGGTTGATCAAGGGATTGTCTTAGGGCATCATATTTTTGCTGAAGGTATTAAAGTAGACTCAAATAAAATAGAAGTTATTAAATAGTTAGAGCTACCAAAAACTCAAATGGATTTCCAAAGTTTCATGGGTCATGTAGGGTAATACTAGAGATTCATAGAAGGCTTTAGTAAAATGACAGCTCCATTGGTCTCCCTCCTTTAAAAGGACATTGAATTTGCCTAGATGCAAGAATGTCAAGACCCTTCGAAACAATCAAATACAAACTAATGATTGTCCTAGTCCTGAGAGACCCCAACCAGAAACTAAGATTCTAGATCTATGTAGATGCATCAAATGACACAATAAGATCAATCTTATGCCAGGAAGATGAGGAAGGAGGAAAGTATGAAATATACTTCATCAACAAAATTTAACCCCTATATAGCAAAATTACACCACCATAGAATGTGAATTCCTTGCAGTAGCTCATTCCATTAACAAATTTTAACATTATATTCTAGGCTACAAAGTAACTGTTTATACTGATCATTCTTCCATAAAGTATTTGATGAATAAACTAGTGATCAGTGGAAGAATAATCAGATGGTTATTATTATTGCAAGAATTTAATGTGACCATAACAACAAGCCTAGGAAATTTAATGTGGCTATTGATTTCTTGTCTAGAATTCATTGTGTGGGAGATGAATAGGAACCTATTAAAGATGATTTCCAAATGAACAACTCTTTCTTGTTTCTACTCACACACTTTGGCTTATAGATATAGTCAATTACTTGGCTACATGAGAGTTTCCATCACATATTTCTACTAAACAAAGAAAGAAGATCATCAAAAGTAGTGCAAATTTTAAATGCTTTAATGCTATTCTATTTAAATGTGGGTGTAATTGTGTATTACATAGATGTGTACATGAAGATAAGGTCTGCAACATTTTAAAATCCTACCATGACGAAGCCACTAGAGGACATTATTTATCCAAGAGGATGACACACAAAATCCTTATGGCTAGGTATTACTAGTCTTCTATGTATAAGGATATAAAAAGATGTGTTAGATAATGTGATGAATATTAAAGGATGGGACAACCAATAATATCTAGAAAAATGCCCCTCCATCCTTAATTGGTTCAAAAACCATTTGAGAAATGGAGGCTAGATTTCATTGACCCTATTGAACCAACATCCCAAGGGAATGAATATGTCTTAGTATGCATAGATTATGTCACAAAGTGGACAAAAGTGCAAGTATTAAAATTTATAAGGGAGGAACAAGTTGTTGATTTCCTATATAACAGAATCTTTCTGTAGTTCAGAGCTCCAAGATCCATTGTTACAAATCAAGGGCCCCAATTAATGTCCAAAGTATTGTTGAATTTTACAGACCATTACCCAGTTATCCATGATAAATCCTCACCATACTATCCTTAGGCAAATGGTTAATTGGAAGTCACTAATAGGGAGTTGGAGAACATATTGACAAAAATAGTTTCATTAGGAAGAAAGGATTAGGCACTGAGAAAGCTACATGAAGTAGTCTAGGATTATAACACTAAATGGAAATCAACTATAGGGTTCACACCTTATGAGTTAGTTTTTGATAAAAAAACTAATTTTTCCTATTTAATTTGAATTACGAACACTCTAGAAAGCCATGAATGTAGGTCTTGATCTCAATTGTGCACAACAAGAAATGATTTTGCAACTCAATGAATTGGACAAGATAAGGTTGGAATCCATTTAGCAGACTAAGTTGGTTTAGTAGTAGAGGAAGTCTTGGCATGACTATCATATCAAGAAAAAGGAATTCCAAAGTGAAGATTGGGCACTATTGTTTTACTTTAGGTACAATGATCTTAAGGGAAAAATTTGCATCTGATAGTTAGGCCCTTGTGAGATAGAGGAAATTTTTGACAACAAAGCTATAAGATCAATTCATATTGATGGAGATACTAGGACTCTACTAGTTAATGGTCACATATTGTGTTTATACCATGAACCAACTAGTAGGAGTAGTTCACTAAAACAATAAAGTCTTAGCCAAATCTCTATTGTGTGAAGGGGCCTTCCCCTCTCACAATAGATCTTTACAAAGTATTTTGATTTAAAAAAAAACTAGAAATTATTTTCAAAGTTGGGCACTTTAGAAACTTAGAAATGATCCTTGGATAAATAACTCTAATTTTTCTGAAACAGTCTTTCAATTATGTTTCTAGATTTCTTCATATTTTCTATTTTCTCTGGAACATCCTTTCAATGATGTCTCTGGAGTTGTTCATATTTTCTCTTTTCTCTAGAGAATCCTCCCAACAATGTCTCTAAATTTTCTCATATTCTTCTCTTCCAAAGTGTCCTTTCAATGATGTCTGTGGAGTTGTGTGTGCTTTTCATCCCTCTATGAAGCATCCCTTTAACAATACCTTTGGAGTCATTTGCATTCAAAATCTCTCTTAGAGCATCCTTTCAATGGTGACTATGGACTTATTTATGTCATCAATATCTTCTAGACCATCCTTCCAATGATGTCTCTAGAGCTAAACATGTTATTCCTTCCTCTAGAGCATCCTTTCAATGATACCTCTAGAGTCATCTATGTATTTCTCTCCTCTGGAGCATCCTTTCAATAATGCCTTTGGAGATGTCGATGTATTTCTCTCCTCAACTATGTTCCTAGAGCCATTCCATTCATCCTCTAGAACATCTCATTGATATTTTTGGAGCCATTCCATTCATCCTCTGAAACATCTCCTCAGTGATGTTTCTAGAGCCATTCCCTTCATCCTCTAGAACATTTCCTTAGAAATATTTTGGAGGCCATTCCATTCATCCTCTAGAACATCTCCTCAGTGATATTTCCAAAGTCATTCCATTCATCCTTGGAAGCATATCCTTAGTGATGTTTCTTGAGACATTCCATGCATCTTTTGAAACATCTCCTTAGTAATGTTTCTGGAGCCTTCCGTTCATTCTCTGGAATGTCTTGTCAACAATGCTTATAGATTCATCTATCTTTATCCCTTGGAGAAAATTCTCAGTGATGCTTCATGATTTGTTTATTACACCTTTTCAAAGTGTTCAAAATAAATAACTGATAAGTCACACACATTAGCACCGCCCTTGAGATGACTTTAAAACCCTTGCTATTAATCCTCCAAGAACTTCACCTTCGACACCCATCATACAACCATATAATAATTCTAGTACCACCTCCTAGATCAACATCGCAATCATCAAAATTTTGTTGTTATAATGAATGAAGAGTGTCATCACATCACATCATAATAAATGGCTGCATTACATCTCACATAATAAATAATGGTTACGACACACCTCACAACATGGATCTTGTCATAATCAGCCATGTCAAATGGCAACACATGTTAATGACATCACTTCTTGGTGATTTCTAAAGACAAGAAAATAATGAGGTAATAACATAAAGATAAATGAAATAAACACAACCTTTCACATCGAATCACTCTTTCTCCTCCAATAGAGAGAAAATGGAATGCACCCTAGCTCCACTTGATATGCTTTTGATATTGATTGATAATGATAAACTATTTTGATATGTTGATTACTCACTCCAGTAGCATAACATTACATAACATGGAAACTTGAAAATGGCTTGCTTGATATTTGATTTATAGAATTTGATATGAGGAATGGAGGGCTAGGATTAAGAGGTGCAATGGATAGAAGCTTCTAGGGCTTTCTATAAATATGGATGGATAATATTAGTTAGTCATGTGACTAGTTGGAATTTTTAATTTATTTATTTGTGGGAAATGGATAAGAATGAAGACAAATGGCAAAATAATTAATTAAATAATAAAATTATTTAATTAATTATTGGACAAGGATGATGTAGGAAAATAAAATTAATTAAATAAATAAAATTTATTTAGTTAATTTGGCTAAAGGGGAAAATAGATTAAATTAATTAAATAAATATAATTTAATTAATTAATTTGGGAATTAGGATAAGCTTGATTAATTAAATTAATATGATTTATTTAATTAATTGACTAGTGGAAAGGGGGAATGCTAAGGGAGTCCTCGGATGGATATATCACAAAGTGACATAAGGTGGTGTCAAAAGTAGTGTTAGGATGTGGTTAATTTTAGGTGTCTACATTTTGCCCCTCTTTGAGATGATATTGTGACTAAGAGAAGTAACATCATTTCAAAGAAGATAGGATATGGATGAAAAGGGATGCTCCAACTACTCAAAGGAGTGATGAGGAGGAATGGACATAGGGACGGGATGCCCCCTCGATAGGATAGGTGAGTTGGAAAAACATGTGTATGCTCTTGAAATGGATAAAATGAATTGGTTAAGGAGATGGAGGAAAGATAAGGGATGGATGGAATGGATGAAGAATACATTATGCTACATTGGGTGAGAAACCATATAGTTTGATATACAATAGACATTATGCACCAAAGTATAAAGACTAGGGTGACAATGTGTCTCATGCATAAAGGACTGACTCAAAAATACAAAGGTCACAAGAAAACATATGCTATTGGGAACCATGATATGGAATACCATGATTTCATTGTGGTAGTATGCTACAAGGACTAATACAAATGTAAGTAAAATGTTAGCACACAAGAAAGCAAGCAAGTATGCACAAATGATTCAAAAACAAACAAGGTTGTTCCCCCTGTCAAGTTGAAAATTGATGATTGATTGATTGATTAATTGATAAGGAAGGTGTTGTTGGTCATAGAACAACACTAGGATTGATTGATAGATTGATTAGGATTGATTGATTGATTAGGATAGTGTTGTTGGACTAAGAACAACACCAAGATTGGGAACAATATATCTCGATGATGATGATTTGAGTTGATCAGTTTTGCAAAAAGGCTGGGAATAAATTCAAGGTATGCTTTTGGATGATTGGATAGATTGCTTAGCTAGATTGGCATGAATTAAGGATTTCTTGCACTTGGATTGGATAGACTTTTTGGTGGATACCAATGACAAGGGAAAACTAGGTCTAAAGGGCAAGAATGAAAGGAGGATTGGATGGATGGATTAAGGATTGGCAATAGTGGATGGGAAGGATGGAGGATACATGGTGGATGGATGGAGGGGTTTAGGATGTGATGTCCAAGGACTATGTTGACAAGGTGTCATTGTACCTCATCATTTAATCTATTTTTAGATGTCAATAATCCAGGGGTTGTGTCCTTAGCTATTTACAACTAGGGATTCTATAGTTACCAGTTTTCCTAACTAATCTTTAACAACTTCTATTAATTTGAAAAGATTAATCTGTCTACTTACTAAATGAATTTAAGTAATTTTGAAATAGAATTAAACAAGAAGTTACTTTAAAGCAATATTAAAAATAGTAACATGCATCTATCTATTAAAATTAGTAAATACTTTTCACAGCAAATTTTGAAGTAATAAAGCAATGGTACTAGCCTTCCGCCTTGGTGGTGAGAGTGGGCCCTTGCTCCACACCCTTGGGGCTAAAGGCTATAGTAGAAAATCAGCACAAAAGAAGATCACAACTAGATCCAGTCCAAATCATTCACTTTGCATTCATAAAAATATTGCTATCACAAAACTGAGATTACCGAGAATCAGAATAATTCAATCATTGTATATTTCTTCTGCTATTTCTATCAGTATATATCAAAATGAGTGATGACATATCACTTATCTTATCTACCAATTCCTCTATGAGATGACATCCATCTCTTTATTACACTAGCTGTCTAACTATGGAAAATGATCATGCAATAAAAGAAGACTGAGTGGAATAGAAGTCCACTCAGAATTCTAAGTTTGAGTCTAAATACATTTAGGCAGCGAGGCCCTGAAAATATGGGTATTGAATCACTTCTATCTGTAACTCATGCAAAAATTTTATAAAGATAAAAACTCCAACAGTTTAACTAAAGATGACCCTTCACCACTCAGGTGATGATTTGAGTGAAATGAGGGGTGTTAAGATCACTGCTGAGAGTTCCTGATTGACAGTTTATGCTAGAAATATGCCCTGCTCTTAGGAGGCGCCAGAGATCTCTGTTCCTATCTGCAACTCCAGAGATATGTCTGTAGCTTTGGAGATACCTGTAGCTTTCTTTGTTTAGCTCCGGAGATACTCCAGACTCCCGCAGAGCTCCGGAGAGGCATTCCTCATTACTTCAAAACTTTAGGTGTCATGGTACTATGGTATTGTCTCCGAAGATCATTGAAGACTATCTCTGAAGATGCACAAAATTGTTGTTCTTGGCATCTACACTTGTTGATTCAAAAAGAGAGAAGTTTCTGCATTTTTCCATCAATTCCATGCACATTAGTCACTCAATCAGAAATTATGATCTTAAGTAATCTATCTCAATCAATCATTAACTAAAACGGTCTTGCTAGCTTATTTGGGTGCAGACATTAACAAAGATGGGATTAGGAAGGAGAAAAAGAGAGGTAAAAGGATGTATTTCATGGGTGCAACTTGGCACTCATCATCCCCCCATACCTAAGGTTTGGCAGGTCCTCTTGCTTCTCACAATCTGGATTTATTCTGGGAAAGTAGCTTGTTAGTCAAGCTATAATCCTGTGCATAGGTGGTCTAGGTTGTGCGGTTGGTATTACCATTACCTTTATATTGATCAACCTACTTCGTCCAATCCTATAATTTCTCATCTTCCATCTGTTCTGCCCAGACAGGGAGTGGTTCAATTATTAGAGGGGGCATAAACCGTCCACCTATCTATTCCTGCTTATGGTTATCCCTCATTTTGAATATCAACTTTTCTTTTCTCATAAATAATCTTAAGTTTGCAAGGGTGACCACCTCTCTCATATTCTGCTTCGGGGTCAAAATATTCCATCTCTTCTTTGCTATGGTAAGTACTAGGTTTGCTGAATTGATCATGAAAACACCAACATTGATGGAGCACTCTTGCAAACTTTTTAGGTATAATGGAAAAATTTTGTTCTTATTCTTAGGATGATAGATAAGGGACCTGAATTAGACCTTAAAAGCATTGGGATTGGGACATTCCTTCCTGATGAAGAGGTCTGTTTTTAAATCTTTCTTGAGATGATCTTCCATCCTTTCATTCCAAATCTAATGATTCCTCATTAGGGACATAAATGCTTTAAGCTAGCATTCCCCCACAAAATGATTAAGAATGAAGGTTATATCATTAAAACAGAACCCATGTAAGTATAATTCACATTGTCCTCATCATTACTCCTGGTATATGATGTCATGAATCCTTCTGTTGTCTCAGTATCCTCAACCAGGTTAGATAGAACTAAAGAGAATTTCCTCTGCAGGACACTTTCTTGTAAGAACATAGAATAGCTGGCACTTGGAGGTCTGCAACTTAGAATTTCTAAAGAAAGGGAGGCCATTTCAAGGATTTTTCCTTCCAGAGCTTCTATTCCTTTTGTTTTGGTAGTGACTGCCCTTTGTAATTGCAGCATAGGCTTGGAAGCCTCATATTCTCTACATTTCTTCTCCCAATGGAACAAGGCCTTAGGAATGTTAATGGGGATTGGACCCACATAGGCATTTGTTTGTATTTCCTGCTCATTGGTTGCCCTTGGGCCAGCCAACTCTTGAATATATTCCTCCTGGTCATCTAGTATATTGTTGGCCCAAGTTAACTGTCTATCCTGGCTTTGTATTTTCTCAATCAATGCTGCCATTATTGTGAGGCTATTGTCTCTAGCCATGGTGAGCTCAGAAACACTTTGTGCCGCCTCTTTCTCTTTCTCTTCCAACAGTTTAACTGCCTCAATTTTTTGGGCCTCCAATTCTACTTCTTTCTCCTGGATGAACCTATTTTTTCTTTGGAGCTCTGTTTGTAGATTTTTAATGACTTGTTTTTGCCCCATTTCTACCTCTATTCTGACCTTCTTGAGGTCAGTAATAATCAGATTCTTCCCCTAGAGTAATCTCTTTAAGTTTTCAATTTCTTCCATCATTTGTTGTTCTTTTAAAATTTCCACATCCTCTTAATCAGAGGGATGATAGAAGGTTTTTGCTTCTGCTTCTGTGGCTATTTTTGTGGCTAGTAGCTGATCATCAGGGTTTTCCATGGCCATCTACCCTGCACTGTCAATTGTACCCATTTGCCTTGCTTCATCTTTTTCTTCAGACTGCATGTCCTGAAGGTCCTCTTGGGGTTCATCTGCTTCTACTGGTACCGATGAAGGCCTAGCTTTATCCTCATATGCTCTAAAACCCAGGAGTACCTCAGCTAGGACGGCAGTATCTTCCTCAGCCTGTGGGAGCTATCTCCACCTTTTGCTTCTCCATAGAAGAGGTGGGGTAGGTGCCTCTGGAGCAAGTCTCTCATCCGCAAAGTCTGAGGAAATAGTAAGAGTTTGTATGTGTTCAGTCTCTGGAGCACATGATGGTTCTGAAATTGGACTTGACCCTAGGTGAATAGATGGTGCTGGGGAAACTTCTCTTTGTTTTCTCTTCCTGACTAGAGGGATCTCATCTGAATCATGAGATGGTTCTTCAGCCCACCAAGTTCCCTTTGTTGTCTGTCCTAACCTTCCCTCTGTTAATTCCTTAGGGCAAGATTCCTCAGTTAGAGTCATTTTTCTCCTAACTGATTGAGTCATGTATGGGGTTTGTCTAGGAGTAGACTCTGTAATTTCTTTGCCTTTCCTCATTTTATCAGGAATAGGGGCTGCAGATGAAGATGCCTCCTATGAGGGTTTCTTTCCTCTTTGAACAACTATGGAGGAGGCTAAAGGCTCTATTTCTTCTTCTTGGTGAGTAGGAGAAATCTCAACTCCTGGATGTGCTATTTCTAGTCCTCTGTTCTAGGAAGTCTGTTCAAGAAAGTTTTGCCATAATTCCTCCCCATTGGCCTGAGACAGGAAGTGGTGTTTAACTACTAGAAAGATGAGACCATAATGTTTCATGGGACCCTTATTTTGCTGATATTTTTCTACAGTTGCCCTAATGGTTGAATACAGGAAATTGGGGATGTTTATGCTAAACTCAGGGTGTCTATTTCCATGCCTTAGAAAAATCAGCATTTTCATAATTGGCCCTAAAACTAGAGAGAATTGACCATCACAATTAAAATATTTCATCAGCTAGGTGGTAATAGATTGCCAAGGGTTTGGGAGTGTGGACCTAATAATTCTTTTTACTTCATTTTTATTTAAATGCAGCTATATGGCAGGTTCACCTTGAATAGAGAAATTCTTAATTAAATCAGTGTATAAGGTTTTCAAGTGATAAAACCTATCACCTTGTTCAGGCAGCCTGAAAATGTGACTGATAGTGGCTGAGGAGAGATTTATTCAGACCCCTCTGACAACTATCTGATTGTCCCTTAAATTTCTGAGGAATTCATCCACGACATCTTCCTGAAACCCTTCAAATTTTTCTAGGAAGTCCAACCATCGTGCAGCTCTTAAAATGTTTGTTGCAGCTTCATCCTGCAGAAGACCCACAACACTCTCTGGCTAAGACTTCTTCTTTACCCCCATTGCCAAATTGGTTCTACCTTCTATGCTTAATTTCTTATTCTCCTCAATCTACAGTTTATCCTTTCCTCTTAACTCTGTAGGCTCCGGAGGACTATTCAATTTGCTCTGTTCTTCAGGGTACTTTAGAGGTTCGAATGAGGAATGTTATGTTTCTCAGCTTACGCTTATGAAAGATTTGCAAATTAGTTAGAGTACCTAGGTAGTCATAAATGTGAGAGAATGACAGGACACTCTGGAGGTGAGGTGGCAGTATAGCACAGATGGCGGCATGTGTGTATTTAGGAAAGAAAATGATGGCAGGAGGACATGTCATAGTGGCGGCACCCAAAAATAGAAAGACAAGACAGTTGCTATTAATGCTTAATTAAAGATAGAATTACCTAGATCAGTTTTAATGATGAGGAGCGATGTACATGGTAGAGATGTTGCATCATTGTTGGAGACTACATGCATCATGGCACATGAGCAGCTTTTGGTGGTTGGAGATGACGTCCACTACTCCATTGGTACATGACCTACAATCATTTCGTCAAGTGGTTCAAGAATCCACGTTCCTTGGGTGATGTCAGCGCCATCTTTGTGAATATCCCTACAAATGATATGTGTGCTAATTTAATTTATTTTTGTGATAAAGTAGAGGATGAGTCATGATGACCTCATCATGTGATGTGTCCACTTTACTGCTGAGAAAGGTGGGTCCCCTCCCTTATTATTGAAATTGGCTTCTTTATTGACAAAGCACTGGAGGTGCTCCTAGTTTGAGAAGCACTGGAGGTGCTCCTTGTTTGGGAAGCGTCGGAGGTGCATTTGGTTTGAGAAGCGTCGGAGGTGAATTTGACTAATCTGCTGGCACCTGATCACCTCCGAAGCTCAATTGTTTGAACTGTCCTGAAGAAGGGAACTACCATTTGTTGGTTTTCAACACCCTTGGTCGAGAAAGACAGCCATTTACTAGTTTTCCATCTTTCTCTATTTTTTTTTATTTTTTTTAGAAGGCCGCCATGTGCTGGTTTTCAACCTTCCTTGTTTTCTTTTTTTTTAATCCAACACTATGACAGAGGAGGTATGCCCTGTATCAAAACATAAATCATTAAGAAATTCTTCTTTAGTAGATGGCCTTTTATAGAGTCTGATTCGATGACCATTTACTAGGAATGTGTCTGTGCTTCCATCAATAGGTTCCAATAATACTGTTCCATTTTCAAAAAATTCCTTTACTTGATAAGGACCCATCCAATGAGTTTGTAATTTCCCTTTGAACTCCTTGAATTTGGAATCATAAAGAAGAACCCAATCACCTTGTTGAAATGTCCTCCTTTTGATGTGTTGGTCATGCCATTGCTTCCTTTGATACTGAACTAGTTATGTTTACTGAATGGCCTCTGTTTGAATTTCATCCAACTCATTGAGCTGAAGAATTCTATTCTATTGAGCTATAGACAATGGTAGACCAATATCCAATGCAGTTTTAAGTGTCTAGAGTTCAAATTCTATAGATAAAATAGGTTTTTTCCCATAAACTATTTCATATGGTGAGAACTTTGTTGTGGACTTCCAAGTGGTATTATAAGCCCAAACTACTTCAGGTAATCTACTAGCCCAATCTTTTCTGTTCATTGCTACTGTCCTTGTCAGAATGTTTTCAAGTTCCCTATTAGTTACTTCTACCTACCCACTCGCCTGAGGATGGTAAGGTGAAGATTTTCTATGTTTGACTTGATAGAAATATGTGAATTCTTGGATTACCTATGAAGTAAATTGAGGTCCTCATCTCAAACTATTGATCTTGGGGCTCCAAACCTTAAGAAAATCTTATTATAAAGGAAATCAACAACTTTTTCTTCTCTTGCAAATTGTAATGCTTGAACCTTAGTCCATTTAGTAACATAGTCTGTGCATACTAGAATGTACTCCTTACCTGATGATGGTGGGGAAATTGGTCCCACAAAGTCTAAACCCCACTATTCAAATGGTTCCATCATGACTTGAGGATGCAGTAGCATCTCCTGGGTAAAGGTTGGTTGTCCCATCCTTTGACACTAGTCACAATGTTGCACATACTTCTTTGTATCCTTATGAAGAGAGGGCCAGTAGTAACCGGCTCTAAGGATCTTGTGGATTGTCATATGGAAAGAGTAATGGCCACTGGATGGTTCATCATGACATGCTCTCAACACATCAAAAATCTCATCAACTTTTAAACACCTATGTAGAATGAAATTAGGAACACATTTAAATAGTAAACCATTCAACCATTTGTAAGATAAACTTTCTTTAACCAAACTTTTTTTTGTTTTGAGGTAAAATAAGATGGATACAAGCCTGTAGCTAAAAGATTAGCTATGTCAGCAAACCAAGGTACAATAGAGGAGATAGCAAAAAGATGGTCATCTGGGAACTTGTCCTCCACTAGTTGGGTTTTTCCTCTTGTATGCAATCTTGACAAAAAAATCAGCAACCAAATTAAACTTTCCTCAATTATCAACTATGGTAATATCAAATTCCTGCAATAACAATAACCACCTGATGATCCTTGCACCCACTACTAGTTTATTCATTAGGTACTTGATGGCCGCATGATCAGTCTGTACAAATATTTTATATCTAGTGATATAATGCCTAAATTTATTTATAGCATAGATGACTGCCAAGAATTCTTTTTCAGTTGTGGTGTAATTTCTTTCTACAGAGGTAAGGTTTTTTCTGATGTAATAAATGGCATGCATACTTTCTCCTTCCTCCTTTTGTCCTAAAATTGCCCCAATGGACTTATTTGAAGCATCAGTCTGTATGTGAGATGGCAAAGTCCAATTTGGTCCTCTTAAAATCGGTGTGACAGTAATCTTCTCTTTCAAGGTTTCAAATGTTGATTGACATTCTTCTGTCCATAGAAATTTTGTCTTTGTTAAGCAGGGTAAACAGGGGGTAGCTATTTTGCTAAAATTTTCTATGAATCTCCTATAATAGCCTGCATGACCCAGAAAACTTCTAACATATGTCTAATTTTTAGGGGAAGGCAACTGTGTAATTACTTCTATCTTGTTTTGATCCACTTTGATCCCCTTTGATGAAATGTGGTGTCCTAAAATAATTCCTTCCTCCACCATCATAAAGGACTTTTCATGGCTAAGGGATAATTGATTTTTCTCATAGCATTTCAGTACTTTCTTAAGGTTCATGAGAGATTCTTCAAAATTATCCCCATACAAAGTAAAGTCATCTATATATACCTCCATGCATTCATTAGCTGGTTCAGCAAAAATAGCTCAAACAAGTCTCTGAAATGTTGCTGGAGCATTGCATAGTCCAAAGGGAAGCACTTTGTAAGAGAAAGTTCCCCAAGAGCAGGTGAAGGTGGTTTTGTCTTGATCTTCAGGTGCTACTTGAATTTGATTATACCCATTGAATCCATCTAGAAAAGAAAAATACTTTCTCCCAACAAGGTTGTCCAGTACTTGGTCAATGAATGGTAAGGGAAAGTAGTCCTTTTTTGTGGCCTTGTTGAGTTCTCTATAATCAATACACACCCTCCATTTCCCATTCTTTTTAGGCACTATGATAAGGGGTGAGACCCATTGACTATCTGAGATTGGATATATGAACCCTTCTTGAAGTAATTTTTCTATTTCAGTTTTGACAATGTCCTTTAAAGCAGGATTCAATCTTCTCTGGGGCTGTCTGACAGGTTTAACATCCTCAGTGTATATATGATGGGTATAGATTTCAGGAGGTATTCCTTTCATATCTTGGTATTCCCATGCAAAATTTGTTGAATGGGAAATTAGAAGTTGGATGAGTTTTTCTTCCTGATTGGTTGTTAACTAAGTATTGATATTAAGTGTTTTCCCTGGTAGAATCATGACCTGTTTTGTGATTTGTTCCATAGATGTAGTTAATCCGCACATTGGAGTCATAGTATTGAGAGGACAAAATGTGGAAGCAACATGTGGAAAGTGGCTAAGTCTCTGTAAAATGTTTCACCACAAGGAATGATGTTGGAGAGGGTACAATGAGAAGAATTAAGAAGTTCTCTCCTAGAATCTTGGACGATTTCCATCACATCCTCATTGATTAGGATGTGAGTAATTTTTGCTATTGTATTATAGTATATTTCTTCTTCTAACTCTCCCAGATGTTCCTTGATGGTTACCATAGCTACTGAGGCACTGTTGTCATTGTTCTCTGGTTCATCCACCCATACTCTTCCTATATAATACATTGATGGTTTAGCTGGAGGATACATAGATATTTTCTTTAAATCTATCCCATTAGAAATGACCATATCCCCAATTCGACAATCAATAGATGTTGTTGTTGTAGCTAGCCATGGTATTCCTAAGATCAATGGATAAGCATTTCTCTGGTTTCTAGGTTCTAATATCAGGAAATCCACTGGAAATTCCCATGAATCTATCACAACTGGTACATTAGTGATTACTCCTTTTGGAACAGCTACTGACTGATCAGTAAGTTGAAGAATTATAGTTGTGGATTGGATACCTGATAGAGCTAATTTGTCCATTGTGTGAACTATCATCACATTAATTGCTGCTCCCAAATCAACCAGAACATTTGAAATTTCTACCCCTGAGATGAAAATAGTTATGACAGGATTTCTAGGGTCTCCATATTTTGGAAGAAGAATTTCTCCCATCAATAGATCTACTACTTTTCCTTCCACCTATATTCTGGAGGGAAAGTTTTTCTTCCTACCTTGCATTTTGATACAATAATGTTTAATGAACTGATTTAGTTCCAGTACATCTTCGATTGCTTGGAGAAGAGGAATTTTGATGTTTAGTTGCTTGATTTCTTGTAAAAGTTCTGATTCCAAGTTGGTTTGGACTTGTTTTTGTAAGATCTTTTTCTGGGGAACATACTGTTTAAGCCGTTTTGGGTATGGTGCTAATTTTTCCATCTTCGGAGCATCTCCGGAGCTCTTGTCAACATTGTTTTTAGGAATGTTCTCCAGAGTCAATCTTTTAGGAGCAACTTTGGAGTTGTCGAAGGATGATTCTTTTAGCACTTTTTTGTTAGTAATCTCCTCCGGGGGTTGAGTGGATGAATTTTGAGGTTCCTCATCATTGGTTACTTCAACTATAGTTTGAGGAGATGGTCTTGGGAATGCTTTCCCAGAATGCAACTAGAGATTATTTGAATATATAGCATTAATTCCAGCCAGATTTTCTTGCTCTGTCATGTAAACAGTTGCTCCATGTTTATTACGTGGGTTTGGTATAGGCTGAGTTGGTAAAGGTGGTTAAGTAACTGGTTCATTTTGTGATTGACCTTGTGTGTTGGAGGGTCTAGTTAGTAAAGCTTGTTGTTGAGGTTGGAAATGTCTAGGTTGTCCCTCGTATTGTTGATTATATCCCTGTTGAGAACCCCATTGAGGTTGCATGTTTTGTGATCCAAACTATGGTGGCCACTGTTGATTTCCCCAAAGCTGATTTTGCCAATTTTGGTTTTGCCAATGTTGACTTGACCAATCCTGCTATCCCCAAGGAGGATTATTTTGAGGTCCATGCCAAGTTAGATTCCACTAATTATTTCCCCAATTAGAAGGACCCATGTAAGAAGGATGGTTTGGATACTAATTATAAGGGAAATTCCCAGCTTGTTTTTGTCCTATATAGTTCAATTCTTCTTCCATTACAACATTCTTCTTACTCAATCTTTTCAAGGTTGGAAGTTGACTACACTGACTGGTAGGATGTTCCCTATCATAGATTTGACAAATCTCTAATTTGTCCAAAGGGTATTCTCTCAACATATGCTTGTTTCTACACCTAGGACAATAGATGGAGAGTGGTTCAGTTGTTCTATTTTGATCAGCTATTCTAGTTTTTGCTTGAATCCCATCCAATGTGGTATTTAATTGGACCAAAATATCTATTTTTAGATTTGCAATCTCCTCCATTAACTGTCCTATTTCATTCTTTCCTTTAAAAGTTTTGGATGACCTCACTCCATTTTGGGTTCTAGAAGAGTTCCTGCAGAGTTCTTCTATAGCAGGTATATCCATTTTGTTGATATTTCCTTTCCCCATTAGATCCAATGCCTATTTTGATTCTTTATCCAATCCTTTCACAAATAGGGTTCTAGCCAAGGAGTGATCTATCGGGTTGCCATACCTTCTCAAGGAGAAATCAAACCTATCCACATAGTCCTCTAAGGACTCTTCCTCCCCCTGCCTAATTTTAAACAATTCTTCATTTTTATTACTAGATATACAGTAATCTTGGTATTTTTCCAAAAACTCTATTTCCATCTGATCCCAAGAATGGATAGAATTCTAGGGTAAACCCATAAACCATCTCATTGTAGAATCTTTCAGAGTTGAAGGGAACAACATGAGTTTTTGGTTATCTGATCCATAATCATAAGTTTGGCAGACCACTTTGAATTCAAACAAAAATTGATCTAGATCCTCAGAAGAAAGTCCTCTAAAATTTGGCAGGTGTGCTGGTGAGATATTCTTCATAGGAGTATTGTCTCCAGCAGCAAAAACAATAGGATATGAGAAGGTTCTTGGAGCCTAATTCTCCTCTTCTTCATGATTATCATTTTCCATGTTTAGTATTGGTTCTTCTCCCTGAGGTTCTAGGAAATTAGGTTCTATTAAAGGATCTGCCTGAAACTTCTGTTGTAATTCCTAGATATAATTGGCAAGTGGAAGATTTGGAGAGTCTAAGGGATTATTGTTTTGCGGTGCAGCTTCCAAAGTAGACTCTTGGTTTCTCTCCTCAACAAGATCTTGTGCCACCCCACTGCTTTCCCCTATGGCTTGTTGTTGGGGTGTCTACTTTATATATCTTCCTTTCGAATCTCTAGCTCTAAGCATACAGATCTATCCTAAAAAATGTTTTAACTTAGTTTCCCTAATTAACACAATACATCCTCGGTAACGGTGCCAAAAATGACAAGGTGTCGTTGTACCTCATCATTTAATCTATTTTCAGATGTCAATAATCCAGGGGCTATGTCCTCGACTGTTTGCCACTAGGGATTCTACAGTTACCTATTTTCCTAACTAATCTTTAACAGCTTCTACTAATTTGAAAAGATTAATCTGTCTACTTACTAAATGAATTTAAGTAATGCTGAAACAAAATTAAATAGGAAGTTACTTTAAAGCAATCTTAAAAATAGTAACATGCGTCTATCTATTAAAATTAGTAAATACTTTTCACAACAAATTTTGAAGTAATAAAGCAATGGTACTAGCCTTCCGCCTTGGTGGTGAGAGTGGGCCCTTGCTCCACACCCTTGGAGCTGAAGGTTACAGTAGAAAATTAGCACAAAAGAAGATCACAACTAGATCCAGTCCAATTCATTCACTTTGCATTCATAAAAATATTGCTATCACAGAACTGAGATTACTAAGAATCACAATAATTCAATCATTGTATATTTCTACTGTTGTTTCTATCAGTATATATCAAAATGAGTGATGACATATCACTTATCTTATCTACCAGTTCCTCTATGAGATGACATCCATCTCTTTATTACACTAGCTATCTAACTATGGAAAATGATCATGTAATAAAAGAAGACTGAGTGGAATAGAAGTCCACTCAGAATTCTAAGTTTGAGTCTTAATACATTTGGGCAGCGAGGCCCTGAAAATATGGGTATTGAATCAGTTCTATCCATAACTCATGCAAAAACTTTATAAAAATAAAAACTCCAGCAGTTTAACTAAAGATGACCCTTCACCACTCAGGTGATGATTTGAGTGAAATGAGGAGTATTAAGATCACTGCTGAGAATGCCTAATCGCCAGCTTATGCTAGAAATATGCCCTTCTCTCAGGAGGCCCCGAAGATCTCTGTCCCTGTCTACAGCTCCAGAGATATGTCTATAGCTCCGGAGATAAGTCTGTAGCTCCGGAGGTACCTGTAGCTTTCTTTGTTCATCTCCGGAGATACTCTAGACTCCCACAGAGCTCTGAAGAGGCATTCCTCATTACTTCAAAACTTCAGGTGTCATGGTCTCTGGTATTGTCTCTGGAGATTATTGAAGACTATCTTCGGAGATGCACAAAATTGTTGTTCCTGGCATCTACACCTGTTGATTCAAAAAGAGAGAAGTTTCTGCATTTTTCCATCAATTCCATGCACATTAGTCACTCAATTAGAAATTATGATCTTAAGTAATCTATCTCAATCAATCATTAACTAGAACGATCTTGCTAGCGTATTTGGGTGCAGACATTAAGAAAGATGGGATTAGGAAGAAGAAAAAGAGAGGTAAAAGGATGTATTTCATGGGTGCAACTTGGCACTCATCATATGTTGCATATGAATAACATGCCCCACTCTAGATATGCCATGATTAATTTTGCAATACAATGCATGTGATCATAGGGTGATAGGATTAGTTGGAAAGTATTAGGTGTATCAAGAGACATCCAAAGCATTTTTCAACATCTTTCCCCTGTCCTTATCAAGATCAAAGTAGGAGGAGAGTATAGGTTGGTACAATGGGATAGGTAGGCAGATAAAATGGATGAGTAGGATAGGATATGAGGGAAATGATAGGATGGGATAGATGAAACAACTTTCTCCCAAGTGTAAGGTACATAGACAATCAATCTACACATGACACCCATAAATAGGTTTTCATCATGGTACTTATCCAAGGTGCCATAAAATGGTTTTCACCATTAGACAAATAATTTCTCCTTACTATTTGATTTTTTTTTAATTTTTTTATTTTTTATGGATATTAGGATAGGTGGATATGGATAGGGAAAATGATGTGGATGGGGGGGAAGGGGGGAAGGACTCAAGTGTATATTTCCATAGTGAGATGATAGTGTCCCATTTTGGAAATTTGTCACACATGGACCATGTTGAGTGTCATTAGGTGTATGGATGTTGGTAGGTGTTGGAGAAGATGGAATGGAAGGATGATGGATTATACAAAGGCATGGATCATATGGATGTGATGGGGGAGATATGAAGGATAGTGGAGATACAATGGGAGAAGGGGGTATGTGGAAATATCATGGGGTCAAAAAGAACCAAGACCAACATTTGCACACGCTGTAGTGGATGTCGAAGCTTTTGATTATGATGAGGATTGTGGAGTAATGAGGATTTTTATAATGGAATTAGGATGGGGGATTTTTGGATTGCTGATTTGGGGATTTTAAGACCCAAATAGACTTAGGATTCTTAGGATTTTTTAATTGGTTGTGGGATTCGGATGCTCCATTTGGATTGGTTGCTTTTTACTAAGGAACCCACACCATTTTGTTTTAGATTTTTATTTTGGAGGTGTGGGCTTGTGTAGCCTTTTGGATTTTGGATTTGTCTTTGATTTTGGGTATTGATTCCCTATGGCATAACTCTTAGGTTCTTATGGATTTTTTCTTGATAGGGGGAGGCATCCAAATTTTTATTTTTGAATCCCATGGGTTTTGTGATAGCTTCATGTTTAGGTGATGCATGCATTCGTTGACCATGATAAGTAATTTTAGGGGATTTAAGGGAGCAGGATGTGTGGATGGAGGGATTAGTGGACTTATGGATGAAGGGATGGGGATATTTGAGGATGAGATTATTGAGAGTTGGGAGGAGTCGAGGAAGAGTGGATTTAAGGATGGAAGGACATTATGATTGATGGATGAAACAAGATGGAGGAGGAGGGATGGCAGCATATGATTTGGAGCTATGATGAGGTGCACCTGGTTTGGGATTGGAAGAAGATGCCTTATAAGGTGTGAGGGTGGTACCAACATCTCTAGATTTTTTTCCTTGGGATATATAGCCAAGGCCATATGATCGTGGATAGATTTTGACATCGATGGGCTCCAATATTCCTTGTTCGAGAAGGTCTAAGCCTTTGCCTTGATATTTCATGTTTTGGAGCATGCGATGTGTGATGGGATGTTTTTTGTTTTGGAAACAAGATGTGAGCCCATTATTAGATGGGGAAAGCTAGCTGGTGGATAGAAAGTTTTCCTCTCCTACACGAGAACCACCACTAATGAAGGTGTTGGGTCTAAGGGGATAGGATGATGGATTTAGTATAGGGTCAATAGATGATGTTGAAGGATCAATGGGGGATGGTAAAGGGGTGATAGGAGATAGTAAAGGATCAACAGGGGCTGATGGGATATTGATAGGAGATGGTGAGGGATCAAGAAAGGGATGACTTGGGATGATGGGATCTTGATTAAAACTATGCTCATTAAGATGTAGTGTGATATAATCCAAGTTATTTGTTTGATTGTCTATGTTTTCTTTGGGATCAAGCATCTCATCATGGGAAGTGGATCTTGTTCGATGATGGATAGGGCTAATTGGATTATTGATAGGAGTGATGTAGGTTTTGGGATCATGGATGGGTGAACTATTGACCTCTTGATCATGGATGGTTGTAGGATCATGGATGGGAGGAGTGTTGATCTCTTGATCATGGATGATGGTGGCTTGAGTAATTGGATCTTAGGTAGCTTGGGTACAATATAATCTCGAGGAGTTTGGATAGTTTGATCTTTACTTGATTGGGTGCAAGGTTGATCATGCTTTGGATTTGATTCTTGATATATCTCTTGAGTTTGGATATGAACAAAATTTTCTTGGATAGGCTCGATAGGCTTTGGATAGTTGACACCATGGCTATATGAAGGAGCTTGACTTGCATTTATGGTAGGAGATTCTTCAATGGGATTAACAGGCAATGGAGTGGATGGTGGCATTGGAGGGATGGTACTAGGAGGCTCATCCTTCATAGCTTCATTGGTTGATGGATTAGATTTAGGACTAGGTGGATGAATAATAGGAGGGGATGGATTATGATTGGGATTGATGACTCTCTTAGTGACAACCTACATGCTTGTGCTAGAGGGGGATGGCATTGGATGAGTGGAGTTGGATGACTCCAAAGCTTTGCTTTTGCTTTTGGACTTAGGATCCTTCACTATTAGTCTTTGGAGAATATTCTTGATGTCCTTTGTGGTAAATGGATTAGGATAGGCCTTATGTGGATGATCTAATGGTTTAGGATTTTGGTGGGTTAAGGAATGGCTTAATGGATTAGGGCTTGGAAGGTTTGATGGGGGAGCTAATGAATGATGGACTATATGGATTAATAGATTGGGAGACATTTGACCTAATGGATTAGGATTAGGAGATTTAAAGAGATATTGTGAAGGGATTGTAGGGATTGGTGGATTAAGAGGTGGAGGATTTATAGCCATTAGTTGTGCTTGCGAGATATCAAGTTTGGCCATTCATTGTTTTATAGGATCCTATTCTAGGCTGGTGTTCCCTTGGTCAAAGATACCATAATGATGGGTGAGGGATGTTTGATGTGAGCCTATAGGATAACTAGTGCTAGCTCTAGCCAAATCATAAGGTTCACTAGGATATGTGCATGGATTAGGTTGATATGATAGTGATATGGATTGGATTGGAGATATGGTTTGAGGAATGGGGTTTGACCTAGATGTTTTAACTTCCATAACCATTTTGTCAAACCATCTCATGATTCTTGTATTTGTTGGATTAGGATTAGGATTATATGGGGATATTGATTGGATTTGGATGGGGTTTTGGAAGATATAGGATGATGGAAGATTGGGGATGAAAATGTCAAGACCTTAAAAGGATTTGATTTGATTGAATAAGGGATTATTCTATATACATAAGATAGAAAAATTTATTAAGAAAGAGGGTTGATTGGATTGATTTGATTTCTACTTAAGATAGACAAAGTTCTTAAGAAGGAATTGATGATATTTGATAACTATACTTAAGATAGACAATGTTCTTAAGTAATTTTGGATTAAAGATGATGGGATCAACTCAAGTCTTGATTTTTGATTGGATTTGAAATGGATGAAAGTGTATTAGGGCTAGGATCCTTGGGTGAAGGATATTGATGATGATTTGGAGGAATAATGATTAGGCTTTGGATGAAATTTGATGGGATATGAAGGAGGTTAAGTTGTTAACCAAATTTTGATTTTCAAAGGATCTTTTTTTATTAAGGGTTGGGATTGTATGTTGATTGAGAATGGATAGATTGATAATGGATGATTGGTTGTGGATAAGGGATAACTGGATTAGAATAGGATTTGGTTGAAATGGGATTATTTGGATAAAGGGATGAGATTAAGATGATGATGAATTGGCTTAGGCTCAATAATGGGATTATGATGTGGATTATAGATTATAATGGAAGAGGTTGGTTTAATATAAGTAAGGATGATAAAATTGGATTAGGATAGTGGATTATGATGTGGATTATAGATGACAATGGATGGAGGATGATTAGGATAAGGATTAGGACCTTGATTGGATTTGGATAACTTGATTAGGATTAGAGTCCTAGATGATGGCTTAGGGATTGATTAGGTATATATTAGGATAATGTGGATTGTATTGGAGGATTAGGATGAAGTTGATTGGATTGGATTTGGATGAAAATGAATTATTAGAAGGTTATTAGGGATGGCTTGAGGGTTGACCTTGGGCAACTTTGCAAATAATAGATTTCACACATACATGCACAAGTTTGCAATGGATTTAGATTTTTTATTAGGGAAGTGTACAAGTTTTTACAAATGAACACACACATGAAACACAATAACACCCTAGATTATTCAAGTAGGTGTGTCAAATCTTGTGGACTCATAATGGAAATTAATCCATTAATACCATTTACCATGTTATGGATAGCTAGGGATATCTGCGTACATGAGAAATCCCTTATCTTGGAGTACCAAAGGCTTCACCAAGATTATCTCTATCTCAACAAATAGAGATACATGTGAGAAATTTTCCTCCCCAGAAGAAATGCACACAAGAAATGACAGTTAAAATTTCTTAAGCTAGGCTTGCACAAGTTCTCTAGGGGTGTTCCTAATATACACAAGGTACATGAGGCTCAATCTATTATCACATCTACAAATGTGGAACTAGAGTAAAGTCTCAAATGATCCCTTCACTTTGTGTCCTAAATCACCAAGAGCCCCAAGGCTACACTAGACATGACAATGATTAGATTGAGGACAAATTTTACTCTCCCCCTTTGATATACCATACCAAAACACGTGGTTGAGGTCATCCCTTGGGGTGATGAAATCCCCAAGCAGGCCCCCTAAAGGGAAAGGTAGATGTTAGGTGTTTTTGATCTCCAATATCACATTAAGTGCAAGGAGAGAGCATAAACACACTAACACACCTTGGGTGACAAAAGTGAGCCAAGAGGTGCTTTTGATCCCCAAGATAACCTTGTGGTGTGAGGGGAGAGCATACACACACTTGATCCACACAAGCAAAATTAATTAACCCTTAGAAAACAATGTGTGTTGTGAAAATGAATGTATCTAAAGGGTACTTTTGATTCCCAAGAATGTTTCTCAATGTGAGGGAAGAGCATACACACACCTTAAGACATAACCAAGATCACCAAATGAAACAAAAACAAGTTGGTTTAATGATAATCCTTCGAAAAGCAAACTTGTTAGTAGTTTGAGAGATTTGACCTTTAACAAGAGAAAAAAGCTACAAACAAGTGTGTTAGCTTAAAATGATAAATCTGCAAAAACATAAATAGATGATAAGATACAATAGATTATATGATACCATCAAATTCCCTATGATTTTATATACAATTTCAAAAAAATTGCTTTGCAAGAAAGCAATGATTTCAAATAATTATACCTAATTATTCTAATTAAATATAGAAAAAAGGTCTACACCACTGCAACATTGGGCGAATCAGCTTTCTAATGCCTATAATTTTGTGAAAATTGAACATGTTGGGCAAAAGTTATGCAAGTTTGAAGAAAGGCCTCATTTAGGAGCTAAAAGGAGAGGCAGGCTATCAAACAGATTGCTAGTGGTCAAGTCCAGTGGTCAACAACATTGTTCACATACTAGTGGTTAAGATCAAATAGTCAAATCTAGCAGTCATATTTATTGCTAGTAGTTAGACCCCAAGGTGGTCACATATAGAAGATGCCTAGTGGTTTAGGGTTGTGTATCGTTAGGATGTTGGCATAGACCCTGGTCACTCATGTGACCAAGGGTTAGGGTCAAAGAGGTGATGGCCCCAATGAGAGGCATTGGTCACAAATGTGACCATAGTGCAAGAAGATGGGGGCATGGAGCTATGCAGCTAGAAAATATTGTTAGATCTTGGTCACTGATGTGACTAGGGCATAAGATAAGGGTGCAAGACTCTCAAGCGTTGAGGCAGGCCATTTTTAACCTAAAGTTAATATGACAAACTGAGGGTTAAAACATATACATCCTTCAATTTTATGGTAAAACCAACAGATAGAATGAAAACTGACAGTCAAAACCTACGGATACAATCCTTTAAACTAGAGGGTAAAATAGACAAAGCCCATGGACTTAATAAACATGTTTGACCCGACAGATAAACAAAGTGACTGACAGAATGAAACTGTGACTAATCTAGATAAAAAAATATGAGGACTTACTCGTATATGCAGAGTGGGAGAAGGTACCATATGGGTTTGTATGGTACAGATTGTACATATTTGTATAGTATGGATATGCAAAACAAGGGTCCCTAAAAAAAATTTCAAAAAATTTTCACCCCCTAAATATGTCAAATTTTATATGGATCCTAGGATTTTTAGGCCTTCTAGACTCAACTGTGAGGTATTTTTTCCCTGTTATGCTTTCTATGTAATAGGTCACCTCTAGAAATTTTCTAAAAAGAGCATAAACCTGCAACAAAAAGCTAACAAAACCTGCAAAGAGCAAGATAGGTCAAGGGATAGGGGTCTCATCGTGTAAGAACCACTCCAATAAACCAGAATAAAATAATGTTATCCAATTAAATAATACAAGAAAAGAGTAAATAAAAAAATTTAATCATACACACAAATCATGAAATAGTATTCTCAAATATCTCTCAATATATATTTAATTAAAGAATATTACATAAGCTAATAGCTTGAATTACAAAATAGGACTAAGTCCTTTACAACATTTCACATCATATGGGTCACACCATATAAGATCATTGTTATTGAACCTAATGGAGAGAGCATCATCAAGGTGATTAACCATCTAGGTACAAGGCTCATGCTTCCCAGGTCTTACTCCTAAAGTGGAGAAGCCCGACTCTTCATGAGAGGTCTAGCAAACTAAAGCTAGCATGCGTGAAGGAATCTAGTGCAGCATGATATCTCTAACATTTTTAAGCATGTATGAAAATGCAAATGTACATATATCATGATATGGAAGAGAGTAAAATTAACCAAATAGTACAATTACTAATTTTATTTAAAATCTTTGGCCAAATCATCTTTTTGTGTTGATGACCGTAGATAGGTTAGAAGAAGTAACCTACTCTTATTTGTTTCTCCATATTCAGAACCCATCCATGCTCTTTCTCTAACTCTACTTATAGAAATTAATAGAAGTAGAAAAAGCATAATTGCAATCAAACATTCATCATCCATGATGTCATCAACAATGATTATTCACAAAAGCAATTGTATTAATTCCAATACATGTCTCAAACAGACAATAGATAGTCTTCAATTTATCATATAAAGAAGATCATGATTAAATATTAAGAAGTTATAGACATCTTCTCATTTGAACAAAATTAATTTCATTCTCAACTGATAGAAAGCATACAAGGAAAAAGAAGAATAATTCTGGAATTAGATGCTACACTTTCCAAGTAAATAATGACTAAAATGTTGAGGTCCAAAAGACTAGATTCACTCAAATATACAACCAACTATGGAAGAATACATGACATCCACCTTCTAGGTTACCTTGACATTAATTTGACCAGCTCACTATTAATCTAGATCAAAATATAAGTATCTCACAGAGTACATCTATATTAGTTGTAAGCGTAAAAACATCCAATGGTGGTTCAACCCAAGGACCAATAAATGAATACAAGGTTGAAGTTCTATTTGATACTGATAATATCCTATAGTTCTAATATGATAAAGATTCATAATTCTAAGAGTATAGAGTTACTCATTGAACAATGGCCTCAATGGGACCCTTTCTAGAGTGAATTAATAAGAAGACCTTTCTTTTATCTTCTCAATTCTTTATTAGGTTTGCAATGTTACAACTAAATTCTTTTTCTATCCTTTATTATTTTTCCCATGCATAATATTCATAATTCAAAGACCTAGCTATACAATTTTATCTTCTATTTTGGTCATAACTAAACAGAAAATACATGTAGACCTTCCAATAAAATCAAATATTCAACTCTCCTTAATTACAACATTAAATCAAACCCAAAAGATTCAACCCATTTAGGTATACTAAAAGTACATTTAGTTAATAGAGCAACCTATCTCTAAATCTAACCATATTGTCTCTATGAGAAAATATACCATAATAAAATTCATGATATTCATCCAGATAATTTTGTTACTAATATCTAAATAACATAGTTAGCATCCTTGATTAAGAACCCCTAGAGTCATAGTCATCAAAAGATTACAAGAAGTGCACATACATGCAAATCAATAAACAAGAAACACACATAACTAGATCTACTTTAAATGCTTACTCAAGACATCAAATATGCATTAAGTTATTCAAAAGCTTAGACAATATTCTAAAGTTTCAAGGATGACACTTCAAAATCAAATACTTCTGAAGAGTTGAAGGACACGAAGATCAAGAATGATGACATTAACAACAACAACAACAACTTAAATGATTATCATTCTATGAGGTCCAAGATAGATTAGAATATGTATCTGAATTGTACATTTGGCAGGTCCTAAAGACAAAGATAAAGTTGATTAGGAAACCTTTTACTATAAAAATTAAGATTTTAAAATTCATCTAAAAAAATAGACAATATCAGACTTATATAGAAGGTGATAGGGTATCTTCCATAATTCAAAATGTTTAATTGATGTCGTGGAAAGAATTATTTCTTTGCTGCCATGGCAAAAGTCATATGGAAATTGCATTTGGTTTGATAAACATGCCCATGGAAATATTATTAGAGTTGTTAAGAACCTTTGAGTATGCATTGATTAGCATTGCAAAAAAATTCATCTCCTAGATTATCGCAAGAGAAATTATTGAATGAGATGTGAACCATTTCCATCACTTAATAGAGACAAGGTTCTTGTGGAGATTATTGGTGACATTAAATGAAACAATCTGAAAATAACTTGTGCTATAATAGTGCAGATTCTAGTAATAATGAAAGGACATCCATCGAAACATAATAGAAGGGGGTATTTTTGTCAAAAGTTGGTAGTTACAAGTACCTTGCCCAACATGCATGCAAAATTGTCACGACCCGCTTCTACACCTCGAACATATGATACTTAGAGCTTCAAGTTTGATTAGAGTTATCATATCATGTGATGCATAATTTATTACTTTTTACTTTAATGTCTAATGGTATGCATTTTATTACTAACACACATAAAAGGATAGTAATGACCCTTCTAAATAATGTCAAGTCATCATAAAAAAATAAAATAAATAAATGAATTTTTATTTGACACAATTTGGAATTTTAAATAAATAAACTAAATAAAAAAAGGTACACTTCTAGAAATTCAACCTTCCCATTTTTCAAGTCAATAACACTTATTGATAATTAGAGGTTTCCACATGAATTTATGACAAATGGGAAATTTGAAAGAAAACATTTAAATTTAAATGATTCCTTTTCCACTAAAATTTATGGCAATTTGGAAAATGGAAAAGAAGCATTAATTGAGAAGACATGACTCAAAGACTGGAATTTTCCTCCATAAGGGTTAAATTTTTCTATAAATAGCATGGATGGAGAAAGGAGGGACACACTTCTAGCTTTTGGGCTGGATGGCTACAGCATTTTGTAAGATCAGTCCTCCCTTTTTCTTTTTGTAATTATGTCAAATAGCTCATTGTTTTTATGATTTCATCCCTTTTTCTTTTTGTAATTCTATCAAATAGCTCATTGTTTTTATGATTTCATGAATTCTCAGTTGGATTTTTGTGTATATACTTTTCATTATATGAAGTTAGTAATGAAATTTGGTTGTAAAGATTTTAAATATATAGAAATTCACAAAGAATGTGTAGGTTGCAATATATTCATATTTATAAAAGTTTCAATGAAATTTAACGTGCTAGTCTAGAATCCCATCATGAGCATTTGTAAAATGAGGAATAGTTTCATACATGCATGAGCCAAGTGTGCATATGGATTACTCTTTGTCAATATAATATGGTTTACCAATACATAGGAAAGAACCCATGAGGAACAATCATCCAAAACTCTATACAGTAACCAACAGAATCCATCTTCACTCCCGTATATCTACTTGGAAACATTCTGGAGTTGGATTAGGGCATGAATATTCTTTGGAGGAATTTTAGTTTCTCATGAAATGTCAGGCTCTTATAACATAAAACATATGACAATATGACAATAACATTGAACATCACATGGCATTTATGGGGATTTATGTCACATACAATAAAAAGGGAGCACTAAATTTGTCAAAAAAGCAATTAGTCAACACATTGAAGACCTTGTTAAGAAAGTTCATGATAGATAAAGAAATATTAAAAGAATTTTATTGGAATTTGGATGTTCTCATAGATACATCTTCCAAGTATTAATTACTGCTAGCATTCTAAACAATTCACTATAGATAAAGAAATATTAGAAGTTCATGGTAATTTGGATATTCTCAAAGAAGTAGATCTTCTCTACATCAATTACTTTAGTATTGTAATGGATAATTGTGTAATTCAAATCTAAAGTGTGATTTTCCAAGATTGTGATAAAGCTTTTCCAGTCAGGATATAACTCAAGTTTCCAAGAACGTAGAATTTTTGACAACAAATCATTTTTTTATTGTCTATGTTATAAAGAAGGGGTTTGGCTAGCAAAGTAAGAGATTATCATCACTTAGTGGAAAATCTTGATTGTGGCTTCCCAGTTGTGGGTTTTTGAGAAGGGGAGATATTTTGCATGCGCACACCAACACATACACATATAGAGGCATGCATGCATGCCCTAAAACAAATCACTTGGATCAACCTCCATATGGTAGGAGAAGAGTACACATGTTTTTTATAGATTATGATCCTCATAGAAAGCAAAGAGAGCCTAAACCATAGAGAAAAATTGGAATCTCATGATGCTACATAAAGGTGCCATGCCTGGCTCGTGAAGGTTATTGTTTTGTTGTTTTACATGAAGATGCTCTTCTGCTTTGCATTGCAATAATTACTAACATAGTACAAGGACATGTAGAGGTATGGGTACCAGTACAGGGATGGGGAGACAAATCAACTTAGGGTATGCGAGTAAATGAACAAGGAGATGGCTATGTTATATTTAAATGTAGTCACCAGAAATTATGGGTAGTGTGATGGGGATGTGGTCCATGTTCCAATAATGGAGCTTCCTAGTAACAATGAAGATTAGGAAGTTTTAAGTGAACCTCTTGTTATGATATCTGCCTCATCTTACAATTTGTATTAAGTCCTTATTGGTTTTAATTAAAAGTAAGTTTGTAATGATCATGTAAGAAATTGTTTCAATTCTTTACCTTGTAAAAAAATTTATTGGTGTATGACAAATTAAGTTATCAAGATTTCCTTGTTTTTCTAAGAGTGAATCTTTACATACATTACTGATAGAATATCTTTTCTGTTTATATTACGTATAATTATGAATTGATGAAATTGATTAAGTAACTTCTCAAATAATATTCCTTACGTATAAGCAAAATAATTAAGCATCTTTACTATACTTTACTTGCATTATGTTTTAAAAAAGTATCCTTCCTTTGTCAATTTCTTTATTAGTGATTATGCAAGTTTTTCTTTTCTACTAGACAGGTAAACTTTGTAAATAAACGTCCAAATCACTGTGTTCAGTTTTTATGGTACCTCTATGTCATGTTTACGGGTAATGTCATCGTGTTGAACCAAGTACCTCGTGCCTAACATAGCTACAACAATGACGTCTAGGCACCATCCCTCTAAATCATCATGGATTAATAAGGGACATGTCAATATTAAATCCATAGGAAAGGAAAATCTTTTTAGATATCTCATTAAGAAGATTAACTAAAAAGAAAGGACGAGTCTATTGAAATAGTTGTATGATGATTACCATGATGCTCATTTAGAAAACCCTTCAAGCCATTAACAAAAAATGAGGCTTACTGACAATGTGAATCTAAATCAAAGATGACTTGTTAAATGTTAGATAGGGCAACTAGTATGAATCAGAAATCCTATCTGTCATATGCTCTCACCTCGTCCTCATGAATCTTGGTGATTGAAAAAGCACTAGGGAATCGGGAATGGACTTAGTCACGAAATTACCTAATTTGGCTTGAGGAAGTAAATTAGATTTCATGAGAAGACACCTGATAGGGATTCCTCCACACTAAGACTAACTGACAAACACCCCTTTAGGTTTTTGTGGTAGTGGACTAATTTTTGTCCCTATTTCACCAAGTGGGTGGTAGCCAACAGAGAACTGTCTGGGGTAGGGAATAACCTTAGAAAGGGCTAGATACATGCTCACAGTTGCATCAAACATAGTGCAAAATAGAACTACATATTCGCATTCCCCATGTCAATTACATTCGAAGGAGGGGGCCTTGATCCCATGGATACAGGGTATGTAGGCCGTCTGGACAGCGAAGGATGTCCCCAGTACTTAGGTTCCATGGATGTAGGGTGTTCTATAATTAACGTCGTAATCTTAATTTTATGTGTATTGATTTCTGAGTTGTGTTAACATGAGATTGTCCAGTTAGTTTTGTGCAAATAATAATGATATAGTTGTTGGAGGAAAAGCAAGCTGTCAAAAATGAATACAGGATGTAATGCATGACTTAATATATGTGTTGATCTATTGTCCCTGCATGTTATCTTGAGAAATGTACTTTCTCTCTTCACTGGATTAATAGTGGTGAACTTTTCAGGACTTAATGACTTTAGAAAACTAAGCTCTAGATGTCTAACCACAATAACATTTATTGAGCAAATAGTAAAATTTCACAAATATGCATTTCTTGCATCTATTAGATCAAAAATTTTAATTCCTCAATATTTTCAAATTCAGAGTTTAGTATTATTTACTTAAGGATGAGTCGGTTCCTCACAAAAATGTGGAAACACAAACAAGTGAATTGTTTGACAAAATGTCTCAAAGACTACATTGATTGTAAGATATGCATAGAATGGATTATATGATCTAATGAAACAACTGAAGTGTTTAAGAAAATCAATAGGCAAGAAGCTTGGATTCCTCAAACTCGGTCTACCCATAGCACAAATGGAATTAGAGATGGATTTTTTGTGGAGGTTTTCAAAACCTATAGGTGAATGCAATGTGCTGAAACTTAAAGAGTTAGGTTATGAACCTCATCACACCTGCACACTTCTATATCTATGGCACAAATCAACCAAAGGCAATAATAGTTGACAATTCCATCATACCCACCCATGTTATATCAGTAACAAAAGGTTTAAATAGGGCAAGAAGACATCTACAGTAAGGAAAGAGGAGAATCATAGCCACATAGTATATTGTTGATTAGTGCAGTATAGAAGACCCCAGGAGGTTGTAGACATCGCTGAAATATGCCCTAAGGAAGAATAGGGTCTCCTTATAGTGCATACATGGTATTGAAGCATACAATTACCCCTACCACTATACATAAAATCATTTGCAATCAAGGACCATGTGCATGAAAGAACAAAAGAGCACTAGGAGGTCACTATTATACTTGGTTGCCTAGGCAGAAATAACTAGGACTATAGCACAAGCAAAAAAAAGATAAACTCAAGATTGATTAGGATATGACACTGCAAGGCATACTGGCAAAAAGAATGGTGTCATAAGAAGCCACATGCACAACATAATAATAGCCTCCATTAAAGAGTTTAAACACATTAGCAATAGAAGGTGGTGTCTAAGAGGAAATGGTGTAGAACTATTCAAAGTGGAAAAGACACAGTATAATGAATAAGAAAGATAAAACTCAACTATCAATCCCAATATTGTGTAGTATAAAGATTAATACATTACACAACTAGCATTAATCACTATACAACATAATAGAATCCTATGCATAAATACTCAACTAGAAATTAATGCCTTCATGAAGAAATAATAGGCCTATTCACCAGTGTAGCCCTAACCAAGTGATAAAATAAAACCTCATTTCAAGTCAATCCCCAACATGAAACAATCAACAGATGCTATCTAAGAATATATTGCAGGAATTGACCAATAAGTATTGAAGGGTTTTTAGAACTTTTGTGATGCAGAATTGTGGATAGAAAACCACATTATCTCAGAAGTTATGAAAACCCATTTCCAAAATAAATAAAGTGAATCAGAAAACTAGAAAAAGAAATGGAAATTAAATACATACAACTCTAGATGGTTCTTT
This sequence comes from Cunninghamia lanceolata, assembly GCA_027924645.1. Classification (NCBI taxonomy): domain Eukaryota; kingdom Viridiplantae; phylum Streptophyta; class Pinopsida; order Cupressales; family Cupressaceae; genus Cunninghamia; species Cunninghamia lanceolata. The sequence continues at coordinate 4,746,309 of BSBN01000372.1, read as the reverse complement.
TCTACATTCAAAAGCACATCATACCCATGATACTAAGTTTTTCCTTCCATTTCGACCAAATCTACATTTTCCCTAGATCTACTTTTTCCTTGATTTTTCCTCTATCCTCCTTTTTATTCTTTCTTTCTAATTTTCTTCCCATCTAAAAGATTTTCATTTGCACAGAGCATGCATTCCAAAAACAAAACAAAAAAATAGCCTATGCCATTGTCGATGATAACTCCTATTTAATAGTCTTCATTAAACATCCATGTTCAAAATAAAATGGCATAAGGCAATTAATTCCATATTTATAAAAATAAAATAGAATTAATGAAAGGAATAATTTCACATGATAACATGTATCTACCACTTTATCCTTGTGGCCCAAATTAGATAAAATCAATTAATGAGGATGCATAAGTGAATCTTTCTAGAAGAATATTAAAATTGTTGCAAGTATGCACCTAACCGGTGTTGTCATTGATGTCAACATATCAGTGTTGTCATTGGTGTCAACTGTGATTTTGTTTTGATGCTTGTTTGTAATAACTTAGATGCTTTGTATTCACCTATATAAGTGTTGGAGATTCTGATATTGAGGATATTGAGAAAATGTGCTCCTCTAGTGGGAACAGTGTGTTGCAGAGTATCTTTGTCTACAGAACAACAGTCCAACAGATTGCTCTGCATTTCTTGTAGGATGAATATCTTTATCTATGGTTTGGAAGTTATTTAGATACATGTCTAAAGATGCTATGTTCCATGTTTGAGCCTCCGGTATGAAGATTTGAGTTAGTTATGTTGTGCCAAAGTGAAAATTACTTTTTCTGTATATTTGGTGGTGACAGCGAGAATGTATTATGCTCTGCATTCCTCCACAGTTAAGTATTTTAGTCTATGGTTCTAGAATCAAGTTGGTAATGATGATAAGTGCCTTCAACTTTAATGGTTTATGATTTGGTGGACCACAAACAATCTTTTCTTTATGACAGTGGTTGACAGTGTTTATTAAGTGCTCTATTTTGAAGAATTCTCTTGACAAATTGGTTAGAGGTTATGTGAATGTTCTTGGTGATTACAATGTGCTTGTGGATGTCTCCTGATCATGTTCCTACCTTTGGATTCGTCTGCAAAGAGAAATTTGGATCGTGGATGAAGACAGTGCTTAGAAGACTTAGTGTTAACACCAGTCTTGGCTAACTTGGTTGTTTTCACTACTTGTGGAGATGCATCAAAGATTGTGGAAGCGTTTCGTGGCATGGAAGATGGCATTTAAGTCCCAGCTAAGGCATAACATAATCCACATACATCTTTTTCTTAGCTAGTCTAGGTACAAACCTATTTCTTTGTATGTTTGTAATGCTGACCTTGGAGATTGTTCCAATGGTTGATGAATGTAATGCCGACCTTGATGTACATTCCAAGGTTGATGAACTATATAAAAGCATGTAATGTGGTTGCCAAAAAGTGTGGAAGTGCAAAAATGAAATGATAGTGCGAAGGTGTAAGAAGAGCAGAGTAGAAGTGCTATATTGTGCTTTAATGGAACTGAACTCAGGCATAAAGTAGATGCTATCAAACCAGTTCACAAATATTTGGCAGTGAACCACCTCTTGGTAGTGAGCTGATCTTGGCAGTGAGCCCTAACATTTGCAGTGAGCATTTTGGGCAGTGAGCCCTAAGGAAGTGAGCCTCTAATTTTTGGTATTGCTATAACTTATTTATTTATGTGGGCCAACACCCACCGTGGTTTTTCACTTATAGGGTTTTCAACATAAAAATTGTGGTGTCTCATGTGTTATTGTGTTGAGCTTCTTGTTACATGGTTTCATGGTTAATTTTAATAATAGTGATTAAGAATTTGATGTGTTGATATTCATAAATGGTTAAACTTTTGTGACAACTAATTCACCCCCTCTCAGTTGTCCTATAAATTTCACAATTGGTATCAGAGCGAGGTTCCTCGGAGGTAAGCTTAACAGTTTGAGGTAGATCTAGGATGTTTTACAAGAAGGAAGCTCCACAGTTTGATGGAACAAATTATATGACTCAGAAGATACGCATGAAAAGCCATCTTCTTTGTATTGGTTATAATGTATGGAAAGCAACAGAGACAAAATATACCATGCCTCAGAATGGTCTGACAACTGAAGATGAAATCAAAGAATATGAGTTAAATATAAAATCCAAAGATGCTCTGTTAAGTGCATTGACTGACACTGGCTTGATAAAGGTCATGGATTTTAAAACTATTCAGGAAGTCTGGGAAAAGTTAGAAAATCTGTATGAAGGAGATGAATCTATAAAAAGTACCAAATTGTAGGGATTGGAAGCTAAATATGAAGGTTTAAAGATGGGCAAAGATGAAAACATAACATCCTACATGCAAAAGGTTGATGAACTTGTCACTGGAATCAAAGGTATGGGAGGAACTATTGATGAAACTAAAGTTGTGATGAAAATTCTCAGGTCATTGCCTAAATCCTATGGTCACAAGGTAGCTGCAATTGAAGAAATAATGACTTTGAAAAATATTACTAAGGAATAGTTGCTTGGAAAGCTTACTGATTTTAAAATGAGAGAGTTTGGTGATGCCCTACCAAAAGTGACTACTTTCAAAGCTAGTACTTTAGAGAAGATCTCTAGAGAGGAGAAGTACAAGGTGGAAGCTGATTATGAGCTTGATGAAATTGAAGCCAACTTTGTTGACAAACTGCAAAGAGGTTTTGGTAAGTTCAAAGCTAAATCACCTATTTTACATGTGGTTAGGTTGGTCATTATGCTTCTAGGTGTCTGGAGAGAATTGAAAGGAATAGAAAAAGATTTGAAAATAGAACTAGGTTCCCAAAGAAATGCTATTATGTTAGAGATCTTGATGATGAAGGTGTGATAGATGATGAATCTAATGATGCTAGTACTAGTGCAAATGAATGCTTATTTATTGCTATTAAAGAAGAACCTGTGTCTACTAATCTTGCTAGCTGTGAGAAGGAAGAAAAACTAGAGGAAGAAAGTGCTTTGATTGTTTAGGTTGAGAAGGATAAGGATGAATGGGTTATTGATAGTGGATGCTCACATCACATGACAGGTGAAAAAAGTAAGTTTATAAGTTTGGAAAAGTATGATGGTGGACTAGTTAGGTTTGGAGATGATACAACTGGTAAGATTTGTTGAAGAGGATCTATTTCTTTTAATAGAAAGCACAATACTGATGATGTTATGTATGTGAAGGGTTTAAAGCACAATATTTTGAGTGTTGGCCAGATATGTGATAGAGGTTATGATCTGATATTCAAGGGCAATGGATGCAAGATCATGGAAAGCTCTGGAACTATGATTGCTACTGGTAAAAAGACTAGAAGTACTGTTTATCATTTGAAAGGAACTAATAATTATTGTTTATTAGCTTAGACTGATAAGAGTTGGTCATGGAATAGAAGGATGTGTCATATCAATTTTGACAACTTGGAAAAGATAAGTTTTGTTCAAGTTGTAAGAGATCTTCCTCAGCTTGTGAAGCTTGCTAACACCATTTGCAAAGAATGTCAATTTGGGAAAAAAACAAGAACAAGTTTCAAAAGTAAAGAATAATTCTCTGTTGGATTGCTGGAGCTGGTTCATACATATCTATGTGGTCCTACAAGAATAAGAAGTCTGCAAGGAGACAGGTATTTTATGTTTCTTATTGATGATTACTCCTGGATGATTTGGGTCTCTTTTCTAAAAGATCAATCAGAAGCCCTAGACAAATTCAAAGTCGTCAAGGCAATGGTTGAGAATGAGTTAGAGTTGAGGATCAAATGCTTGAGGTCTAATAGAGGAGGTGATTTCATATCAAATGAATTCAATATTTTTTATGAAGAACAAGGGATAAAGAGACAATTGTATGCACCTGGAACTCCTTAGCAAAATGGTGTTGTTGAAAGGAAAATTAGGACAGTTCAAGAGGCTGCTAGGACTATATTGAAGGAAGTTGACCTACCAGAAGTGTACTGGAGAGAAGCCATACATAATGTTATGTACATCCTAAATAGAGTTCACGTTAAAGGTAATAGTACTAAAAATCCTTATGAATTGTGGTATGGAAGAGCTCCTACAGTGATATATTTCAAAGTTTTTGGTAGCAAATGTTATATCAGAAGAGAAGAAGATCTAGGCAAGTTTGATGCTAGGTGTGATGAAGGAATCTTTCTTGGATAATCTACAAAGAGTAAGGCCTATCGGTGCTACAATAACATATTGAAGATCATTGAGAGTACTAATGTGAAGGTTGATGAAGACAAGGAAAGAATATCAGATCTGAGTGGCTATGAGTCAGATGAATCTGCTGCTATAACAAATGAGGAAAAAGTTAAACAAGAAGATAGTCAAGATGAAGAAGAAAAGGCTCCAAAAAGTGCTACTAAGACTCCCAGGTATGTAAGAATTAATCATTCTAGAGATCAGATTATAGGGGACAAAAGAAAAGGGGTATTGATAAGGAAAAGAGTTGTTGAAGAATAGGTGAATTACTATTTGCTTTCAAAAGTTGAACCTAAAACTATGAATGAAGCTTGAGCTATGGAAGAGGAGCTGATGCAGATAGAAAAGAATCAAACTTGGGAATTGGTTCCTAGAACTACTTATAAGAATGTGATTGGCACCAAATGGGTTTTCAGAAGCAAGACTCTAAACAAGTATGTACTCCCATGGTAACTGGCTACAAGTTGAGCAAAACTAATGAGCCACCCAAGACTAATTAGAAAAGGTACAGATCCATGATTAGAGGATTACTTTATCTAACTCAAACCAGACCTAATATAACGCATGCAATTTGTCTTGTCGCAAGATTTCAAGTAGATCTAAGAGAGTCACATGTGATGGTAGTTAAGAGAATCTTGAGGTATTTAAAAGGCACACCAAATCATGGCTTATGGTATCCAAAGGATAACATATTCACTCTTAGTGCTTACGTAGATGCAGATTGTGCTGGAGATGTTGATGACAGAAAAAGTACAAGTGGAGGCACTTTCTTCTTGTGTAATAGATTGGTTGCATGGCTAAGCAAGAAGCAAGATTCAATCTCTTTGTCAACTATAGAAGCAGAGTATATTGCAGCAGCATGTTGTCGTACTCAAGTGTTATGGATGAAGCAGACTTTGAAGGACATAAGGGTTGTGTATGAAGATCCAATTGCAATCTTCTGTGACAATACAAGTGCTATAAACATTTCAAAGATTCTAGTGTTGCACTCAAGAACAAAGCATATATCAATAAGCTATCACTTTCTAAGAGAAAAGGTGACAGAGAATGAATTAAATATGGAATATATGTCCACAAAGGATCAAATTACATATATTTTAACTAAGCCTCTGCCTAAGGATACTTTTGATTATCTCAAAGAAAAGTTAGGGGTCATTACCCCTCCTACTCTGAACTAAGATGCATAGGAATGCATTAGTCCAATGGTTCTCAAAGTCTCATTCTTTGATCTGGATTGATGTTTTGAGGGCTACCTCTCAGGGGGAGTAGCTAGATGTTCCTGATAAAGAAAGTGTTTATAAAATAGAAAGTTTAGTTGGATCAGAGTAGCAGCATGCAAGTATGTGCCCTTTTTCATTGATGTCAAAGGGAGAGAGAAATCTTGTGAAAAAATTAGAGAAGAAAGAGTACATATGTGTAAAGAGAAAGGGGGAGAATCTTGTCTTGATGGTCTTTACAGTTTTTCACATCATATGTTGCCGTCAATGACAAGGGGGGAGATTGTTACAAGTATGCACCTAACTAATGTTGTCATTGATGTCAACATATCAGTGTTGTCATTGATGTCAACTATGCTTTAGTTTTGATACTTGTTTGTAATAAGTTAGATACTTTGTATTCGCCTATATAAGTGTTGGAGATCCTGATATTGAGGACATTGAAAAAATTTACTCCAACTGTGGGAATAATGTGTTGCAGAGTATCTTTGTCTACAGAAGAACATTCCAAAAAATTGCTCCACATTATTTGTAGAATGAATATCTTTATCTACAGATTGGAAGTTATTTAGATACATGCTTGAAGATGCTATGTTCCAAGTTTGAGCCTCTGGTATGAAGATTTGAGTTGGTTATGTTCACCAGAGTGAAAACTGCTTTTTCTGAATATTTGGTGGTGACAGGGAGAATCTATTATGCTCCACATTCCTTCGTAGTTAAATATTTTAGTCTGCAATTCTAGAATCAAGTTGGTAATGATGATAAGTGCCCTCAACTCCAATGGGTCATGATTCGGTGGACCACAAGCAATCTTTTCTTTATGACAGTCGCTGATAGTGTTGTTTAAGTGCTCTAGTTTGAAGAATTGTCTTGACAAATTGGTTAGCGGTTGTGCAGATGTTCTTGGTGATTATAATGTGCTTGTGGATGTCTCCTGATCATGTTCCTAATGCTAAGGGAGTCCTAGGATGAATATGTTACTGTGATAGGTGAAAGTCAGGTTTAGCAGATTAGACATAGTCATGAAACCCTAACCCTACCATCATCAAGGAATCTAATCTAAATAAAATCAAAGAACAATGCAATTCAAGCATAACATCACCTAGACCGTGCGATTCCTTGTTTGTGAGATGTGGACTACTTCTTCAACAATGAACAATTGCAATGCTGAAAGCTGCCATGATGGATGATAAAAGCTCAATGAATGCTCAGATGCTCAAGATGCTCAAGACGATAATGTAGGTGCTATATGATTGCTGGATGTCTCATATGGGATGAGAGGGTGTTTATATAGGGCTCAGCCAAGATTAGTCAACGGTGGAGATTCAGAGGCTATGTGAATGGCTAGGATTGAAAGTTACTAAATTTAGGTTCTATTAGTTGTGCATGTGAAGGATATGAATGAAAGTTGTCTTACAACACATGATTAAGGGGAGATGGACAAGTGTTGGAATGTGATGAAAGGTGAGTAGTTAATTCAAATAAAATATTTGAATTAGTTGGGATATGAGTTGGATATTAATTAAATAAATTAAATTTATTTAATTAATAGGATAAATAAATAAAATGGGATAAGATATGATGTGGAAATTAATTAAATAAATAAAATTTATTTAATTAATTGGGATGAGGATAGGATAAATGGGATTATGATGTGGAATTAATTAAATAAATAAAATTTATTTAATTAATTGGCTAAGTAGAATGAGAATGGGATTTTAATTAAATAAATAAAATTTATTTAATTAATTGGCTTAATGATTAATGATTCAACAAGGTGTTGCTAGACATGGACAAAGTTGGGACAAATTTGGGTGTCTACATTTTGCCCCTCTTTGATACAATGTTCGATAGAGCGTTGTGTCAAAGAAGATACAATATGCGTTCGATAAACAAGTTATGCCCTAGTGTAACTGGCAGATGATGCCCCCACGAGAGGTAAGCCAGGCTAACCAGGAAGGGCTGGGTTGGCTCTCGATAGAAGAAAAGGTGAAAAAGAAGACAGACACGGAGAAAATGGGGGTTGGATGGTAGAAAAGAGGCGATGGCATGGAAGAATTAGGGTTGGAGGAAGGGCTATAAGTAGGTGCTTCAATAGCAAATAGGCTCATTTGTGCTCATTTGTACTTAGAAACTAGAGAAATCCAGAGCTCCTGAGAGTGAGAGTTGTAGAGCTAGCAGGATGGTTATTCCATGCAGGGATCATCGTGCAGAGCGAGTGAGGACACATGGGCGACCAGAGGGAGCAGGCGCACCGGTATGTTTCAAAACTTTTCCCAAAAGCGTGCCTAAAAGCGTACTTAATGCACACACGTCACCAAAAGCGACTAGGTTAGGAAATAGCACGTTGAGGTCGCTTATGTAGGAATAGAGATCGCTTGCAGTAGTTTTGGTCGCTTATGGGCGCAGGTAGGTCGCTTATGCAAAAATGCGTCGCATCCCGTCGGCGGGAAAAACACAGGCGACAAGCGCGTAAAGAGCAAAATGCGTCGCTTATGGGCAAATATCGCGCGCATACAGTAGTTTGGCTCGCTTATGGATAGAAATAGCTCGTATAAAGTAAACAACACGCGCATAAGGCTAGAATGGTCGCGAATGGTAATCGGGCTCGCATATGGTAAAAATCTAGGCGCATAGAGGATTAAGCTCGCGGGTAGGCAGAAAAGACTCGAATATAGTATATAACACGCCGATAAACTAAAGATTAGTGCTTATAGTAATCTAGGTCACTTATATGCAAACAGGAAGCGCATGAGTAGAAATAGCTCGCCTTTAGACAAAATAGAAGCGCATAAGGTAAAGCCAGTCACTATTGAGCAGGAAATTAGCGCATGTGGTAAAGTGGACCGCTTATGGTAGATGTAGTGCAAAATAGCAAATAAATAAGCAGATTTTGATATGAATGGCTAACGGAATGGACTGACAAGGGTAAATGGATGATGCAGGATGTGCTACCGCCATTGCTATCGTGAGAGCCACATCCAAGAGATTTACGGCTAGTGAGATGGTTAGATGCAGAGGAGCTACTGGTGTTAGAGATCCTGGGCTTGGAGCATGTATCCTGATTAGAGCCAGTTCAGGCACATCGAGGGCTGATGACAGCGATGGTGGAGCGATGGATGAGCGAGCACAGTTCATTCTTGTTACCGACAGGAGAGGCAACCATCACCTTAGAGGATGTGTTCCAGATTTTGAGGATTTCAATAGATGGGGATCGTGTGGATTATGATCCGGAGATGGGTCCAGCTGCATTCAGGAGATTATTTGGGACACCAGACATTAGAGCAGAGGGTTCAGAGATTCTGATGGGGAGGATGGAGGAGCTCTGTGACAGGTTACAGCGGGTAGTAGTGGCTATCATTAGATGGCTAGTGGGTGATAGGAGAGCCAGAGGTTTTCCCGTAGGATGGGGGACAGTGATGGAGGGCATGTTTTCATATGGCATGAGATATGCATGGGTAGAGTGTGTGTTGGGACAGCTCTATCATTACCTACATGATTGCGGTTATATTTTTGGAGCCAGTATGTCGGCAGGAGTGACAGTGTTGCATGTATGGGCATGTGAGCACATTCCAGTGACGAGACCAGAGGGATGGGTGGCTAGAGTAGCAGGAGAACCATTTGTACGGATGTATAGAGGGGCTTTGACATATCAACAGCGCCGAGGTGTGGTATACTGGCGGAGGAGATTGGATGAGGTGGATAGATTTGTATGGAGGCCATGGCTAAGATGTGAGCAGTGGGATGAGGAGGATGCGGAGCTTGTCTATGCTAGACAGGCAAGATACATTTTTGGACGCGGCATGTATATTATAGAGCGCTATTTGCCAGAGAGAGCCTTGAGACAGTTCAGAAAGGCATAGGCAGTACCAGTAGGTGATGCCGTTTTTGGGAGGATGAGACAGGAGGTATTTGATTGGGGTCCAGAGGTTGTGGTTGACACAGCTTTGGCAGAGAGAGATGGATTACAGCCAGTAGTATGGCAGTGGGGATAGGGTCTTGCAGATCCAGGCACATTGCCAGAGTATGATGTATACTGGGCGACAGCGAGGCTGACACGGTTGACACGAGATGGGGAGATTGGAGAGATTGGGATGGAGAGACCAGTTCGGAGGAGACGACAATGGGCTCCACTAGCACAGGCTGTTGTGCCAGCCGCACCAGGGATACAGATGCCAGAGCAAGTGCTAGGTCAGCCTGCTATATTAGCACAGCCTCAGGCACAGATTAGAGCAGGGGATGATGTTGGTATTCAGCAGCTGCGGAGACAGATCAGAGAGGAGAGGAGATGGAGGCAGCGAGCGTAGATGAGGCTGAGGAGAGTGGAGATGGATAGGCATAAGGCAGTGATTAGTCTGCAGCATGCAAGAGCATAGGCACAAACGTATCAGGCTCAGCTACAGTTGAGAGCACAGGGGGGAGATGGACAGGATGACGGTGCTCTAGCTAGAGTGATTGGAGAGAGGGATGCAGCTAGACAGCATGAGTAGATGATGAGACTAGAGCGAGACACTGCGATATAGCAGGAGCAGGCTATGAGAGCAGAGAGGGATGGTCTGCGAGCTGAGAGAGATAGTATGCGAGCTGAGAGAGATAGGGTAGTGCAGCAGCTGTAGGGGATGACTAGTGAGCGAGACAGAGTAGTGGCTGCCTTGGAGACTGATGGAGCTACGATGTACTTGGCTACATAGTTGACAGGGGTACAGGCAGAGCTTCGGAGAGTGCAGGGTGAGGCTGAGTATTATAGAGGCTTGTACTATGGAGCTGTGCCAGCAGAGCAGAGGCAGCCGAGTTTCAGGAGCAGGTCAGGGGCTTCGAGTTCACGGAGGACAAGTGGATCTCGATCAGTAGCCTCAGTGGTGGGGCCATCGAGAGACAGAGGACCAGGGACAGGACCTAGTGGTGGTGGTGGTCAAGGCGAGGGAGCTGCCAGTAGTCACTAGGGCTACTTGTGTTTATTTTGTATCATGATGAGGCCTAGAGCCGATTTTGTACATTCAATCCTTCAGGGCTCAGCTTGTATTGTAGACACTTGTATTTTGACACACATGTATATATATATGGCAGTTTTGGTGATCTATATGATGTTGTAATGGTTATGATGTTGGTATTATGATGGCTATGCATGTTGTGTGTATACTATTATGAATTATATATGGATGTTTATGCAAAGGTTAATGGATGGAAAATGTGTAAATATGTAAATGGTAATGATTTAGCTAGACTGATGCATATAGATAGATGGTAATGAAAGGATATATGATGGACTTATGTATGTCTAACACAGTTGTTTTGCAAGAGCGGGAATATGGACAAAAGCTGATGGAAATGATTGATCTTGGCTGAGTATGATGGTATGGATAGATAGGATGAATAGATAGGATGATGATGGGCAGCTTTCAAGTAATTGCTCAGAATGAAAAGAAATGCAGTCCTTATGTTTGATATAGAATATGGATGTTATGCACCAGGGTATAAGAGACCAAGGTGTCAAGGTATCCAATGTGTAACTAGCGTGTTACAATCTTGTCTGAACGCGTGAGGTCAAGATGTTGAGCCAACATGCACAAGATATGAATAACAGCTAGCATTGGACTTTGACGCTACAAGTAATGGTTTGAGCTTATCTCCACTACACATAATGATAGCTTGCTGGTTATATGTATGGAGTTAGTCTTAACATAGAATAGCCTTAAATGCATAAGAGACTGTTTAGTTTCTCAGATGCTAGAGATATTGGTATGTAAGATGCTAATCCCAACACGTACAAGATACCAATACACATAGGAAGAGAATAAGATCATCTCGTAAACATGGCATACGAAAGCTATATGACCATGCCCCAGTCCTTACTTCATCACAACATACCAAGATATAAATAGATCAAGGCAGTCTTGATTAGGCATAGGAAAGGGACAAAAGATAAATCAAAATATAAAACAAAAGATACTGTCATCACGTTCTCTTGCCAAATTTTGGGTGCTCTTGGATAGATCAAGTTGGCGCCTTGTTAAGAGGAAAGCTACATCCTATTGAAGGCTAAAGTTGTTGATAAGCTGCTATAGCAAATGTTGGCTTAAGGCATGCAGACAAATAGCTTCTGGCTTACCTTTGATTGGTGAAAGTGCTTGAGCTTTCAATATACACATGGTTTGCTTCCTGTTTGAGCTAATCAAAGAAGAAGAAGACAGATGAGGAAAGAAGATGAAGAAGATGGGGTGGATCATCTGTGCTTGAGTACTGGAAACTTCCTTCATATTCCAGACTGCCTACATACCCTATATCCACAGGATCAAAGCACATTTACGATGAAGATGAGACATGATGAATATGTAGTTCTGGGTTTTATTGATGATGTAAGTGATGAAAGATAGAAGAATGTGAGCTGAAAGATTGAAGGATGTTTAGAAGAAAGATGAATGATGAGAGGGGCTATCGTCTTAGCTTGAATCAGAGTGCTTCCTTCGCATCTCAGATTGCCTACATACCCTGTATCCACGGGATCAAGGTGTCAACGATAGAGCTGGATGTAGTTCTTATTATTGTCGCTAATTGGTTGGATGTTTGATCAAGCGACATTTGTTGCGATTGTTGGATGAATATGGATAGATTATGAAGATATGGGTCCTGGTTGCAAATTGTTAGGTCACATTTGTTGTTGGATAGATGCCATGGCTGAAGTTGATAAGGTTTGTTGTGTTGTAAGCTAAGTTGTTTGATGTGTTATGAGCTAGAGATAGTAGTATCCACTTCCAAATAAGACTCAACAAATGCCCCCAGTGCGGGATGAGGTTTATTATGCAGAAGCGACAATGTGGAAAAGATGTGGCCAAGATGCTAAGGTGCCCAAAAGATATAGGTATCACGACAATGTCTCAAATATGATAGCTAGCATTGCAAAGACGAAGACGAAGACAAAAGGCTATGTGTGGCATTGCGATGTGGATTGGGATTATGGCTTATACAAGATGAAATGGGGAAATATGATCAAACAAACCAAGCAGATGAGGGACGCTGGTCACTACACATAGCGCCTGTTTGCCAGGTTTTCACTATGGTACTTATCCAAGGCGCCTGTTTACCAGGTTTTCACCAGAGGACAGATTATTTATCTTATGTTTTTTTTTTTTTTTTTTAAGGGATAGCTAAGATTCATGGATAAAACTTCTTGAGATGAACGCTGTTGACTGGTTCATCTAAGGGAATGCCTTCAAGTGTTGACAGAGTGTATGCACCCAATCCATAGACTGCTGTGATAATGAAAGGACCAAGCCAATTGGGTTCAAACTTGCCCTGTTTCTCTCGATGTTGTTGATTCCTTTGGTTTTCTTTAAGGACAAGGTCACCAACTTGAAATCTGCGTGCTCTGATCTTTTTGTTGTAGCTGCGGCGTAGTCAGTTTTGGTAGACTTGAAGATGGTTCAATGCTGTAAGGCGGCGTTCATCTAATAGCTCAAGATCATGGAGTCTGGATACTCGATATTCTTCATCTGAGATAGTATGTTGCAGGGATATGCGCAAAGAGGGGATCTCAACCTCGATAGGCAAAATAGCTTCAGTGCCATAGATGAGAGCATAGGGTGTGGCTCCAATGGGAGTTCTGATGCTTGTTCTATATGCCCATAATGCAGGATACAGTTGTAGATGCCAATCTCGACCAGCTTCATTAACAGTCTTTTTAAGGATCTTGATGATTGTCTTATTAGAAGCTTCAGCTTGACCATTGCTCTGAGGATAATAAGACGTAGAGAATCTATGTTGAATATGGAACTTGTTGCAAAGATCTCTAACCTCTTGGTTCTTGAAAGGGCGACCGTTGTCTGTGACAATAGCTTGAGGAACTCCATAATGGCAGATAATGTAATGTACGATGAATTTGGCTATTTGTTTACCTGTGATATAGGTCATTAGTATGGCTTCTACCCACTTCGTGAAATACTCAGTGGCAGTAATAATGAACTTATGACCGTTGGATGAGGTAGGATGGATTTTACCTACGAGATCAAGTCCCCATTGCGAAAAAGGCCATGGAGTGACAATAGGCTGAAGCTCATGTGCTGGTGCATGTATTAGATCTCCATGTTTCTGACATTGTAGACATCTCCTTGCAAATTATTGTGCATCTTTTTCCATAGTTGGCCAATAGTATCTTGCTCGTAGAAGTTTCTTAACAAAGCTAGGGCCAGCGGAATGCGAACCGCAGACACCTTCATGTACTTCACGTAAGGCCGTTTTTGCTTCCTCAGAATCAAGACATCTAAGAAGGATACCATCAAGACTCCGGCGATAAAGAGTGTCTCCTAAGATAGTGTAACGAGAGGCTCGACGGATAAAGGTTTTGTGCTGGGTGTTGGATAGTTGAAATGGAAAGGTTTGATTATGGAGATACTCGTATATATCCTTGTACCACAACGAGTTGGGACCAACAACTTCACATATGAGCTCAGACTGTGGAACTTCAAATGCTGGGATCAAAAGTTGTTCGACCAAGAATTCACATTTATGGGTGTGAGATGGCATGTCTAAAAGAGATCCAATCATAGCCATGGCATCTGCTGCTCTGTTTTGTAGTCTTGGAATTTGCTCAAAGGTAATATCCTCAAAATATTTCTTGAAATCGTCCACCATTAGCTTGTATGGGAGAAGCTTCTTGTATTTTGTTTGATATTCATCTAAGACCTGTTTGATAACCAACTGAGAATCACCAAAGACTCGTAACTATTTGATAGCCCATTGTACTGCCATGTGCAAGCCTGTGATTAAAGCTTCATACTCTGCTATGTTGTTGGTACATGGGAATGCTATTCTGTATGATTTAGGTATACAATCTCCTTGAGGGGTGACAAACAAGATGCCTGCTCCAGAACCATGTTGTGTGTATGATCCATCAAAGTATAGTTGCCATCGTGCTAGAGAATTCAAATTAAACAATCCTTCATCAGGGAATTCTAGAAATATTGGCTGAATGTCTGTGATGGGTGCTTCAGCTAATTGATCAACGATAACTTGTCCTTTGATAGCTTTGCGGTTCACATATTGTATGTCAAATTCACTTAAGATCATAGCCCATTTTGCTAATCTGCCTGTGAGAAGTGCTTTTGAGAGGAGATACTTGAGGGGATCCACATTAGAGATGAGCTTTGTTGTTTGGTTCAACATATAATGTCGCAACTTTTGGGAAGCAAACACTAATGCTAAACAAGCTTTTTCCATTAATGAGTAATTGAGTTCATATCCCACAAGGGTTCTGCTAATGTAGTAGATGGCTTGTTCTTTTCCTAAATCATCATGTTGAGCTAGGAGGGCACCCAATGCTGCGGTTGTTGATGATATGTAGAGCAGTAATGGACGATCAGGTATCGGAGGTACTAACACAGGAGGTGTTGCCAAGTATTCCTTTATCTTGTCAAAAGCCTGTTGACACTTTTCATCTCACTTAAAAGGTTCACCCTTACGAAGAAGATGCTGAAAAGGATGACATTTATCTGCTAGTTGTGAGATAAACCTGCGGATAGATTGTAGCCTACCTTGTAAACTGCGAAGCTGTTTAAGATTCGTTGGTGGAGGCATTTCTATGATGGCTTTTACCTTAGCTGGGTCCACTTCTATTCCTCGTTGAGACACAATATATCCCAGCAGTTTTCCTAATGTTACACCAAATACACACTTCTTTGGGTTTAGTCTGACTTGGTATTTTTCTAATCGATCAAAGATTTGTGCCAATACTTGTAGATGTCCTTCTCTTGTCTTGGATTTTCCCAGGATGTCATCAACATAGTCTTCCATGATAGTATGGAAAAGGTTGTGAAAAATAACTGTCATGGCTCGTTGATAGGTAGCTCCAGCGTTTTTGAGACCAAAAGGCATTACAACCCAGCAATATGTACCCCATGGACAGATAAAGGATGTTTTATCTTGATCTTCCTCTACTATTCGGATTTGATTATAACCTGAAAATCCATCCATCAAGGATAGCATTTCATGTCCAGCTGTAAGATCTACAATGTTGTCTATGCTTGGTAGTGGAAAATCGTCCTTAGGACATGCTTTGTTAAGATCTCTAAAGTCTGTGTAGCAGCGAACTCGTCCATCTGGTTTTGCTACAGGTACCAAATTTGAAACCCATTCTGGATAATCAACAGGCTTTATAAATTTTGCTTCTAACAGTTTCTGAATTTCTGCTTTGACCAATAAGGCAACTTGTGGATGCATTTTGCGCAATTTTTGTTTGACAGGCTTTGCATCAGGAGATACTGCTAAATGATGTACCACAAGTGAAAGATCTAGACCTGGCATGTCTGCATAAGTCCATGCAAAATTTATAGCTCTTCTCATAAAAAATGCTATGAAGTTTCTTCGTTCTTGCTCTGATAGTGATGCTGCCAAAAAAGTGATCTTCGGATTCTGCTCTGTTCCCAAGTTCATGTCTTGTGATTTTTCAACTAGCACAGTAGATTTCTCATGGTAATCAGTGGCAACAAGAAGATCAAATCCCCCATCCTCAGGTGCCTCAGAGAGGTTTTCACCTTTGGATACATCCTTTATTTTTACTTTTTCACGATCAAGAGGCGCCTTTCGGTTTTCACCTAGTGACCTATTTTTTTGAATTTTGTTTATTTCACTTTTGCGACTGAAGGATTTGATACTTCCGCCAAAATATGCTAGTTTAGGTAAATCCATCATGAAACCTGCTTTATGATCACCCAATGGAATACCTTGTCTCAAACCCATGAATTCTGCAATGGCTTCATCATTTTCAAATGTATCTAACATCGGTGCCCCCTATTGGTCCCAATCAATGAGGTCAGGATATACGAGTGAAAGGCTAATGGAGGAATCGTGATGGCTAGAAGAGGTTACGAAAAACATGAAGATGGAATGTTCTTGAAAAAGGTCAGTGATATGAAGGGAGGAGTCATCAATAGTATCCGAGTTAGAAGTCTCTCCTACCAAAGAAGGTCCAACGTCAATATCAGAAATACACTTAATGTCTTTGGGTCACGGTACCTCTGGTTGGTAACCAAGGCCTTGCTTATTAAACTTCTTAGACACAATAATGGGCTCAGTAGGTCCTTGTTCATGTGATCTTAAGCCGCCATGTCCTTTATAGCCCATGTTCTTTATCATACGAAACCCATTGTTGTATCGCTCTACTTCAAGTTGGACTTGGTCATTTTCATCAAAGAATATCCAAGAGTTTATGTCCTCAATGTCTTCATCATCCAAGAAACCACCTTTAATGAATACTGTAGGGGGAGCTTTGATAACAGCGGAGGATGAAGTTGGCTTGGATGTAGAGGGCTTATCGTTGGATTTAGGAGATAATGGAAGGGTACCAACGCAATAGGACTCTTGTAATTTGTATTCACCAGGGCCATGTTCGGTATATTTGATATGGAGGTTGGAAGCGGTGTTGCTAGAGGAGGGCTTAAGAAGGTCGGATGGGTTTATATAGGATGAAGACGGATATGCCTCGGTGTTGATAGGAATGCGATTTGGACTCTGATATTTAGCTTGAAAGGCATGGCAAAACTCAAATGGATTGGGATCAGCTTGAATGGTAACCTCAACACCCTTATGTGGAAATTTAAGGCATTGGTGGTATGTAGAGGGAACTGCTTTAAGGGTATGGATCCAAGGGCGACCAAGAATGATGTTGTAAGGAAGATCAATATCAAGGACTTGACAGCGAGTGTCTGTAATGACTGGCCCAACTTGAATAGGCAATAAGATAATCCCTTCGGTATCTCTTTCAGCGTCATCATATGCTCTAATGGTAATAACCTTGGAGGTGTCAACATCTTTCTCAGAATAGCCCAATTGCTTGATAAGTTTCAAAGAACATATATTAAGACTAGCTCCCGCATCTATCAAGACTTGTTTGATACGGCGTTGTTTAACAAATACTTCAATATGGAGGGCTTCGTTATGTGACGGATGAATGGAGGGCTGAAGATCTTTGTCGAAAAAGGTCAAGTGACAAGGGGCTACAATGCTAGCAACCATAGATTGGAATTGTGTGATATTAATATTATTAGGCACCGAAGACTCTTGTAAGGCTTTATCAAGGATAGCTTTATGTGCGGGGGATATGCGGAGCAGCTCAAGAATAGATATGTGTGCGGGTGTTTTGCCAAGGTGATCCAAGAGGTTATAGTCAGAGAGAGCTCGAGGAGGATGAGGAGGTGCTTCTTGAATAGTAACTCGACCTCTTCGTGTGGTTACGGCACAATCAGGTGCTCTCCCTTGGATGGTGATGGTAGAAATGCGAGCATGGTCAATGCGGCCAATGGTAGATGATTCATAGTTATACGGAATAGCATTTCCAGCCTAAAGGTTATTTGTCTAATCATGAGATGGAAGTGGATTCTTGAAAGTCTCTAAATCATAGTTTGATGTTGATTGTTGAGCAGGTTGAGCCGTTGAAGGTGTGACATTGATTAAACCTTGATCAATGCAGTCTTGAATAACATGTTTTAGGCGCATATTACCATTTGTTTTGTGTCCTTTAACTCAATGGTAATCACAATACTCATTTTCTTTGTACCAAGGAGCTCAAAAAAGTGGTTCACCATTTGGTGGTGTATCAGGTAGAATAATATCTCCTGCTTGAAGTAGCTTTCGAAGAACAACTTCCATGGGTTCCACTAATGGTGTAAATTGTCAGCGTGGATTGGAAGTTTGGCGTTGGTTTCTTCGTTGTGGAAAAGGTTGTCTTGGTGTAGAGGCTGCTTGAATGTTGATGGGAGCTCTCATAGTTTGAATATTCTTTGCGTCTACAATACTGTCATTTACAACATTCTTGTTCTTGTTCCAAAAGCGAGACTTATCATTGGAATTTTGGGGAGAATCTTTATTGTCACGAAAGATCTTGATAGTGCCCTTGCCAATTAAGGCTCGTTCAATAATAACTCCTTTGGAAACTAGTTCATCAAAGGTGCTAGCACTTTGCAATTGTAGTTGGAATGACAGCTCAGGATGAAGATTTTGAACAAAGATGTCAAGCTGTTGTTTCTCAGGTATTTCCCATGATAATTTGCTAGCCATATTACGCCATCATTGGGTAAAAGCAGAAAAGGGTTCACCGTTGCACTATTTTGTATTGACAAGGTCATTCATGTTTACCTCATGTTCAATGTTGAAGGCAAAGTGTGATCGAAATTTGTCTGCTAATTCCGCAAAAGATTTGATGCCCGAGGGTAAATGAGAAAACCATTCAAGAGCTTGTCCTGCTAAGCTTCGAGGAAATAGTCTCAAAAGATACGTATCGTCATAAGAGACATCAAGACATGCCACAAAAAAGGCTCGAAGATGGTCTTCCGGATTCCCTTTCCCTTTGTACTTATCAAATTGTGGGATTTCAAAATGTGGCGGAAAAAGTATCATATTAAGAGACTTGTCAAATGGACAGGCGCATATGTTTTCGAGAGAGAAAGGTTTCTTGCCTTGTCCTACCCTTTCATCGATCATCTGTTGAACATCTACTGAAGATAATTGTTGTTGTTGTGAAGGGGGTGGAGTATGGTATAAGATATATTGTGGTTGCGGTTGTGGGATATATGGAGTTGTGACTGTTTGTTGCGGTTGTGTACCCACAATGTATGTCAAAGGATTGGTATGTGACACGTATGTGTTGGAGGATTGTTGTCCTTGAGACACAAGCGGCAATTGGGTGTGCATCACATGGGAAGTGGATAGTGGATTGATAGTAGCAAATGGTTGGGAAGTTGGGATTGAATTCACAACACGGTAAGTGACGGAGGGATTGGTAGATACGACAGAAACATTTGGATTTGTATGGTGGACAACATGAGGATTAGTATGTGTCATGTGTTGGGTGATAATAGGGAAGCTTTGGGTAGCATAGGATGGATTGATGGTGTGTGAAGGATTGGAAGAATATGACGACATGGATGTAAGTTGATCAACATAAGCAATCTCATTGTTCGGATTGGCTTGAGAAACAGGGGGATCACTCATGTCAATGAGACTAACGTTGGGATTATATGATAGCATGGAGGTATTAGCAGTTGGTATATGGGATATGGTATTCGTATGAGATGTAGTAGATTGTAATGGGTGTGAAGCATGGACAATAGATGTTGTTGGAGTAGTTTGAGAGGTTTGCACACTATAAGACATGGGAATAGCTTGTGATGCTCGAAGTATTTGCGCTTGTGTTACATGGACAGCTTGTGTTACTTGAGGCATGGAAACAGTCATGGTAGAAGGAGAGATATGTTGAGGAACATGGAAAGGTGGAATGTTGAGATTTTGTGACATGAGAGGGAGCACATTGGTGGGCACTATCAATGGTTCTAAAGTATGCTCTGATCGTGGTGGCTCAAATGAAGCAACAATAGGCAATGAGGACGATGTTTGTAATGTAATAGGAGATGATGTGACTATAGTAGATGGTCCATTCGTAACAACAGCAGTAGTGTTGGGATCTTGCTCTCTAATAGCGGATATGTCAAAGTCCTTTGGTAGTTTAGCACCCATGCGAGCAAGTTGGAGAAAGCAACGATCAGGCTCAGATATCATGAGTTTCTCAACTTGGTCCCATAGATAGGTATATTGGAATTCCGATGAGTCATCTTGAGATTGTTCTTCGAAAGTTTCCAAGGATGGTGTAGGTTGCATTCGTTGTGAAGATGACTCGCCAATAGTGTATCCTTGAGGTATAAACATATGAGGAGGCATACCAGTTGTGAATTGAGTTGCGTCCTTAAGAGGTGTTGTGAATTGTTTCATCTCAGCTTGCAATTTGGCTTCCATTTCAGCTTTCAATTTGGCTTCTATTTCAGCTCGATATTGACTCCTAGTTTGAGGCATGATGTTGATGATGAAGTTGATCTTGTCAAAGGTTTGAGACCCAAAAGATGACAGTTGGCTGGTTGGTTGATTGGTTGTTGTTTTGGTTTGCTGGTTTGGCTAATTTGCTTGGTTGATTTGTTTTGGCTGAGTTGTTGTTTTTGAGTTGTTGTTGGTTGTCCCTAGAGGATAGCTCAAACACTCAAGGGAAAGATTGTTTGCTGCTGATATTTGTTGGAGCTAAAGCTAAAGGATGATGTTTGCTGAAGCTAAAGTTGAAGGATGATGTTGGTTGATTGAAATGATTGGGTTGATGTTTGATTTGCTGATTGGGGTCTCAAAAAGATGGAAAGCTCATGAGTTGTGATTGATTGATAAGCTCAAAAACAAGAGACAAAGTCCAGGTATTCGCTGTTGATCAAAGAGAAGTCTGAAAACTGATGTTTAAGACTTAAGCAAGCTGGACTTGTGGCTAATTCGGCTGAGGCACTAAGATTTGCAGGTATTTTGACTACAAGCAACTGATGATGGCTCAAACGTGACTCAAAGGATGCTAAAGGCGATCAATGATAGCTCAGATGCGATCTAGTTAAGTTTCGACAGTAAATCATAGTGCTCACCAGAAGCGAATGGTTTGCCAAAGGCGATGACTGTTAGTCTAAAAATGATTTTCTGTTGATCAAAAGTGACTCAGATATTCCTAAAGGCGACAGTCTGTTGTTCAAAGGTGAGCTTGTTCAGACAGAAGGCGACTAACTGTGGCTTAAAGACGATCTGGTTCAGTCAATATGCGATCAGCTGTGGTTCAAATGCGATTTTGTTCAGAAAATAGGCAATCAGCTGTTGTTTAAAAGCGACTCAGTTCAACCTATATGCGGTCAGCTGGGGTTTGAAAGCGATGCCGTTCAGCCTATATGCGGGCAATTGTTGTTTAAAAGCAATGCAGTTCAGACTAAAAGCAGATTGCTACAGTTCAAAAGCAATGTCTGCTATCTGTGTGAGCAGTTTAGGTTCAAAAGCGACTGTGTTTGTCTAAAGGATGTCTGATTTTGTAGTTTTTTTCAACAAGAAAATAGTGATAACAGTCACTCACACTCACAACAAGCACAAACTGATACAACCTAGGCTAGGATAGGACAGTATCCATTGAATCCCCTGGCCGTGCTTATTCAAAGCGGATAGCTTCAGGATCTTGGTAGCACCGGCTCCCCTCCACGGCACTCACTTCTCATGCATACCAAGTTCTGGGCTTCCTGTAAGGCTTGTCCCCACACCAAACCTTAGGATTGTCCCTACTATCTCTACTAAGAACCACGTGAATCGGGGCCGCTTCAAAGGTCCCACCTTTTGCATCAACAGATAGAAGGATTTTGGCTACTACACAAAGTTGCTAATAAGGGCATCCGTTCGGGTGGCTATACATGTGGCAGCGCTACTCTCCATTATGGAGTCTCCTAGCCTGCAAGGGTTGTGCCTTGGAGGGTTTTAGGGGAGGTTGGTTGTCGGTATAACGCAACAACACCTGTTGTTTGTGACTTTCGACACACACTTTTCTTATATAGCAGTTCGGAAGGACTTGGCTTTAGCCCGTTACCGCTTGGGTCGTATCCCTTCTCACACCGGGAAGGCAGGCCCTCTAAAGATAATGACAAGTTCTCATACACCCAAGATCCATTTGATAGGCAAGGGGAGAGGATACTTTTGCCATTAAATTTGGGTTACAATCAAGCACATGCAAGCAGTCAAAAAAGATAAATCAAGCACGGAGCAAACAATGATTCATTTTAAGCACCAAGCCCAAATGTGCCTAATTTAGTGAAAAACCACAAATCTTGGACCGATCGAACCTGCAACAAATATGTCAGTAGTTTGATAACCTCCTTTTCTTGGACAAATTGATAAGATGCTGCGCAAATACCCAATTAATAGCTAAGAAATCGAACTGGAATTGAAATAGCTTTGAAAGTAACAAAATTTACCAGATGCGATTCACTGCTACCCAAAAGCAATTTGTATCTTGCAACAGGCGAGATCCTGCATATCATATACGATCTGAAAAATAACAGATGCGGCGACTGCAAGCTTATAAGTGATGTAAATAAATCTGAAGCGATCAATTGTAGCCTCTAAGCGACCTGTATCTGCAAAACACAGTCAAAACCCTATCCTGCAAAGGCGATCACTGTCAGTTCAAAAGCGATACCTATTAGTTCAAAAGCGGCCTCTGTAGATTCATAAGCAATGTCGCTATAGCCATAAGCGACCGTTTGAAGGCTAAAAGCGACCTGTATCTGCAAAAAAAGTCAAAACACAAAACCCTATTCTGCACAGGTGAGCGCTATCAGTTCATAAGCGATTCATATAGGTTTAAAAGCGACCACTGTTATATCAAAAGCGATGCGAATATGTGCAAAACCGTCCACTGTTAGGTTAAAAGCGATCTGAATGAATTTCGAAGTGATCACTGTTATGCCATAAGCGATAAATACAGTCTAAAAGCAACCGCAAACAGTATTAAAATCACAGGCGAGCCCTGTTAAAACAAAAGCGATGCGTGTCATACCTTAGGTGACCACTGTCTGTTGAAAGGTGATCCAGAGAGGTAAATGCGGCCAGTTCCAGCGTATAAGAGACACAGAGATCCCGGAAGCGGCGGATTTTTGTTCAAAAGCGACTGGAATTTACTGTAAGCACCTGCAAAATCTGATCTTCAAAGAAAACAACTCCAAAAAATGAAGTCAATCAAGGACGTGAGTCCCACCGATTGTGCCAAAATGTGATAGGTGAAAGTCAGGTTTAGCAGATCAGACATAGTCATGAAACCCTAACCCTACCATCATCAAGGAATCTAATCTAAATGAAATCAAAGAACAATGCAATTCAAGCATAACATCACCTAGACCGTGTGATTCCTTGTTTGTGAGATGTGGACTGCTTCTTCAACAATGAACAATTGCAATGCTGAAAGCTGCCATGATGGATGATAAAAGCTCAATGAATGCTCAAATGCTCAAGATGCTCAAGATGATAATGTAGGTGCTATATGATTGCTGGATGTCTCATATGGGATGAGAGGGTGTTTATATAGGGCTCAGCCAAGATCAATCGACGGTGGAGATTCAGAGCTATGTGAATGGCTAGGATTGAAAGTTACTAAATTTAGGTTCTATTAGTTGTGCATGTGAAGGATATGAATGAAAGTTGTCTTACAACACATGATTAAGGGGAGATGGACAAGTGTTGGAATGTGATGAAAGGTGAGTAGTTAATTCAAATAAAATATTTGAATTAGTTGGGATATGAGTTGGATATTAATTAAATAAATTAAATTTATTTAATTAATAGGATAAATGAATAAAATGGGATAAGATATAATGTGAAAATTAATTAAATAAATAAAATTTATTTAATTAATTGGGATGATGATAGGATAAATGGGATTATGATGTGGAATTAATTAAATAAATAAAATTTATTTAATTAATTGGCTAAGTAGAATGAGAATGGGATTTTAATTAAATAAATAAAATTTATTTAATTAATTGGCTTAATGATTAATGATTTAACAAGGTGTTGCTAGACATGGACAAAGTTGGGACAAATTTGGGTGTCTACAGTTACAAAGTGACATAAGTCGGTGTCAAAAGTGGTGTTAGAATGTGGTCAATTTTAGGTATCTATAACGTCAATAATAAATGGCTAGGTATGCATCTTATTTTAGCCCATGTAATATTAATTTATTTTTCAAAACATATAATTAGCATGAATATTAACTTCTAACAACTAGAAAATCTCATTCCACCACACCATCGTACCCTGTAATAATTTTTAAAATATGCAAAATTCAAGAAAGAGTAAGTTATTGATGATTAAAAGGTATGATATATTTATTATGACAAGTTTAAATTGGTTGTAGCCGTGTACCTTCTCTTCATCTTTCCCTTTCTTTTCTCTATAATTTGCTATGTTATTTTGCATGAAAAACTTTCCTTGGAGTGTGAAAAGCCCATCAAAAACCCTGTATAAGCTGCCTAAAATCCACTAAACCAAGTTTGAATTCCTTTGTAAAAACTCTACCTCCATTCTAACTTCAAAGTTGGGAATAGAGACTGGTTAAGAAGAACAACAATAGCAGTTAAAAGGAAGGTCAAACCTAACTTTGCAGATAAACTACTGCAAATAAAGAGGTGCAATAACTCTTCCAAGAAGGAGGATGGCTTAATTTTTTGTGGAAGTTTGAAGAGTACAATGATGTGTGTTGTGATGTTCACAACACGCCCCATTATTGCTCCTTAGCAAAATAGGGACCCCTGCTGTCGCTTTGCTTTTTGCTTCTGCTTGTGTTTGTCTGCTTTTTGGCGGTTTGGTAAAAATGAGTCAGGTGCATCATCATCATGATATTGGATGAGGTTGGTCATCATCATGAGGTCAGTTTGTCAAAGTTCATATTTTGTTTATGTGACCTCATATTTAGAAAGAGCTTGAAATTCCATGCAGGTTTGCCTTTTACATCACTTGAAAATTCGTCCATATGAGGGAGTTATGAGCAGTCAAAGTTTTGGTCAAACCTGATAATCGCAAGTGATCATCATATTTTTTCATGTTGTCAAGGTCATCATGATCTTGATCTATCACCTGATAAAATCATGCAGTCGAAATATCCGGACGTCAATCTTAGGTGATAGTGCCCTTTACCCGTCAAATGACCTTATGCGCATCTTGAGCATCATGTTTTGAGTATAACCCGATATTTCATAACAACGAGCATCATGATTATAATATCATGCTGATATTATAATATCACCCTGACTTAGAAAATCCACCATCTGCATATTTGCATGCGCATGTCTAAATCCTATCGGAGGGTCATCATCCTGATCTTTCACAAGAGGGTCATATTTGCTGAAGTTCGCTAAGATGATGATGACGTCTTCATATCCTCCTGATCTCCTTTTGCATGATCATGATGATCACCCTATCTTTTAAGAAGAAGGTGATATTCCATTCCTCAACAGCATGATCATATTTTAAATATCACCCTAGCGCAAACCTGATGATGACCTCAACTCGTCTTCATGCTTTGAAGATGGAAAATGATGGTTACGTCATCATGATAATTCGATGAGGAGGATCATCATATTTTTTATCCTGTCATATTGTCAAGATCATCATGATCTTGTTTGTCTACCCGATATTTCGTGAAGTCCTCCTGCCGAGAAATATGACCTTTAGCAAATATCCTGATGATCATCATCATCACATTTCCCTTCAGCAGGATATTTTCCAAAACACGATCCGGTTCGTGAATATGATGATGACGTCATGTTCTAAGTTTAACAAAGGCCCCGGATATCATGATGACGTCATCCCGATCTGATAAACGAAGAAGCAAATATCCTGATGATCATCATCATCCTGATCTTTCGAGAGGGTTACCTTGGCCGCAAAGGGGTCATTTTACATTCACCACCTGATCATGCTCCTTAGGTGACCCGATTTTACATTTATCCCCTGATCTTAACTGAACATGATGATGACGTCATCTTTTGCATTTTAATGAAGCCCGAATATGACGATGACGTCACCATCATTTTCCTTTCCTCAGCAGCAGGATCATATTTCATATCCTCCTTTTTTTCCTTCAACATGAAGATGATGACGGTGTCATTCTTTTCCCCAATACACAGAAGCGAAACATCCTAATGACATCATCTGGACCTTCGGAAGGGAGAGCATCATACTTCCAGAATATCATGCAGATGAAGTGAACATCGGCCAAATAGAGAATATCGGCCAACATGTTTTTTGACACGCCGATGGCGATAGTCATGCCGATGGGCGGGAAATGAAGCGGTGGAATTTTAAACCATTTTTTGACGCCCGTGGCATTTTTTCGATCAGCGATGGTTGACCCGATGGGTTTTGAGCGGTCTGAATGCGTTTTGAACGCGTTTTAAGAGTATTTTGGACCCGATTTCCACAATTTTGCGCAGTCACCTGGATTTAAACAGATATTTTAATTTCCTGCTGTTTATGTGATAAATGAAATACTTATTGCTTGTCTTGTCTTGCAGGCTTGCAGTTGAGGAAGCAGTTGGAAAGTCAACATAGTGACCTCATGGAGGAAGGAAATCCAATCTCAGGAGCAGGAAGATAAGGATGAAGTGCGAAAAAGTCAAGGCCATTCAAGTGAAGAACAAGGTTGCAGCTGAGAGTATTACTACAACAGACAAACAAGAGTTATTGCTGAGCTGCCAGAACTTCTTAGAAGGGGCAATATTTCGCCCAGATTTGACACTGCTCAGAGATATTTTGAAGAGCTGGTTCACCTGTATTTATTGCTGTAACTAGGGGTTTGAACCAGGGGTTCAGTTAGGTTTTCTACTGTAGTGAGGACAATCAGATTGTCTTTATATTGTGCCTCTCTACACTGTAAAACTCTACAACAGGGATTTTTAGGAAAACAACAGGGGCTACAACAGGGATTTTTTTCTTTTAGAAGCACACAGTGAGTTAGCTTAGCATAGTTTAGAGGTAGAAGGAGGTCGCCTGTTTGTCTGCAGCAAGGTGCGCGTGGAATGTCTGGCTGCCTTACTGTATCTGTAAAGCTTGTAAGTTCTCTGTAGTATGATCAATGAAACTAAGAGTCATTCCTACATTGTAAATCATGTATGACTATTCGTTTCTAATACATTAGAATCTGGAGTTCTGCATCTATCTTCTGAGTGTTCTCCTGCTCTTCTTTGTGTTTTGAAATATTTTCTTTGAGAGCTTGCAATTTTAAATGTATGTTTGTGAAAATGCTCAGAACTTGCATTTAAGGTTTTTACTGTGGATTTGATCAAATTACTGTGGTATTTACATAGTGCATAACAGAAACAATTAGATCCTTCGGTAGATTAAATGAGGTATAGATTAGATCTTTCTAACTTTTCCCAACCCATCTGAAATATTTAGCTGAAAACGTAGAAATCTAAAGGAAATTGTCTCAAATTTGAAGAAGCATGCATAACAGAGTTAAGAGTAGACAGTTTTCATAAATAGATAAAGAAGAGAGCTGCAAAAAATTCAAGAAAACCATCTAAAGCTTGCAGCACAGTAACACTTTTATGCAAAGGAATGAAAAGTATTGACATATCTCATGACCTTTTTGCATATTCTTAGTCCAGTAAGCCACCAAACAAACCTAAACTACGTAAGGCCCCTTGAACATTACAGCTTCACATTGACCAACTGAACTTGACCAACCGAACCATTGTAGACTTGGGATTAGTTGAATCTCAAATGATTCCTTCTTATCTTTCAAGTATAGTTTCAGTTCATTATATGTGAATTTTAACTTATTGTTATGATTGCATCAAAACAATCACCAACAGTTTTCTGGCGCTAGAAGGAGGGCCTTCTTGAATTAGGTTTCATTTCAAACTGGCTAACGACAGTAATAGAGTGACTAGGTCTAGGTCCAGTTCAGGAGATATATTTGTGCAACTACCTGATACAAGGCGAAGTAAAAACCCTTTAATTTGGAATCCAAAGATATCGCAAGTAGGAAGTTCATCTGGAACACCTCCTGGGTCACCTTTTAACATCCGTAGTATTGTGAGTCTTGACAGATCACTGTTTAGATCTTTAAATCTTGGTTCAGGCACTCCTGGAGGTCTCAATCCTCCTCTAAATCCTAATCCACCAATCAATCCAGGTATTCCTGCAGGTTCAAGTCAAGCTCAAACACCTGCAATGGCTTATTTCGATGTCAATTCTCCCATACTCTTCAATGATTATCATGAGATGCCAAAAAATCCGGAAAAGATATGTCCCAAATACCAGTTGCATCAAGACCCAGAAGATCATATTAGAATATTTAAGGAAGCATGTTTTAGGGCTATGTTAGAGCACGAGGATGTTGTGTGTAGATTGTTTCCTTACACCTTTAATGAGCAGGCCTCTAGCTGGTACGTAAACTTACCCAATGGTTACATTTCTTCCTGGGCACTTATGGAAGAAGCATTTCTGTCAAGATTTAGAGGACCCATTGACCCTTGCGCTTTGTATCATAAATTGGCTGCTATAAAACGAGGTGAGGGAGAGCTAATTGATAATTTCAATGACAGATTTCAAAAGGCCTATTCTAGGTTGGTTGCCCCTTATACCATAGATGATGCTCCCTTGTTGGCTATGTACTATGCTGCCTTGGATCCTTTAACCACCATGTTTGTCAAAAGAAAACCTGACATAGATTCAATATCCAAAGCCTATAAAGAGGCAGCCTCAGTGAACCAAGAAATGAGGCATACAACTTATAGTCCATTTGTCAATGGAGGAAATTTTGGGGTACAGAATCAGGCACACCCATGGAATGGAATCCCTGTGCAGCACACTCCACTAGTAAATCCGGTTCCTTCTTACACACCTGTGTATAATCCTACTCCAATCCAAGCTATAACTCCTTACACGGCTAGTACTTCCAATAACAGTCAAAATAATGGTCAGCCTTTCTTCCAACTTCCTAGGGATGTAACTGTGGCAAAAGCACAAGAGGATAGGGAAGAAATCAAAGAAATTACTGCACATTTGAAAAGATTAACAACCGAGGTGACACAGCTAAGAAATGAGAACCTCTATGGAAGAAGCAACCAAAACTACAATCCACATCAAAATCACAACCAAGGCCAAAATCAGAATTATAGTCTCAATCAAAATCAGCAGTACAATCAGAACCAAAACTACAATCAGCATCAAGGCCCCAGTCAGGGGCAACCAATGCAAAATAGGGGGCCAGTGATAGATAATAGGACCTGGGGCAATAATAACAAAAATCAGAATCAACCTAGGCCACCCAAGACATGGAACACTGGGCCCAACAATGGTACTCTGGCTTCTCCTTTTGAGAATACAGATAATCATGGTACAAAACAAACGACTAGCATACAAATGGCTAGTACAGCACCCAAAAATTGGTGCAGATTTCACAATACCAATGCCCATGCTGAGCACGACTGTCCACAGTTCCACTTGGCAGCTAGTATTTTCAACATAGATGTATAGCCTCCTACCTCTGAATTTCTCATTCCTAAGGGTAATGAGGTAGTACCCTCAGAATATGACACAGCATTAGTCTTAGAAACGTTTACCTTTGCAACTGCAGAAGAGAAAGAGGATGAATTGCTAGAGGATGAACCATACTGTTGTGAAAGTCTTTATCCTGAATCAGCCTTTGTGTTAAATGCTTTTCAGTTTCCTTTTGAATCTGAAAATGAGATATTAAATGAAACAGAAGAGGTGCAGGCCTTTCAACAAACAAATAAAAGCCACACCTACAATTTGAGGAACAAACCTAGGCCGGGAGGACCTTTCACCACTTCCACTCCTCCGAATAACATCAATACACCCCCAGATCAGAATGCTAGCAACAATCCTGCCATGCTTAAAGCTAGTCAGCACACAAATAATGGAACAACAGTGCAAAAGGATCAAACAAGTAAGACAGAAGCAATAGAGACAACAAGATTAATGAATTACTTATCAGAGGAAATAAAGAAAATTAAGGTCAGTATACCTCTAAATGAATTATTGAAGACTCCAGGGATCAGAAATGCTTTTTTAAAATCCCTGGATACATCCATAACAAACAAGGTGTCTGCTGATATAACTGTTCCTAATAGTGATTCACCACCTAAGGAGCAGGGTAAGAAAGTTGAGCAGCCTTCCAATACAAATGTGGTAATACATGCAGATAAGAGGGATACTCAACCTTTCTTGTTAACTGTTAGATTGTGTGGGAAGAATATACACAATTGCATGGTAGATTCTGGTGCTTCAGCCAACGTAATGCCCTTAGGAATATGTAAAACTCTCGGGCTGACTCCCACCAAATCTGCCAAGGTTGTCACGCAGTTAGATAAGACCGAGGTTAGCGTGATAGGAGAACTCATGAACATTCAAGTGCAATTAGCTTCAGACCCTAGGGTAAGCCAAATCATTGACATTCAAGTAGTGGATATACCCGTAAATTATGGAATGTTGCTAAGTAGGGATTGGTCCAAGACATTAAACAGATATATGGCTACTGACTTTTCACACATGTGGTTACCTTGGAGAGGCATCCCAAACTAGATCAGAATAGAGGCAGAGCCCAGAATGAAACATATGATAACAGAGTATAATCGAACTAATGAAATATTATATGCTGCTGTTGAACCAGGTGTCTATAGAATTACCAACAATGGGATGCAGATTGAAGAGATTATGATGTTAAACATTAGAAAGAAGTGTGTCAGCAATAGAACGGCACTATTCATTGAGTCTGACAGAAATTCTTCAGATGAAGAAAACAATGCAATAGACAAATTTGGTCGTGCCATTAGACGAGAGGTGGAAGAGTGCGTTACACACAATCTCCCGGTCCAATATAAGTTATATAAAAATAGGTGTAGAGTCCATGATAGGCAACATTCTGAGGAGAACTATGAAATATGCAAAGACATCATTGAATATGAATACAAAAAGTGCATAGGGAGGGTAGAGTCACAAGAGAAAGATGAGCATCCTGATCCAACATAGAGATATGTTCAGGATAATATAGATGCCTTGATTCCAGATTTAAGAAAAAAAATAGAGGACAATGGTAGTTATCTTTCTGAGTTGCAAACTAAAAACACACATATGCAAGATAACCAAACAGAAAAACCCATGAATAAACAAGACAACACCCCACAGGCAATAAAAGGGACAAAGTATGCCAAGGTAAAAGATCAGAAAAGTAAAGATGGCTTGTGGATGTTAAAATGTGATGGGTCCAAATCAAAACAGGGCGCAGGTGCGGGTATTGAACTCATAGATCCTCAAGGTAAATCACATTTGGCAGCATATAGATTACAATTTTCCTGCACTAACAATATTGCTGAATATGAGGCCCTAATTTTAGGACTTGTCATGGCCATCAAGAAAGGGGTAAAAACCATCAGAGTATTTTCAGACTCTGAATTAGTAGTCAGACAAGTGAGGAAACTATATGCCTGCAATTATAAGAAAATGATTAGTTACAGACATAGAGTATGGGGTTTAATGGATTCGTTTGATGCCTTTAACATAGAGCACATTCCTAGAGAGCTGAACCACAGGCCAGATGCATTAGCAGTTGCTGCTAGTACATTAGAACCATTGACACTGACAGGACTAAGATGATTTCCTGTTGAGCTAGTTAACGTACCCAGTATACCAGACAATGTTACACACTTTCAGGTATTTGGAGAGGATCAGCAAATTATTAATTTTCTGACTTGTACTGAGGCATTTGAGGCCCAAATCATTGATGAACAAGAAAGGCTTGAAGTAACATGGGACGAAGAAGATATGATCAACTTAAAGAGCAACTTCTTACCAAAAGGAGTAATTGAATTAGAACACATCTATGACTTCGATGGGGTAATAAGATAGAAAGACTTACCCAAAACAGAAGGGGGTAGGTGTGATTTACATAACTTAGGGACTGAGCTAAATCCACAAAGTGTACTAATTGGGAAAGCTTGCTCTGAGAAAATTAGAAAAGAGGTTCTGGATGTTCTGAAAGAATATAAACATGTCATAGCATGGACTTATGAAGACCTGAAAACATTTGATGAGTCCATCATAACTCACGTAATACCTTTAAGAAAAGAAGTCAAACCATTTAGGCAGAAACAGAGGCCTGTAAATGCCATTCTAGAGCCTTTAATCTTTGAGGAAGTTAAAAAATTACTGTCCACTGGAATAATTTTCCCAGTCAGACATTCTGTCTGGGTAGCTAACTTAGTACCAGTGAGGAAGAAAAATGGAGACATCAGGTTGTGCGTAGACTTTAGAAATTTAAACAAGGCATCTGAAAAGGATAATTATCCTTTGCCCCCAATAGACGAAGTACTGCAAGCAGTAAATGGTGGAAAGATGATGTCTTTTTTAGATGGTTTTTCGGGTTATAATCAGGTCTTAATTGATAGAGAAGATAGGCTAAAAACCACCTTCACTTGCAAATGGGGAAATTATGCATATAGAAGAATGCCTTTTGGTCTGATCAATGCAGGTGCCACTTTTCAGAGGGCCATGGACGTTGCATTCCGTGGATTATCAGGTAAATGCATTGTTGTGTATATGGATGATTTAACTGTGTATTCCAAGGATGCATCCACCCACGCTGAAGACCTCAGGAAAGTACTCAAGCGATGTGAAAGGTATGGGATTTCCCTTAATCCTAAGAAATGTATATTTGGCGTAACTGAAGGAAAATTATTAGGCCATGTCATTTCTGAAAATGGAATTTCAATTGATCCGGATAGAATAGAATCCATAAAAAATTTGCAAATACCAAACAGTAGGAAAGAATTGAAATCATTTTTTGGTAAAATTAACTTTGTTCGGAAGTTTATAACAGGTTTTGCAGAGATCATGCAGCCGTTGAATGCCATGTTGAAGAAAGATGCACAGATGGAATGGACGCCAGTGGCCAAAGCCGCATTTGAAGATATCAAGGAGGCAATTTCTAATGCTCCTGTATTGGCAAGTCTAGACTACACAAACCCGTTTTACATCTACTCCTTTGCATCTTCTCATTCTGTCGCGGCTGCCTTGACACAGAAGGGTGAAAATAATGGAGAGAGGCCCATAGCATTTATGAGTGCACCTCTGAAGGATGCACAGCTGAGATATCTAGATATCGAAAGATAGGCATTCGCATTAGTGAAGGCTGTGAAAAAATTTAGACACTATATTCTGCGCAGCCAGATTAAAGCCATAGTGCCAGACGCAGCAGTAAAAATGTTGCTGATGCAAAACGAGCCTGGAGAAAAAAGAGCCAAATGGATCACCACACTGCAAGAATTCGACATGGAGATCATTCCTGCAAAGCTGGTCAGAGGGCAGGCGTTGGTGCAGACAATAGCAAACATGGATCCAAATCTGATAAAATAACAATATGTATTGAATTCCCAAGACGCATCAGGCTGGTACGATGATTTAAGCACCTTTCTGATAGCTGGAAAGTACCCAAGCAAGATGAAGGCTTCTCAGAGGAGAGCTTTGAATATTAAGGCACAAAATTATATGGTGCAAGGAGGTCTTCTATTCAAGAAGAACCATGATGGAATTTATCTGAGATGCATAAACAGAACTGAAGCTGATAGAGTGTTGATAGAACTACATGACAAGTACGGAACCGGTCATGGTTCCCATTTAGCTACAACACACAAAATACTGAGGGCGGGCTATTACTGGCCCACTATGTTTAAAGATACTAAGAGTCACATCAGAAGTTGCCACACCTGTCAGACTGCAGCCGACAAAGGGAAAAATCCAGCCAATCCACTGCAGCCTGTGATCGAGTCCAGACCGTTTGCACAGTGGGGCTTGGATTTTATCAGAGTCATCAATCCCCCATCTTCTGCAGGACACAAATTTATATTGATGGTAACAGACTATTGTACAAGGTGGACTAAGGCCACCTGCTGCAAATTTTCCATGACTGAGGTAGTTATCAAGTTCCTTGAAGAAAACATTATCACCAGGTTTGGAACGCCCTATTCATTGGTATGTGATAACGGCCCTGCTTTCTCTTCTTTAAAATTTTCTAAATGGGCATTTGAATATGGGATTATTCTAAGGTTTTCTTCAAATTATTACCCTTAAGGTAATGGACTGGCTGAATCAACAAACAAAATCTTATTAGACATAATCAAGAGGTTAATTGCCAAAAGTCCTAGAGAGTGGAATACCCTGTTAAGATATGCATTATGGGTAGATAGGACCAAGTTTAAAATAGCTTTAGGTAGCACACCTTATCACTTAGTTTATGGGACTGATCCCATACTTCCGGTTAATCTGAGAATACCAACCTAGAAGTTTGCTAATGAATATCTAGGCTTTGATAACCATAGGGAAGCCAGAATAGTGCAAATGTTCCAACTAGAGGAGAAAAGAGGTCAAGCCCTCGAGAAGTTTGCCAAACACCAAGCGGTTGTTAAGAGGTGGTTTGACAAAAGGGCAAGAATCAAAACATTTAGGATATCAGACTTAGTGTTGTGCTGGGACAAAGCACATGAAAAGAAAGGAAGCCATGGAAAATTCGATAAATTATGGCTGGGTCCATTACAAGTCTCAGAAATAATAGGAGATAACACCTTTAGACTTAAGACCTTGACTGGAGAAGATATGCCATTACCAGTTAATGGCCAGCATTTGAAACACTACTTCCAGGCTTGAGGTAAAAGGGGGGGCCGTCCTTTTTTCTTAATGTAAAATGCTGTGGGTAATGTACAGCTCTTCTTTTGTTGTTTTCTTTTGGGTTGGCTGTTTGTATAGTTTGTCTTCTGTTTATTTTTTTTTGCTTTTGTTTCTTTCTGTTTGTACAGTTTTTTCTTTTGTTGTGTTGTTTGTACAGCTTGTTTGTTTGGTTTGTTTGTTGTCTCCTCAGCAGGGATCTTTATTTTACTTTAGAGTATTAAGGAGCAAAATTAGCAACCATTCAAAACAGTATAAAATTTAGGGTATTCAAGTTAATCATTTACAATTTACACATAACTTGTCACTGTCATGAATGTAGAGAGTTGTTCATCTTCTGAAGTTTTGTATTCAATAAATGTGATTGAGAATTCGAAGCAGGTTTCTCACAATGACACACCTAAAATCCTTGGGTTTGTTGAACTTACCAGTGTAGATATTAGGTGAAAAATCAGAGGTCACCCTTGCTACTATTACAATTCTCAGCTTAATTTCAGCAAGTGTCCACTCCTTGCATCATGAAGTTACAAATTGCTATATCTTATGAAATCTTTCAAAATTAGAAAACAAAAAAATAAATAAATAAATAAATAAAGCGGATTATACTGAAAATCTAGATTAAGCCATCTAAGTAACTCTACCGGGGCTATGGACGCTCGCTGGCAGTGGGGCTCTACTTAGGAGAATTGTAACGATAACCTTGCCGGGGCTATAGACGCTCGCTGGCAGCAAGGCTCTATCCGGTCGGCTATGAGGGAATATCCTCACCTACGTAGGCTAATGTCAGTCACTGGTTTGTTCAACCGATCTTCAAGATGAGGATAATTAATCACGTGCACACAACTAAACTGAAAATGGAAATTCATGCATCTTTATTGAATACTTTGAGTCTCAAGCTGAATAGTAATTTGCAGGAAAGATAGTCAGAAGTTATGAGTTCATTTCATCTAGTTTCCTTGAACACTTTAAATTTAATTGTTTTGTTTTGGTTGCTAGTTGTTGTGATGTTCACAACACGCCCCATTATTGCTCCTTAGCAAAATAGGGACCCCTGCTGTCGCTTTGCTTTTTGCTTCTGCTTGTGTTTGTCTGCTTTCTGGCGGTTTGGTAAAAATGAGTCAGGTGCATCATCATCATGATATTGGATGAGGTTGGTCATCATCATGAGGTCAGTTTGTCAAATTTCATATTTTGTTTCTGTGACCTCATATTTAGAAAGAGCTTGAAATTCCATGCAGGTTTGCCTTTTACATCACTTGAAAATTCGTCCATATGAGGGAGTTATGAGCAGTCAAAGTTTTGGTCAAACCTGATAATCGCAAGTGATCATCATATTTTTTCATGTTGTCAAGGTCATCATGATCTTGATCTATCACCTGATAAAATCATGCAGTCGAAATATCCGGACGTCAATCTTAGGTGATAGTGCCCTTTACCCGTCAAATGACCTTATGCGCATCTTGAGCATCATGTTTTGAGTATAACCCGATATTTCATAACAACGAGCATCATGATTATAATATCATGCTGATATTATAATATCACCCTGACTTAGAAAATCCACCATCTGCATATTTGCATGCGCATGTCTAAATCCTATCGGAGGGTCATCATCCTGATCTTTCACAAGAGGGTCATATTTGCTGAAGTTCGCTAAGATGATGATGATGTCTTCATATCCTCCTGATCTCCTTTTGCATGATCATGATGATCACCCTATCTTTTAAGAAGAAGGTGATATTCCATTCCTCAACAGCATGATCATATTTTAAATATCACCCTAGCGCAAACCTGATGATGACCTCAACTCGTCTTCATGCTTCGAAGATGGAAAATGATGGTTACGTCATCATGATAATTCGATGAGGAGGATCATCATATTTTTTATCCTGTCATATTGTCAAGATCATCATGATCTTGTTTGTCTACCCGATATTTCGTGAAGTCCTCCTGCCGAAAAATATGACCTTTAGCAAATATCCTGATGATCATCATCATCACATTTCCCTTCGGCAGGATATTTTCCAAAACACGATCCGGTTCACGAATATGATGATGACGTCATGTTCTAAGTTTAACAAAGGCCCCGGATATCATGATGACGTCATCCCGATCTGATAAACGAAGAAGCAAATATCCTAATGATCATCATCATCCTGATCTTTCAAGAGGGTTACCTTGGCCGCAAAGGGGTCATTTTACATTCACCACCTGATCATGCTCCTTAGGTGACCCGATTTTACATTTATCCCCTGATCTTAACTGAACATGATGATGACATCATCTTTTGCATTTTAATGAAGCCCGAATATGACGATGATGTCACCATCATTTTCCTTTCCTCAGCAGCAGGATCATATTTCATATCCTCCTTTTTTTCCTTCGACATGAAGATGATGACGGTGTCATTCTTTTCCCCAATACACAGAAGCGAAACATCCTGATGATGTCATCTGGACCTTCGGAAGGGAGAGCATCATATTTCCAGAATATCATGCAGATGAAGTGAACATCGGCCAAATAGAGAATATCGGCCAACATGTTTTTTGACATGCCGATGGCGATAGTCATGCCGATGGGCGGGAAATGAAGCGGTGGAATTTTAAACCATTTTTTGATGCCCATGGCATTTTTTCGGTCAGCGATGGTTGACCCAATGGGTTTTGAGCGGTCTGAATGCGTTTTGAACGCGTTTTAAGAGTATTTTGAACCCAATTTCCACAATTTTGCGCAGTCACCTGGATTTAAACGGATATTTTAATTTCCTACTGTTTATGTGATAAATGAAATACTTATTGCTTGTCTTGTCTTGCAGGCTTGCAGTTGAGGAAGCAGTTGGAAAGTCAACACAGTGACCTCATGGAGGAAGGAAATCCAATCTCAGGAGCAGGAAGATAAGGATGAAGTGCGAAAAAGTCAAGGCCATTCAAGTGAAGAACAAGGTTGCAGCTGAGAGTATTACTACAACAGACAAACAAGAGTTATTGCTGAGCTGCCGGAACTTCCTAGAAGTTTGACACTGCTCAGAGATATTTTGAAGAGCTGGTTCACCTGTATTTATTGCTGTAACTAGGGGTTTGAACCAGGGGTTCAGTTAGGTTTTCTGCTGTAGTGAGGACAATTAGATTGTCTTTATATTGTGCCTCTCTACACTGTAAAACTCTACAACAGGGATTTTTAGGAAAACAACAGGGGCTACAACAGGGATTTTTTTCTTTAGAAGCACACAATGAGTTAGCTTAGCATAGTTTAGAGGTAGAAGAAGGAGGTCGCCTGTTTGTCTGCAGCAAGGTGCGCGTGGAATGTCCGGCTGCCTTACTGTATCTGTAAAGCTTGTAAGTTCTCTGTAGTATGATCAATGAAACTAAGAGTCATTCCTACATTGTAAATCATGTATGACTATTCGTTTCTAATACATTAGAATCTGGAGTTCTGCATCTATCTTCTGAGTGTTCTCCTGCTCTTCTTTGTGTTTTGAAATATTTTCTTTGAGAGCTTGCAATTTTAAATGTATGTTTGTGAAAATGCTCAGAACTTGCATTTAAGGTTTTTACTGTGGATTTGATCAAATTACTGTGGTATTTACATAGTGCATAACAGAAACAATTAGATCCTTTGGTAGATTAAATGAGGTATAGATTAGATCTTTCTAACTTTTCCCAACCCATCTGAAATATTTAGCTGAAAACATAGAAATCTAAAGGAAATTGTCTCAAATTTGAAGAAGCATGCATAACAGAGTTAAGAGTAGACAGTTTTCATAAATAGATAAAGAAGAGAGCTGCAAAAAATTCAAGAAAACCATCTAAATCTTGCAGCACAGTAACACTTTTATGCAAAGGAATGAAAAGTATTGACATATCTCATGACCTTTTTGCATATTCTTAGTCCAGTAAGCCACCAAACAAACCTAAACTACGTAAGGCCCCTTGAACATTACAGCTTCACATTGACCAAC
Organism: Cunninghamia lanceolata; assembly: GCA_027924645.1. Taxonomy (NCBI): domain Eukaryota; kingdom Viridiplantae; phylum Streptophyta; class Pinopsida; order Cupressales; family Cupressaceae; genus Cunninghamia; species Cunninghamia lanceolata. The sequence continues at coordinate 4,707,849 of BSBN01000372.1, read as the reverse complement.
TGAACTTGACCAACCGAACCATTGTAGACTTGGGATTAGTTGAATCTCAAATGATTCCTTCTTATCTTTCAAGTATAGTTTCAGTTCATTATATGTGAATTTTAACTTATTGTTATGATTGCATCAAAACAATCACCAACAATGTGGAGATCATAGAAGAATTTATCTAGAACTTCAAAGGGGATCACTCTATGGTTATTGGCAAGAAGATTAAGGTAAGTTTGAAAATTCATTCCATAATTACTAAAATTCCTAATGAAGGCATAGATATTTTTCAAACAAATCTATCTCCTACTAGGAATTATTTTAAAAAATTTGTAAAGAAAGAGAACCACACCCTCAACTAATAGTAGGAAGAAAGGGTGAGAATAAGGGGATCAACAAGAACACTATCCTTGAGCCCTAGAGTTTTGTATTACTTTGGATTATGAATTTCTTTACACGTGAAGGCTAATATTACATAGTTGTTGGGTCGGCCTTCCACATGATGACCCATTTGCACCATGGCATAGAAAACCCAAAGCTCTAGGTGAATCTTCCCTTTGTATTTGTTTACTTCATTGAAAATCATGATAGAAAAGTACAAGTAGGTTAGTGGGCTATTAAAGCACCACAGGTTGATTATGTTGATTTATAGGCATCACATTCTTCGACATCATTCAACAAATAGGAAATGGATTAAATTTTTAGAAAAGGCTACCATTAAGTAGAGTCTAGGATAAGAATCTTTGGAGATCCCTATTAACATAGACCAACAAGCAATCCCTTCTTCTACCAAGAAAATACCCCTTTTCTGCCAAGAAAAATATGCATGTTTCCAAGAAGACCACCATTTCTGTGGCTAAGCGAGCAAGTTCTAGTGCTACTCAACTAGTAGTACAAACTCCATCTCAATGTCCATTAGCTCTAGAAGTGCAAACTACTACTGCTATGAGAAAAGACCCAGAAGAAACTGTCCAATTAGTTGTTATTGACCTACCTCCTAGCTAACTAATAAAAACCCTTGAAATCCAATTGCCTGAACTAGTTTTTGTATCCAAAAACCTACCAATTGAAAATGTTGAGGTTATCCTATCAAATTCTGAGCAAAGTCAACCACAAACCAAAAAGAAGTAGACAAAAATCTCACTTGAGTTCCCTCCCCCACTCTAGAGGATTAAATGTTGCATAGCTCAATCAACATATATTCTTATCTATATTTATGTTCCAATTGTTTTTTATAAAGAAAGTTGTCACAATTGAGGCCATTTAAAAAATGGCCTAGGATAAGCTTATTATTAAGGAACCCATATAAATGGAAATTTAGAAAGAAACAAGAGAAGAACCCATACTGCCTCCAAAAATGTCTATGACTACTCCTCCAGAGAGTCCCATTTTGCAGGCTTCCTCTTCACCTCAAAATTTTGATTTTCAAATGGTAATCCCTCATATTCCAACTACTCCTCTTTCAAAAAAAATTAAAAGTGATAGTTTTGTCATCTACAAGTCCTCAAGGCACTATTGCCACGTCTTAGAAGGACCCTCATGCTATAGGAATTCCAACTTAGCAGAGTTCTCAAGTAGACGTTGAAACAAAGCAAGGTATGCAGAACACACTTCCTACACCAATATAAGGAGAAGAGTTGTACAATTTTTTATCTTTTAACAATTACAATAATGAGATATACAATACAGAAAAGAACAAAAACATCATTTATGCAAATACAAATTCTCACAACACATGATATACATGGGCAAAACCCTTTCAGGTGAAAACCCTCACCCTCTAAAACATAGCCCAATATATTAATATGTAAATAGTGAAGGTTACAATACACTTCCAAATCCAAGCTCTTACAAGATTTCACCAATGTTGATAATTTGGAGTAATTTTGGCAGCATAATGATACCTACAAATGAACCATACAAACTACTCCAACAAGCACCTTATTTATAGACAATAACAAGCATGAAGTAAGCTTCTAGAGGAAGATACAATAGGTGGGTGTCCAAATCCACATGGCACATATTGCAACACCTCTTAGCATGCAAATGACACTTGTACAAGATTCTCTTTCACCTCTTACAACCCTCCAAACTTGGGAGCCCCAAATTTACTTGAAATAGGTATGATAGATTCTCTTACACCATCATAAAATCTATCATATATGACAACACTTACAATTGTAAGTTAATCCATCATAATTGACTAATAATATCATATTCTATTACAACTTGTCATATTCAAACATGGGTGCCTAAATATTCCTTATTCAAACATGCAAACATGGACACATGTCAATCCTCTCATAAGAATCTCTATTTTCGAAACTTACATGTCATAGATTTTATCATATGTCATAACCTCTTACACATTACTTAAGATTCCAAAACATGGAAGATTAATGCCACCTCAAATTAGACACCTACATTTCTTCATGTTGACATGTCCATCCAAGTCACCTTCCAAGTGGGATCACAACTCACCATGCCACCTCACACTAAATGACGAAATAGAATGTGCATAAATAAATACAATATAGGAAAATAATAAATAATTCATTAAGTACCAATGTTAGGAACTTGTATAAGTTGACACACTTTAATTCCCAAAATTCTCCCACTTATCGAACACTTTTCAAGAGCCAATAGTAAAATAGTATTTTAACTACTAGGGGTCGAGAGGCCCATAGACTCCGAACATCATCTTAACTTCTTCGTGCTCATGGGTTTAGTCAAGGAATTTGCAGCATTTGTAAAGGTATCAACTTTCTCCAAATTCACTCTTTCATCTTCCACCATGTCACAAATAAAACGGAACTAAACATCAATATGCTTTGTTCTAGCATGGAAGGGAGGATTCTTCGCTAAACATATAGCACTCTAACTATCACAACAAATAGTAATCTTACTTGTACCAAACCCAACATCTTAACACAATCTTTTAAGGCAAATGGCTTCCTTGCAAGCATGATTTGCTTCCATGTACTATGCTTCTAAAGTGGATAAAGCAACTATGGCTTACCTCTTACTCATCCAACTAATAGCACCACCAAACATCGTGAACACATAAGCACTAGTGGATCTTTTGTTGTCAATGTCACCTACCCAATCTGAATCCACAAATCCATTAATACAAACTAAATGCAAAGATCCTATAGGATAACCATGATAACATAAGGAATACTCAAAAGTACCCCACAAGTTTCTAAACACTCTCTTTACCACATCCCAATGTACCCGTCCAATATTACCCATAAATCGACTAAGAACTCCCATTGCTTGGGTAATGTATGGTATTGTACAGACCATGCTATACATCAAACTGCCAATAGCACTAACATAAGTTACTATCATCATAGCCTCCATAGCAAAAGAAGATTTTGGACAATCTGCAATAGATAAATTTGTACCCATCATAGTAGGAATAAATAATGGTCTACAAGTTTTCATGTTGAATCTTTCCAACACTGAATACACATACTTACTCTAGCCCAACCAAAGTTTTTTGTTTTCTCTATCTCTTTTGATTTCCATTCCCAGAATGTATCTATCCACCCCTAAATCTTTCATCTCAAACTATGCTAAAAACTGAGACTTCAAACCATAAATCAACCTTTTACCATTCCCAAAGAACAACATATCATCAACATACAATGCAATAATGAGAATACAATAATTATCCATTTTAAAGAAAACATGATGATATGATTTTGGTCTCAAAAACCCCAAAATCAATAGAAAAGAATCAAAATTTTGGTACCACATTCTAGGAGACTATTTCAAACCATACAAAAACTTTTTCAACTTGCAAACCAAATTTTTTGTACCTTTTTCAATGTAATTCTCTAGTTGTGACATATAAATATCTTCCTCCAAATCACCATGAAGGAAATTTATCTTCACATCCATATGTTCAACTTCTAAATCGTATGTAATAGCAATTGATAACAAAAATCTAATGGATGTCAACTTTTCAATGGGAGAGAAAATATCACCATAATATATTCCCTCAACTTGGGAATAACCCTTTGTGACCAACCTTGCCTTATACTTCTCAACGTTGCCATCTAAATCAAATTTCCTTTCAAACACCCATTTACATCCAATAGGTTTACGTCCATCAGGAAAGGGCACCAAATCCTAAGTATTATTTTTCTTCAATGCAGTCATCTCTTCTTCCATGGCCTCTTTCCAGGAATCTACATCACTCATACCCATTGCCTCAATTATAGTCTTAGGCTCATCAATGTTAAAAATCAAAGCAAAAAAACAAATAGAATCATGCAATGAGTATCCCAAACTATCAGGTTATCTCCTTATCCGAGTGGACCTCCTCAAAAGCTATGGTTGAGGTTCTTCATCTTCTTAGAAACTTTCAAAGATACTATAGCTCTCCTCATCATCAGGTCCTATAGATGTTTCTAGTCAAACTTTTTTTAGGGGTAGAAGGGAGCTAAAACACATACTCTTTCTTCTCTTCTCTTTATAGCTACAGAGCAATGGAAGAAAAATTCATCTATCTAAAAATAAAACTTTTGTTGTACAAAACTCTTTTAGCCATAAGATCCTAAAGCTTGTACCCTTTCATAATGATACCATAACTGATGAAGATAAGTATTGAAGGGTTTTTAGAAATTTCTTGATGCAGAATTGTGGATAAAAAACCACATTATCTCAGAAGTTATGAAAACCCATTTCCAAAATAAATACAGTGAATTAGAAAACTAGAAAAATAAATGGACATTAATACATACAAATCTAGATGTTTCTTTTCTACATTCAAAAGCACATCGTACCTGTGATACTAAGTTTTTCCTTCCATTTAGACCAAATCTACCTTTCACCTAGACCTACTTTTTCCCTGATTTTTCCTTTATCATCCTTTTTTATTCTTTCTTTCTAATTTTCTTCCCATTTAAAAGATTTTCATTTGCACAGACCATGTGTTCCAAAAACAAAAAAAATAGCCTCTGCCATTGTCGATGAAAACTCCAATATAATTTTCTCCATTAAACATCCATGTTCAAAATAAAATGGCATAAGGCAATTAATTCCATATTTATAAAAATAAAATAGAATAAATGAAAGGAATAATTTCACATGATAACATCTATCTATCACTTTATCCTTGTGGCCCAAATTAGATAAAATCAATTAATGAGGATGCATAAGAGAATCTTTCTAGAAGAATATTAAAATTGTTGCAAGTATGTGCCTAACTGGTGTTGTCATTGATGTCAACATATCAGTGTTGTCATTGGTGTCAACTGTGCTTTTGTTTTGATGCTTGTTTGTAATAAGTTAGATGCTTTGTATTCACCTATATAAGTGTTTGAGATCCTGATATTGAGGATATTGAGAAAATTTGCTCCTCCATTGGGAACAATGTGTTGCAGAGTATCTTTGTCTTCAGAACAACAGTCTAACAGATTGCTCCGCATTTCTTATAGAATGAATATCTTTATTTGTGGATTGGAAGTTATTTAGATACATGTCTGAAGATGTTATGTTCCAAGTTTGAGCCTCTGGTATGAAGATTTGAGTTAGTTATGTTGTGCCAAAGTGAAAACTGCTTTTTCTATATATTTGGTGGTGACAGAGAGAATGTATTATGCTCCTCATTCCTCAGTAGTTAAGTATTTTAGTTTGTAGTTCTAGAATCAAGTTGGTAATGATGATAAATGCCTTCAACTTTAATGGTTCATAATTTGGTGGACTACAAGCAATCTTTTCTTTATGACAACGGTTGACAGTGTTGTTTAAGTGCTCCAATTTGAAGAATTCTCTTGACAAATTGGTTAGAGGTTGTGTGAATGTTATTGGTGATTATAATGTGCTTGTGGATGTCTCCTAATCATGTTCCTACCTTTGGATTGGTCTACAAAGAGAAATTCGGATTGCGGATGAAGATTGTTCTTAGAAGACTTAGTGTTAACACTAGTCTTGGCCGACTTGGTTGTTTTCACTACTTGTAGAGATGCATCAAAGATTGTGGAAGCATGTCATGGCATGGAAGATGGCATTTGAGTCCCAACTAAGGCATAACATGATCCACATACATCTTTTCCTTAGCTGGTCTAGGTCCAGACCTATTTCTTTGTATGTTTGTAATGTCGACCTTGGAGATTGTTCCAATGGTTGATGAATGTAATGCCGACCTTGATGTACATTCCAAGGTTGATGAATTATATAAAAGCATGTAATGTGGTTGCGAAAAAGTGTGGAAGTGCAAAAATGAAAAGATAGTGCAAAAGTGTAAGAAGAGCACAGTAGAAGTGTTATATTATGCTTCAATGGGATTGAACTCAGGCATAAAGTAGATGCTATCAAATCAGTTCACAAATCTTTGGCAGTGAGCCACCTCTTGGTAGTGAGCCAATCTTGGCAGTGAGCCCTAACATTTGCAGTGAGCATTTTGGGTAGTGAGCCCTAAGGCAATGAGCCTCTAATTTTCTATACTTCTATAACTTATTTATTTATGTGGGCTAACACCCACCATGGTTTTTCCCTTATAGGGTTTTCCACATAAAAATTATGGTGTCTCATGTGTTATTGTGTTGAACTTCTTGTTGCATGGTTTCATGGTTAATTTTAATAATAGTGATTAAGAATTTGATGTGTTGATATTCATAAATGGTTAAACTTTTGTGACAACTAATTCACCCCCCCCTCTCAGTTGTCCTATACATTTCAACAATTGGTATCAGACTGAGGTTCCTCGGAGGTAAGCTTAATAGCTTGGAGTAGATCTAGGATGTCTTACAAAAAGGAAGCTCTGCAATTTGATGGAACAAATTATATGACTCAGAAGATACGCATGAAAAGCCATTTTCTTTGTATTGGTTATAAAGTATGGAAAGTGACAGAGACAAAATGTACCATGACACAAAATGGTCTGACAACTGAAGATGAAATCAAAGAATATGAGTTAAATATAAAATCCACAGATGCTCTGTTAAGTGCATTGATTGACACTGACTTGATAAAGGTCATGGATTATGAAACTACTCAAGAAGTTTGGGAAAAGTTGGAAAATCTGTATGAAGGAGATGAATCTGTAAAAAGTGCCAAATTGCAGGGATTGGTAGCTAAATATGAAGGTCTAAAGATGGATGAAGACGAAAAAATAACATCCTACATGAAAAAGGTTGATGAACTTGTCACTGGAATTAAAGGTATGGGAGGAACTATTAATGAAATTGAAGTTGTGATGAAAATTCTCAGGTCATTGCCTAAATCCTACGGTCACAAGGTAGCTACAATTGAAGAAATAATGACTTTGAAAAATATTACTAAGGATCAGTTACTTGCCAAGATTACTGCTTTTGAAATGAGAGAGTTTGGTGATGCCTTGCCAAAAGTGACTGCTTTCAAAGCCAGTACTTTAGAGAAGATCTCCAGAGCAGAGAAGTACAAGGTGGAAGTTGATGATGAGCTTGATGAAATTGAAGCCAACTTTGTTGACAGACTGCAAAGAGGTTCTGGTAAGTTTGAAGGTAAATTACCTTTCAAATGTTTTACATGTGGTAAGGTTGGTTATTTGCTTCTAGGTGTGTAGAGATAATTGAAAGGAATAGAAAATGATTTGAAAATAGACCTAGGTTCCCAAAGAAATGCTATTATTTTAGAGATCTTAATGATGAAGGTGTGATAGATGATGAATCTAATGATGCTAGTACTAGTGCAAATGAATGCTTATTTATTTCTATTAAAGAAGAACCTATGTTTACTAATCTTGCTAGTTGTGAGAAGAAAGAAAAACTAGTGGAAGAAAGTGTTATGGCTCTTTAGATTGAGAAAGATAACGATGAATGGGTTATTGATAGTGGATGCTCACATCACATGACAGGTGAAAAAAGTAAGTTTATAAGTTTGGAAAAGTATGATAGTGGACTGTTTAGGTTTGGAGATGATACAGCTAGTAAGATTTGTGGAAGAGGATCTATTTCTTTTAATGGAAAGCACAATACTGATGATATTATGTATGTGAAGGGTTTAAAGCACAATCTTTTGAGTGTTGGTCAGATTTGTGACAAAGATTATGATCTGAGATTCAAGGACAATGGATGCAAGATCATGGAAAGCTCTAGAACTATGATTGCTACTGGTAAAAAGACCAGAGGTAATGTTTATCATTTAAAAGGAACTAATAATTATTGTTTATTAGCTCAGACTGATGAGAGTTGGTCATGGCATAGAAGGATGTGTCATATCAATTTTGACAACTTGGTAAAGATAAGTTTTGTTCAGACTATAAGAGATCTGCCTAAGCTTGTGAAGCTTGCTAACACCATTTACAAACAATGTCAATTTGGAAAACAAACAAGAACAAGTTTCAAAAGTAAAGAACAATTCTTTGCTGGATTGCTGGAGTTGGTTCATACAGATTTGTGTGGTCCTACAAGAACAAGAAGTCTGGAAGGAGACAGGTATTTTATGTTGCTTATTGATGATTACTCTAGGATGATTTGGGTCTCTTTTCTTAAAGATAAATTAGAAGCCCTAGACAAGTTCAAAGCCTTCAAGGCAATGGTTGAGAATGAGTTAGAGTTGAGGATCAAATGCTTGAGGTCTGATAGAGGAGGTAAGTTTACATCAAATGAATTCAATACTTTTTGTGAAGAACAAGGGATAAAGAGACAATTGTCTGCACCTAGAACTCCTCAATAGAATGGTGTTGTTGAAAGGAAAAATAGGACAGTTCAAGAGGCTGCTAGGACTATGTTGAAGGAAGCTGACCTACCGGAAGTGTACTAGAGAGAAGCCATACATACTATTATGTACATCCTAAATAGAGTTCAAGTTAAAGGTAACAGTACTAAAAATCCTTATGAATTGTGGTATGGAAGAGCTCCTACAGTGAGATATTTCATTATTTTTGGTAGCAAATGTTATATTAGAAGAGAAGAAGATCTAGGGAAGTTTGATGCTAGGTGTGATGACGGAATCTTCCTTAGATACTCTACCAAGAGTAAGGCCTATTGGTGCTACAATAACAGATTGAAGAAGATCATTGAGAGTGCTAATGTGAAGGTTGATGAAGACAAGGAAAGAATATCATATCTGAGTGGCTATGAATCAAATGAACCTACTGCTATAACAAATGAGGAAAAAGTTGAACAAGAAGATAGTCAAGATGAAGAAGAAAAGGCTCCAGAAAGTGCTGCTAAGACTCCCAGGTATGTAAGAATTAATCATTCTGAAGATCAGATTATAGGGGACAAAAGAAAAGGGGTATTGACAAGGAAAAGAGTTGCTAAAGAATAGGTGAATTACTATTTGCTTTCAAAAGTTGAACCTAAAACTATGAATGAAGCTTGAGCTATGGAAGAGGATCTGATGCAAATAGAAAAGAATCAAAATTTGGAATTGGTTCCTAGAACTGCTGATAAGAATGTGATTGGCACCAAATGGGTTTTCAAAAACAAGTCTCTAAACTGATATGTACTCCCATGGTAATTGGCTGCAAGTTGAGCAAAATTGATGAATCACCCAAGACTTATCAGAAAAGGTATAGATCCATGATTGGAGGATTGCTTTATCTAAATCAAACCAGACCTGATATATTGCATGTAGTTTTTCTTGTTGCAAGATTTCAAGGAGATCCAACAGAGTCCCATGTGATGGCAATTAAGAGAATCTTGATGTATTTAAAAGGCACACTAGATCATGGCTTATGGTATCCAAAGGATAACGATTACACTCTCAGTGCTTATATAGATGCAGATTGGGCTAAAGATGTTGATGACAGAAAAAGTACAAGTGGAGGCACTTTCTTCTTGGGTAATAGATTGGTTGCATGGCTGAGCAAGAAGCAAGATTCAATCTCTTTGTAAACTATAGAAGTAGAGTATATTGCAGCAGCATGTTGTTATACTCAAGTTTTATGGATGAAATAGACTTTGAAGGACATAAGGGTTGTGTATGAAGATCCAATTGCAATCTTCTGTGATAATACAAGTGCTATAAACATTTCAAAGAATCCAGTGTTGCACTCAAGAACAAAGAATATATCTATAAGCTATCACTTTCTAAGAGAAAAGGTGACATAGAATGAAGTAAAGATGGAATATACATCCACAAAGGATCAGATTGTAGATATTTTTGCTAAGCCTCTGCCTAAGGATACTTTTGAGTATCTCAGAGAAACGTTAGGGGTCATTACCCCTCCTACTCTAAACTAAGATGCATAGGAATGTATCAGTCTAATGGTTCTCAAAGTCTCATTCTTTGATCTAGATTGATGTTTTGAGAGCTACCTCTCAGGAGGAGTAGTTAGATGTTCCTGATAAAGAAAGTATTGATAAAAGAGAAAGTTCAGTTGGATCAGAGCAGCAGCATGCAAGTATGTGCCCTTTTCCTTTGATGTCAAAGGGAGAGAGAAATCATGTGAAAAACTTAGAGAAGAAAGAGTACAGATGTGTAAAGAGAAAGGGGGACAATCTTGTCTTGATGGTCTTTACAGTTTTTCACATCATATGTTGCCATCAATGACAAAGGGGGAGATTGTTGCAAGTATGTACCTAACTGGTGTTCTCCTTGATGTCAACATATCAGTGTTATCATTGGTGTCAACTGTACTTTTGTTTTGATGCTTGTTTGTAATAAGTTAGATACTTTGTATTCATCTATATAAGTGTTATAGATCCTAATATTGAGGATATTGAGAAAATTTGCTCCTCCAATGGGAACAGTGTGTTGCAGAGTATCTTTATCTATAGAAGAACATTCCAATAGATTGCTCTGCATTGCTTGTAGAATGAATATCTTTATTTGCAGATTGGAATTTATTTAGATACATGTCTTAAGATTCTATGTTCCAAGTTTGAGCCTCTTGTATGAAGATTTGAGTTAGTTATGTTCACCAGAGTGAAAACTATTTTTTCTATATATTTGGTGGTGACAGGGAGAATGTATTATGCTCTGCATTCCTTCGCAGATAAATATTTTAGTCTGTGGTTCTACAATCAAGTTGTCAATGATGATAAGTGCCTTCAACTCCAATGGTTCATGATTTGGTGGACCGCAAGCAATCTTTTCTTTATGATAGTGGCTGACAGTGTTGTTTAAGTGCTCCAATTTGAAGAATTATCTTGACAAATTGGTTAGCAGTTGTGTGGATGTTCTTGGTGATTATAATGTGCTTGTGGATGTCTCCTGATCATGTTCCTACCTTTGGAGTTGTCTGCAAAGAGAAATTTGGATTGTGGATGAAACCTATTCTTAGAAGACTTAGTGTTAACACTAGTCTTGGTTGACTTGGTTGTTTTCACTACTTGCGGAGATACATCAAAGATTGTGGAAGCCTGTCATGGCACGGAAGATGGCATTTGAGTCCTAGCTAAGGCATAACATGATCCGCATACATCTTTTCCTTAGCTAGTCTAGGTCCAGACCTATTTCTATGTATGTTTGTAATTCTAACCTTGGAGATTGTTCCAATGGTTGATGAATGTAATGCTAACCTTGATATACATTTCAAGGTTGATGAATTATATAAAAGCATGTTATTTGGTTGCAAAAAATTGTGGAAGTGTGAAAATGAAAAGATAGTGCGAAGGTGTAAGAAGAGCAGAGCAAAAGTGTTATATTGTTCTTCAATGGAACTGAATTTAGGCATGAAGTAGATGCTATCAAATCAGTTCACAAATCTTTGGCAGTGAGCCACCCCTTGGTAGTGAGCCCTAACATTTGCAATGAGCATTTTGGGCAGTGAGCCTCTAATTTTTGGTATTGCTATAACTTATTTATTATGTGGGCTAACACCCACCGTGGTTTTTCCCTTATAGGGTTTTCCACGTAAAAATTGTGCTGTCTTATGTGCTATTGTGTTGAGCTTCTTGTTGCATGCTTTCATGGTTATCTTTATTAACAATGATTAAGAATTTGATGTGTTGATATTCATAAATGGTTAAAGTTTTGTGACAACTAATTCACCCCCCCTCTCAGTTGTCCTGTACATTTAAACAAAAATATCTAGATAATTAATAGTTAATGCGACTCAGTAATATTAACTTATTTTATTTTTTAAAATATTTATAGTGTAATAAAACAAATGTAATATATTTTTATGCAAAACACATTTATACAAAATTGACTAAGTGGTGTGTGCACGAATTTCCTTCAACACAATTTGCCTTTAGTCGATTAGATACCCCCTCCTTAATGATACTCTCTCTCCATCGAGAGAGTGTCAATCCTTCCAATTAAACAATAATTCAATCAATTGATATACCTTACAGATTTAATAATAATATTAAATTCAATAATTAATATTATGAAATTAAGGGTTGTGACACATCAGGCATGCCAAAATGAAGACAAGAAAATAATAAGAGGTAATAACATAAAGATAAATGAAATAAACACAACCTTTCATCTCAAATCACTCTTTCTCCTCTGATGGAGTGGAAATGGAATGTACCCTACCTCCATTTGATATGCTCTCGATATTGATTGATAATGATAAACTATTTTGATATGTTGATTTCTCACTCTAGCAGCATAACTTTACATAACATGGAGACTTGATTTATTTAATTAATTTGGATAAGGGGGAAATGGATAAATTAATTAAATAAATATAATTTATTTAATTAATTTGGGAATTAGGATAATCTTGATTAATTAAATAAATATGATTTATTTAATTAATTAATTGACTAGTGGAAAAGGGGGATGCTAAGGGAGCCCTAGGATGAATATGTCACAAAGTGACATAAGGTGGTGTCAAAAGTGGTGTTAGAATGTGGTCAATTTTAGGTGTCTACAATGTCAATAATAAATGACTAGGTATTCATCTTATTTTACCCCATGTAATATTAATTTATTTTTCAAAACATTTAATTAGCATGAATATTAACTTCTAACAATTGGAAAATGCCATTCCACAACACCATCGTACCCTATAATCATTTTTAAAATATGCAAAATTCAAGAAAGAGTAAGTTATTGATGATTAAAAGGTATGATATATTTATTATGACAAGTTTAAATTGGTTGTAGCCATTTACCTTCTCTTCATCTTTCCCTTTCTTTTCTCTATAATTTGCTATGTTATTTTGCATGAAAAACTTTCCTTGGAGTGTGAAAAGCCCATCAAAAACCCTGTATAAGCTGCCTAAAATCAACTGAACCAAGTTTGAATTCCTTTGTAAAAACTCTATCTCCATTCTAACTTCAAAGTTGGGAACAAAGACTGGTTAAGAAGAACAACAATAGGAGTTAAAAGGAAGGTCAAACCAAACTTTGCAAATAAACTACTACAAATAAAGAGGTGGCATAACTACTACAATGATGTGGAGATCATAGAAGAATTTGTCTAGAACTTCAAAGGGGATCACTCTATGGTTGTTGGCAAGAAGATTAAGGTAAGTTTGAAAATTCATTCCATAATTACTAAAATTCCTAATGAAGGCATAGATATTTTTCAAACAAATCTATCTCCTACTAGGAATTATTTTAAAAAATTTGTAAAGAAAGAGAACCACACCCTCAACTAATAGTAGGAAGAAAGGGTGAGAATAAGGGGATCAACAGGAACACTATCCTTGAGCCCTAGATTTTTGTATTACTTTGGATTATGAATTTCTTTACACGTGAAGGCTAATATTACATAGTTGTTGGGTCGGCCTTCCACATGATGACCCATTTGCACCATGGCATAGAAAACCCAGAGCTCTAGGTGAATCTTCCCTTTGTATTTGTTTACTTCATTGAAAATCATGATAGAAAAGTACAAGTAGGTTAGTGGGCCAATAAAGCACCACAGGTTGATTATGTTGATTTATAGGCATCACATTCTTCAACATCATTCAACAAATAGGAAATGGATTAAATTTTTAGAAAAGGCTACCATTAAGTAGAGTCTAGGATAAGAATCTTTGGAGACCCCTATTAACATAGACCAACAAGCAACCCCTTCTTCTACCAAGAAAATACCCCTTTTCTGCCAAGAAAAATATGCATGTTGCCAAGAAGACCACCCTTTCTATGGCTAAGCGAGCAAGTTCTAGTGCTACTCAACTAGTAGTATAAACTCCCTCTCAATGTCCATTAGCTCTAGAAGTGCAAACTACTACTGCTATGAGAAAAGACCCAAAAGAAATTGTCCAATTAGTTGTTATTGACCTACCTCCTAGCTAACTAATAATAACCCTTGAAATCCAATTGCCTGAACTAGTTTTTGTATCCGAAAGCGTACCAATTGAAAGCGTTGAGGTTATTGTATCAAATTCTAAGAAGGAGACTCAACCACAAACCAAAAAGAAGTAGACAAAAAGTTCACTTGAGTCACCTCCCTCACTCTAGAGGATTAATTATTGCATGGCTCAATCAACATATATTCTTATCGATATTTATGTTCCAATTGTTTTTCATAAAGAAAGTGTCGGAACCAATGCCATTCAAAAAATGGCCTAGGCTAAGCTTGTTATTAAGGAACCCATATAAATGGAAATTGAGAAAGAAATGAGAGAAGAACCCATACTGCCTCCAAAAATGTCTATGACTACTCCTCCAGAGAGTCCCATTTTGCAAGCTTCCTCTTCACCTCAAAATTTTAATTTTCAAATGGGAATCCCTCATATTCCAACTACTCATCTTTCAAAAAAAAAATTTAAAAGTGAGAATTTTGTCATCTAGAAGTCCTCAGGGCACCATTACCACATCTTAGAAGGAACCCCATTCTATAGGAATTCCAACTTAGGAGAGTTCTCAAGTAGAGGTTGAAACAAAGCAAGGTATGTTGAACACACTTCCTACACCAATATAAGGAGTAGAGTTGTACAATATTTTATCTTTAAACAGTTACAATAATGAGATACACAATACAGAGAAGAATAAATAACATTATTTATGCCAATACAAATTCTCACAACATAGGGTATACATGGGTAAAACCCTTTCAGATGAAAATCCCCACACTCTAAAGCATAGCCCAAATATTAATATGTAAAAAGTAAAGGTTACAATATACTTCCAGATCCAAGCTCTTACAGGAGTTCACCAATGTTGATAATTTGGAGTAATTTTGGCAGCATAACGATACCTACAAATGAACCATACAAACAACTCCAATAAGCACCTTATTTATAGACAATAACAAGCATAAAGTAAGCTTCCAGATGAAGACAAAATAGGTAGGTGTCCAAATCCACATGGCACATGTTCCAACACCTCTTAGAATGGAAATGATACTTGTACAAGATTCTCTTTCACCACTTACAACCCTCCAAACTTGGGAGCCCCAAATTTACTTGAAATTGGTATGATAGATTCTCTTACACCATCATAAAATCTGTCATATATGACAACACTTACAATTGTAAGATAATCCATCATAATTGACTAATAATATCATATTCTCTTACAACTTGTCATAGTCAAACATGGGTGCCTAAATATTCCTTATTCAAACATGCAAACATGGACACATGTCATACCTCTCATAAGAATCTCTATTTCTGGCACTTACATGTCATAGATTTTATCATATGTCATAACCTCTTACACATTACTTAAGATTCCAACACATGGAAGATTAATGCCACCTCAAATTAGACACCTACATTTCTTCATGTTGGCATGTCCATTCAAGTCACCTTCCAAGTGGGATCACAACTCACCATGCCACCTCACACTAAATGATGAAATAGAATGTGCATAAATAAATACAATATAGGAAAATAATAAATAATTCATTAAGTACCAATGTTAGGAACTTGTAAAGGTTGAGACACTTTAATTCCCAACATTGTCTCACTTATCGAACACTTTTCAAGAGCCAATAGTAAAATAGTATTTTAACTACTAGGGGTCGAGAGACCCATAGACTCCAAACATCATCTAAACTTCTTCGCGCTCATGGGTTTAGTCAAGGAATTTGCAACATTCGTAAAAGTATCAACTTTCTCCAAATTCACTCTTCTATCTTCCACCATGTCACAGACAAAATGTTACTAAATATCAATATGCTTTGTTCTATCATGGAAGGGAGGATTCTTCGCTAAACATATAGCACTCTAACTATCACAACAAATAGTAATCTTACTTGTACCAAACCTAACATCTTAACACAATCTTTTAAGCCAAATGGCTTCCTTGTAAGCATGAGTTGCTACCATGTACTATGCTTCTGAAGTGGACAAAGCAACTATGGCTTACCTCTTGCTCATCCAACTAATAGCACCACCAAACATCATGAACACATAAGCATCAGTGGATCTTCTATTGTCAATGTCACCTACCCAATCTGAATCCACAAATCCATGAATACAAACTAAATGCAAAGATCCTATAGGATAACCATGATAACATAAGGAATACTCAAAAGTACCCCACAAGTTTCTAAACACTCTCTTTGCCACATCCCAATGTACCCGTCCAATATTAACCATAAATCAACTAAGAACTCCCATTGCTTGGGTAATGTATGGTATTGTACAGACCATGGTATACATCAAATTGCCAATAGCACTAACATAAGATACTCTCATCATAGCCTCCATATCAGAAGAAGATTTTGGACAATCTGCAATAGATAAATTTGTACCCATCATAATAGGAACAAATAATGGTCTACGAGTTTTCATGTTGAATCTTTCCAACACTGAATTCACATACTTACTCTAGCCCAACCAAAGTTTTTTGTTTTCTCTATCTCTTTTGATTGTCATTCCCAGAATGTATCTATCCACCCCTAAATCTTTCATCTCACACTATGTTGAAAACTAAGACTTCAAATCATAAGTCAACCTTTTACCATTCCCAAAGAACAACATATCATCAACATACAATGCAATAATGAGAATGAAATAATTATCCATTCTAAAGTAAACATAATGATCTGATTTTGGTCTCAAAAACCCCAAAATCAACACAAAGGAATCAAACTTTTGGTACCACATGTTGCAAGTATGGGCCTAACTAGTGTTGGCATTGATGTCAACATACTCCTGTTGTATTGATGATAAGGATTGGATGATTTGTATGCTGAGGATATTGAGAAAATTAGTCCTATCAGGAACAGAGAAGAACAGTGAAGACAGTGAGGTATAGATCCTAGCTAAGATGAAGATCAGAGGATGTGCATCAAAGGGTTTGTAGATATGTGTCTTAAGATGATCCAGTAAAGATTTTAGAGGTTTGCATGAAGATCTGAAGAAGTTATGACCACTTAAGTAAAACCGGTTCTGGCAGATGTTCAAAGGTGATAGAGTGACACAGATAGGTCCGGTGAGATCTGAAAATGCAATATCTTGTTCTGTAGATTTGGTGAAGTGTTGAGGAAGTCAATGTGAATTAACAACTCAATTGGTTCATGGTCTGGAGGTTTGTAAGCATCTATTCCAATATGACAGTGATGACAGATTGTGTTCTTGAGATTCTAGATGAAGGAGAGAATGATTTGAGTAAGCAGAAGTAGTGTGGATGTTCCTGCAAGCTTGTGGAGGTCTTTGGATTGTGTCTAGTTCATGTTGGTGGTTTGCATTAAAGATTGAACTCGTAATTTAAGAATTACCTCCGGATGATGATGTTCTTCCTAAGTTTGTCCGACCGGATGAGTTACACACCCTGTGAATGATCTTGAAGATGTTCTGTGAAGCATAGCGTGTTCCCAAAAGAAGATTAAAGTCTCAAATCTGTGTGGCCAATAGTGTGTTGATCTGCGTGAAGTCTTTTTGTAATTAGTCATGTTGTATTTATGTATTCTCTCTGTAATGTATGCCGACTTGGATGATTATCCCTAAGTCGATGTCTTGTATAAATAAGGAGTTGTAAAGTCATTTCAAATGCATGGCATGGTGATGAGAGTGTGGTAGAGAGGAGCAGAGTGAAAGGGCAGAACAGAAGTATTGGGCTTAAATGAAACTAACTCAAGCATGGTGAAGATGCTATTCTTAAGTTCAAGTATGTAATACTTATTATTCTGTAGACAGTGTGTCTCTTGTTGGCAGTGGGCCTCTTGTGAGCAGTGTGCTTAGGTAGTGAGCCCTAATTGGCATGTGCTATTTTTTTCTTTCTATTCTTTTAACAAAGAATACAATCTTGGGTTATTCACCCCATGGTTTTTCCCGTAACTAGGTTTTCCACATTAAAAATCTTGGTGTTTTATGTTTTAATGTGTTTCTACTCTTGAATTGTTGCATTATGTTTCCATGATTAATTTATTATTCTGCTGATGAATTAAGAAGAGGATTTAAGTGATTAATTAGAAGAAAGTTTTAGACAATTGATTCACCCCCCCTCTCAGTTGTCTGTCCTAAATCTAACAATTGGTATCATAGCCAAGTTCCTCTAAAAGGAGCTTAACCGCTTGAGGAGATCTAGGATGTCATCCTACAAAAAAGATAGTCTAAGGCTTGATGGAACCAATTTCACTCTTTGGAAAAGTTGCATGGAATGCCACTTGCAATGTACGGAAATGCAGTATTGGATCATGGCTTCAAAGAAATATGATCCTCCTCAGAATGGTCCATGTACCGTAGGTGAAATCAAAGATGCTGAAAATAATCTGCAGACTAAAGAAGCTCTTCTAAGTGCCTTATCTGATTCAGAGCTGACAAATGTTGTTGATCTAAAAACTGCATATGATATTTGGCAAAAACTGGAACTTCTGTATGAAGGAGACAAGTATGTCAAATGTGCCAAGCTACAGAGTCTAAAAGGAAAATTTGAAAACCTGAAGATGAGAGAAGATGAAAATATCACTACATTTATGTCAAGAGTAAATGAGCTTGTCTATGGCATTAGATGTGCTAGTGGAATCTTGGATGAAGATGAGATTGTTGGCAAAGTTCTCAGATCCCTTACTAATTCTTACAAATACAAGGTTTTTGCTATTGAAGAATTCAGATCCTTTTTAGGTATCACAAGAGATCAATTGGTTGGTAAATTGGCTACATTTGAATTGACCGAGTTTGGAGATGCACCCCCTAAGACTGAATTTGCATTCAAAGCTAGTGCCTCTATAAAAGGAAAACAAATGTTTGATCTGGGAGAGAACTCTTCAAAGAAACTATCATGGTATGAAAAAGAAAGAAAAGACCTAGAAGAAGATGAAGCAGAAGTTGCTCAACTTGAAGCCCTTATTACAAAAAGACTGCCGAGAGGATCTGGTAAGTATGAGAGGAAATTGCCTTTTAAATGTTTTAACTACAATAAGATTGGTCATTTTGCCTCAAGATGTCTGGAAAGATTTTCAAGGCCAAATCCTAACAAATCAAGGTTTCAAAGAAAATGTTACTATGTTCATGAAGATGATGATGAAGGAGTAATAGATGATGAATCAGAGACAGGAAACAAACCCAGAAGTGATTGGTTGTTTATTGCCATCAAGGAAGAAGATCCTATGCCCTTTGAATCTGTCAATCATAAAATTGTAGAAAGAGCTATGGCTGCCCAAGTTGAAGAAAAGGATGATTAGGTCATTGACAGTGGATACTCTCACCATATGACAGGTGACAAAAATAAGTTCATAGATTTGGAAAGGTATGAAGGAGGAGTGGTAAATTTTGGTGATAATTCTGTTGGAAGAATTAGAGGTATAGGAACCATCTCTTTTGATGGAAAGAACAAAACCAGTAATGTGTTGTATGTTGAAGGTCTGAAGCACAATCTTCTTAGTGTTGGATAGTTGGTGGACAAAGGCTATGATCTCCGATTCAAAAATGGAAAATGCAAGATCTTTGAAAGTTTTGGAACAGAGATTGCATCTGGTACTCAAACAAAAGGTAATATCTTTCACTTGGTTGGTACTAGCAAAAGTTGTTTATTTATTCAAATTGATCAGAGTTGGTTGTGGCATAGAAGAATGTGTCATGTGAATTTTGATAATATCATCAAGATAAGCAACACCCAGGTTGTGAGAGATCTTCCAAGACTAGTAAAACTTACTAATAGTTTGTGCAAAGAATGTCAGTTGGGTAAGCAGAGAAGAGTCACATTCAAAAGTAAGGAATAGTCTTCTACTAGATTACTGGACTTAGTTCATACTTATCTATGTGGTCTGGCAAGAATCAGGAGTGTGCAAGGTGATAGATACTTCATGCTATTAATTGATGACTACTCTCGGATGATGTGGGTGACTTTTCTAAAAGAGAAATCAGAGGCTCCTGAGAAATTCAAAATATTCAAGGCTATGGTAGAGAATGAAACCAAATTGAACATAAAATGTCTAAGGTCTAATAGGGGTGGAGAATTCACATCTAGTGAGTTTATAGAATTTTGTTAGAAATATGGAATAAAAAGATAGTTGTCTACTCCAAGAACTCCACAGCAGAATGGAGTAGTGGAGAGAAAGAACCGGACCATCCAGGAAGCATCAAGAACCATGATGATGGAAGCAAATGTTCCATAGATCTACTGGAGATAAGTTGTAAGCACTGCAGTCTATACTCTTAAATGAGTACAAATCAGAAGCAATACTAGTAAGACTCCTTATGAACTCTAGCTTGGCATCACTCTCACTGTGAAGTATTTTAGAGTGTTTGGTAGCAAATGTTACATTAAAAGAGATGAAGATCTAGGTAAATTTGATGCTAGAAGTGATGAAGGAATATTCTTGGGTTATTCTACTCAAAGCAAAGCATACCGGTGTTATAACAAGAGATTGAGAAAGATTATAGAAAGTACAAATGTGAAGGTTGATGAAGGTATTAAAAAACCCTCAAGGTTTTATGAATATGATGAAGATGGTCAGAATGATGTTTTGATCCAAGGAGTTCAAGCCCCTTCTGAAATTCAGATTCAGACTGATCCAGTGAATCAAGAAGAAGAGATGAGTTTGAATGAACCTATTCAAGAATTAGAAGTGCAAGAAAGTCCCAAAATTCCTAGGTATGTAAGACTAAATCACTTTGAAGATCAGATCTTAGGTGATAAAAGAAAAGGTGTTCAAACAAGAAGAAAGATTGCTCAAGACTTAGAAGAGTGTTGTCTGATTTCAAAGATTGAACCAAAGTCAGTAAATGAAGCATGCAATGATGAAAGATGGACTAAAGCAATGGAGGAAGAGTTGATGTAAATTGAGAAAAATCACACTTGGGATCTTGTTCCCAGACCTAGAAACAAGAATGTGCTTGGAACCAAATGGGTATTCCAGAATAAACTAAATGAAGATGGTGAAGTAGTCAGAAACAAAGCTAGATTGGTCTGCAAGGGTTGCTCTCAAGTAGAAGCAGTTGATTTTGAAGAAACTTTTGCTCCAATGGCAATAATTGAAGCAGTCAAGTTATTTCTTGCCTTTGCTACCTTCAAGGACTTTAAAGTATATCAGATGGATGTCAAGTCTACCTTCCTGAATGGTGACTTGGAAGAAGAAGTTTACATTGAGCAACCGGATGGATTTCAATTGTTTGATCATGGTGATATGGTCTGCAAGCTGAAAAAAGCATTGTATGGACTCAAGCAAGCCCCAAAAGCATGGTATGAAAGATTGGATAAGCATCTCTTCAAGATTGGTTTCAACAAAGGTACTACTGATAGTAATTTGTATTTCAAAATTGATCATGAAAATATCTTGATTGTTGAAGTGTTTGTTAATGATATTATTTTTGGACGAAGACATAGTATGTGCAAAACATTTGCAAATCAAATGAAAAGTGAATTTGAGATGTCCATGTTTGGGGAAATGAATTTCTTCTTGGGTCTACAAATCATTCAAACAAAGAAAGGAATCTTCATTTCTCAGACCAAATATGTGAAAGAATTGTTGAAGAAATTTGGGATGGAAGACTCAAAACCAATGAGTACTCCCATGGCAACTGGATGTAAATTAAGCAAAGATGATGACTCTCCTAAGGCTAATTAGAAAAAATATAGGTTAATGATTGGAGGATTATTGTATCTCACTCAAACTAGACCTAACATTATGAATGCTATTGATCTTTTTGCTAGATTCCAAGCTGATCCTAGCGAATCTCATGTCATGGCAATCAAGAGGATTTTTAGATATCTAAAAGGGACAATTGCGTATGGATTTTGATATCCCAAAGATCATGATTTTTCTCTTCATGCATATACAGATGCAAATTGGGCAGGAGATGTGGATGACTGGAAGAGTACCAGTGGTGGAGCATTGTTTTGGGGGAAGAGATTGGTTTCTTGGCTAAGCAAGAAACAAGAGGCAATATCTCTGTCCACTGCAGAAGCAAAATATATTGTAGTAGCAGGTAGTTGCACTCAAGTATTATGGATGAAGCAAATGCTAAGAGATATCAGAGTGGAGTATGAGGAACCTATCACAATCTTCTGTGATATCTCAAGTGCAATAAATATATCAAAGAATCTGATGTTGCATTCAAAGACTAAACATATATCCATCAAGCTTCACTTTTTGAGAGAGCAAGTGAACAAGAATGAAGTCAAATTGGAGTTTGTGCCTTCCAAAGATCAAATTGCAAATATTTTTACTAAACCTCTACCTAAGGACTCTTTTGAGTATCTCAGGGAGAAGTTAGGGGTTATTACCCCTCTAGTTTTGAATTAAGGTGCATTGATGTGCATCAGTTCGGTGGATCTCACAATCATATCTTGTGGTCTGGATTGATGGATGGGAAGATGCTACTCAGGGGGAGCAACTGGTATGATTTTGAATTGATGCAAGTATGTGCTCTTTGTCATTGATGTTAAAGGGGGAGAGAAGACATGTGAAAAATAAGTAATTGCTGATCAAAGGGGGAAAAGGAAAGGAAGAGAAGACATGTGAATGGTTATTGTTGATAGGGGGAGTTGTGTTAGTGAGGAGAAGTTCTTGTCTTGATGGTTAAAACAGTTTTTCACATCATATGTTGCCATCAATGACAAAGGGGGATATTGTTGCAAGTATGGGCCTAACCGGTGTTGTCATTAATGTCAACATACTCTTGTTGCATTGATGATAAGGACTAGATGAGCTGTATACTCAGGACATTAAGAAAATTAGTCCTATCAAGAATAGAGAAGAATAGTGAAGACAGTGGGGTAAAGATCCCAGCTAAGATGAAGATCAGAGAATGTGCATCAAAGGGTTTGTAGATATGTGTCTTAAGATGATCCAGTAAAGATTTCAAAGGTTCGCATGAAGATGTGAAGAAGTTATGACCACTTAAGTAAAACTGGTTCTGGTAGATGTTCAGAGGTGACAGAGTGACACAGATAGGTCCGGTGAGATCCAAAAATGCAATATCTTGTTCTACAGATTTGGTGGAGTGTTGAGGAAGTCAATGTGAATTAACAACTCAATTGGTTCATGGTCTGGAGGTATGCAAGCATCTATTCCAATATGACAGTGATGATAGACTGTGTTCTTGAGATTCCGGATGAAGGAGAGAATGATTTGAGTAAGCAAAAGTAATGTGGATGTTCCTGCAAGCTTGTGGAGGTCTTTGGATTGTGTCTAGTTTGTGTTGGTGGTCCGCATTGAAGATTGAGCTCGTAATTGAAGAATTACTTCCAGATGATGATGTTCTTCCTAAGTCTGGCCGACCAGATGAGTTACACACCCTACGAATGATCTTGAAGATGTTCTGTGAAGCATAGTGTGTTCCCAAAAGAAGATTGAAGTCTCAGATCTATGTGGCTGACATTGTGTTGATCCGTGTGAAGTATTTTTGTAATTAGTCATGTTGTATTTATGTATTTGCTTTGTAATGTATGCTGACTTGGATGATTATCCCTAAGTCAATGTCTTGTATAAATAAGGAGATGTAAAGTCATTTCAAATGCATGGCATGGTGATGAGAGTGTGGTAGAAAGGAGCAGAGTGAAAGGGCAGAGCATAAGTATTGGACTTAAATGGAACTAACTCAAGCATGGTGAAGATGTTATTCTTCAGCTCAAGTATGTAATATTTGTTATTCTTTAGACAGTGTGTCTCCTATAGGCAGTGGGCCTCTTGTGAGTAGTGTGCTCGGGCAGTGAGCCCTAATTGGCATGTGTTGTTTTATTCTTTCTATTCTTTTAACAGAGAATACAACCTTGGGTTAGTCACCCCATGGTTTTTCCCTTAACTGGGTTTTCCACGTTAAAAATCTTGGTGTCTTATGTGTTAATGTGTTTCTGCTCTTGAATTGTTACATTATGTTTCCACCATTAATTTATTATTCTGTTGTTGAATTAAGAAGAGAATTTAAGTGAGTAATTGGAAGAAAGTTTTAGACAACTGATTCACCCCCCTCTCAGTTGTCTGTCCTAAATCTAACACCACATTCTAGGAGACTATTTCAAACCATACAAAGACTTTTTCAACTTGCAAACCAAATTTTTTGTACCTTTTTCAATGTAATGCTCTAGTTGTGACATATAAATCTCTTCCTCCAAATCACCATGAAGGAAATTTATCTTCACATCCATATGTTCAACTTCTAAATCGTATGTAATAGCAAGTGATAACAAAAATCTAATGGATGTCAACTTTGCAATGGGAGAGAAAATATCACCATAATATATTCCCTCAGCTTGGGAATAACCCTTTGCAACCAACCTTGCCTTATACTTCTCAACGTTGCCATCTAAATCAAATTTCCTTCCAAACACCCATTTGCATCCAATAGGTTTATGTCCATCAGGAAAGGGCACCAAATCCCAAGTATTATTTTTCTTCAATGCAGTCATCTCTTCTTCCATGGCCTCTTTCCAGGAATCTACATCACTCATACCCATTGCCTCAATTATAGTCCTAGGCTCATTAATGTTAGAAATCAAATCAAAAAAATAAATAGAATCATGTAATGAGTATCCAAAACTATCAGGTTTTCTCCTTATCCAAGTGGACCTCCTTAAAATCTATGGTTGAGGTTCTTCATCTTCTTAGAAACTTTCAAAGATACTATAGCTCTCCTCATCATCAGGTCCTATAGGTGTTTCTAGTTAAACTTTTTTTAGGGGTAGAAGGGAGCTAAACCACATACTCTTTCTTCTCTTCTTTTTCTAGTTCCAGAGCAATGGAAGAAAAATTCATCTCTCTAAAAATAAAACTTCTATTGTACAGAACTCTTTCAGCCATAGGATCCTAAAGCTTGTACCCTTTCATAATGATACCATAACTGATGAAGATACACTGTGTTGCCTTGTTCTCTAGTTTTGACCTTTTCTCCCTAGGCACATGAGCATATGCCTCACAACCAAATATTCAACGATTTCTGAATGAGATCTTTTTTCCCAACCACACCTCCATACGCATCTTCTCTACAAGAGCTGATGTAGGAGACCTATTAACTAGGTAGCAGACAGGGGCAATAGCTTCAGCCTAGAATCTTTGTTCACGGCCAGCACCACTAAGCATACTCCTATCTCTTTGCATTAATGTCTTATGCATCCTCTCTGTAACTCCATTCTACTGAGGGGTATATGGAGTTGTCCTATGCCTCTAAATCCTATGTTATTTACATAAAATTTTGAAATCTTCTTATATGATGCAAAAATGTGAAATAATAAATGGAAACCAATCAAAATGAAAGTTCCTATTTCACAATCTACATCACCTCAAAATGAGCAAAGCACTATCAAAATCAAAGTAAAAAATGAAACAATGTTACCACAATAGCCCTTGATACATCATGACGAATGATGGATGTTCTCCAATGATGCTTGATAATGATATTTGGTGTATAAATATTGATTTCTCACACTAACATCATAACAATACTCAATTCAACTAGGAGAAATTTAGATAGGTGCACTAGGAGAAAATGACTTGAAGGATAGTGATATTTATATGATCTATGATGTGGGAAGGATAGGACCTATTTGGATGAGGTCAGCTAAGACTCATAGATAAAAGTGTGTAAGGGTAGGAAAAGTGAAAGATGATTAATTAAATAATAAAATCATTTAATTAATTATAGGACAAAGTGGGATAAACAAATTAATTAAATAAATAAAATATATTTAATTAATATTGCTAAAGGATGGACTAGATTAATTAAATAAATATAATTTATTTAATTAATTTAGTAAATAGACTAAGATTACTTAAATAAATAAAGATAATTTATTTAATTAATTAGATAATGAAAGGGTCCTAAGATGAAAGTGTTGCAAGATGTCGCAAGATGGTGTCTAGGTGATGTTATAAGGACAAGGTCAAATTTAGGTGTCTACGCTTCTGAACAAAACTCACCACCATTGTCACTCCTCAAAATTTTAATATTTTTATCCATCTAATTCGTTACAAGAACCTTAAACTCTATGAACTGACTAAAGACTTCAGATTTGCTTCTAAGGAAATAGACCCATGTCCTTCTAACGTACTCATCAACGAAAGATATAAAGTAAATAGATTTTGAAATCAAAGGAACATTCACAAGACTAAAAACATCTGAATGTTTCAATTCCAACACCCTAGAATATTTTTGAGAACTAGAATAAAATTAAACATGGTTTTATTTTCCATATATGCAATGTTTGTAAAAATTAAACTCAAGATTACAATCATTCATCCCCTCAACGAGGTTTTTATTTTTCAGGGCTCTAAGACCCTTTTCACCAATGTGACCAAGTCTTTGGTACCATAACATAGTTTTCTCAGCTAGAAGTTGCATCTCCATAGAATGAGCACCCTTGGGACCCAGAAAGCATGAGCATCAGAAGTAGATGCAATAGTCCTCTTCACTGTTGGTTCTAATGGTGAGGATGAAGACTCTAAAGATCTCTTCTTTTAAACTAAATAACTATTACATTGAATAGTGCATGCATTGAGCTTGAACATAGTGCCAATCTGAACACCCTTAGCTAACACCATAGCTCTTCTAGTCATCTTGCATCCTCCATTCAGGAAAATAAGTTGCAGACCCACATCATTCAACTTACTGATAACATGTTCCATGCCAAACTAGTGATATGTAGAACACCATTGATCCCATTCACTCATCCATCAGGAATCAAATCAAGATTCTTCCATAGCCAACAATCTTTAGGTGACAATCATCACCTAGGTCACCTTCCCATCATCATATTCTTCATACTTAGTGAACCAACCTTAATGTGAGGTCATGTGAAAGGATGCACTAGAGTCAATAAGCCACACATCCTCAGATGCATGTGTTGCCAAGGTAGTGAAAAATACTTCTCCTTAATCCTAAGAGGATTTGTTGAAATTAGAACCATAGTTCTTTTTCTTCTTCTCCTCCTTGCACTCCTTGTGAAAATGACAAGGTTTTCCGTAATTCCAACATAGTGCCTTGGACTTTCCAAGAGACTTAGATCTCCCACAGGAATTGGATTTCTATTTTTCTTGCTTCTTTTCCTTCTTGTTTCCTTTCTTTTTGATTAACCTCAAACTGTAGGAGCTTCCTTAGCCATTTTAGAAGATTGTATCTGCATCTCTCTAGATAGTAATGATGCAACCACTTCATCCATCTTGAAGGTGGTAGTGGTACTCCCAATGGCCATAACAAGGTGGTCCCACAAATCAAACAAATAAAACAACAAAGTCATACACCGATTCTCCTCCATTTTCACACCAACGGAGCTCAACTAGGAAACAAGAATGTTAAAATTATTCAGATGATCTGTAATAGATCCTCCATCTCCATCAATAGAGAGTACAACTTCTTTCTTAGGAACAACTTATTTACCAGGGATTTAGCCTAATAAATCTAACCAAGTTTAATCCACAGATTTACTGCTATAACTTTTCTTCATGGACATTCAGTAACACAAAGTGGGCCAAATAGAGTCTCATAAGACCCTTATCCTTCTGATCCATCAGATCCCAATCTTCTTGTTTCATGCTCGATGGCATCTTTCTAGATATAGCAGTCCACAGGTCTCTACCAACCAACATGTCTTCCATCTTGAGTTTCCATAACTCAAACTTTTCCCTCTCTATCCTCCTAGATGTGCTCATCATATCTTTCCTGCAACAAATATTTCAAAACCCTCTACATAAGCTTCCACTCAAACAAAGATAAGTTCAAAAAACCCTCTACCCACAACTAGAACCAAAACTAGCCAAGCTCTAATACCAACTAAAAGGAAGCAAGGTATGCTAAACACACTTCCTACACTGATCTAAGTAAGAGAGTTGTACAAATTTTTATCTTTTAACAATTATAGTAATGAGATACACAATACAAAGAAGATCAAATAACATGAAATGCAATACAAAAGCTCACAACACATGATATATGTGGGGAAAACCCTTTCGAAACCCCACACTCCAAAGCACAACCCAATATATTAATCTATAAATAGTGAAGGTCACAATATACTTCCAGAGCTAAGCTCTTATAGGAGTTCACCAATGTTGATAATCTATAGGAATTCTGACAGCATAATGGTACCTGCAAATGAACCATACAAACTACTCCAACAAGCACATTATTTATAGACAATAACAAGCATGAAGGAAGCTTCTAGAGAAAGATATAAGAGGTGGGCATCCAAATCCCCATGGCACATATTCCAACACCTCTTAGCATGAAAATGACACTTGTACAAGATTATCTTTCACCGCTTACAACCCTCCAAACTTGGGCACCCCAAATTTACCTAAATTAGGTATGGCAGATGCTCTTACACTGACATAAAATCTATCATATATGACAACACTTATAGTTGTAAGAGGATCCATCATAACCGACTAATAATATCACATTCTCTTACAACTTGTCATAGTCAAACTTGGGTGCCTAAATATGCCTTATTCAAACATGCAAAGATGATTCACGACACATGTCATACCTATCATAAGAATCTTTATTTCTAGATCTTACATGTCATAGATTCAATCATATGTCATAACCTCTTACACATTACCTAAGATACCAACACATGGCAAATTAATGCCACCTCAAATGGAACACCTACATTTCCTCATGTTGACATGTCCATCCAAGTCACCTTTCAAGTGGTATCACAACTCACCATGCCACCTCACACTAAATGGTGAAATAGGATGTGTATAAATAAATACAATATAGGCAAGTAATAAATAATTAATTAAGTACCAATGTTAGGAACTTGCAAAGGCTACGACACCTTAATTCCCAATAGAGGCTAGTATACCTCTAGAGGAACCATTTTCAATAATTTTGACATCACAGGAAGAAGTAGCATTAGAGAAGATTTCTATGATTTCATATAATTTACAACCAATAGCCACTTCGGGAAGTTCACAGGTTGAACTTACTTTGGGGAGAGAACAAATTAAAATTGTATTGGCTTCTCTGGTAACTTTATATTTTGAGGACTTGGTGTCTTCTCCAAAGAATGAGGAAAATGTAACTGCATTGCAAACCGAGGATATAATTTCATCTCCAAAGATAGAACAGGTTGAAATTTCCTTGCAAGATACACCAACTCTAGAAAGAAAACAAGTTGCAACTATATTTGAAACTTCAAAGGTGTTATAGGAAGAAATTATGTAGGAAAAGAATAATCTAGCTCTAGAGAGACTTACAAAAGAAAAGTGTTATCTCTAGAGCCAGAAACAAAAATTTCTTCTCCTCTAGAAGTGTCTCCTCTGAAGTAGCCTAGATTCCTCCTCCACTTAATGAGTCTCCACCAAGGCACCCTACTTCTCCTCTAGAGAAGGTGGAGTCTAGACAAAAAGAGAACACAACATCATCTTCTTGCTCACCCCTCTAGAGAAGCCCATCAATGGGAAATGCTCCAATGAAAACTATAGAGATGGAGCAAGATGAAGAACAAAACATAATAGAGGAGCAACAAATATGCTCAGAAATAGAGATTATAAGGGAAGAACTCATCATTGCCTAATAGTAGAAAGAGATTGAGATATTGAATATTCTTTTAGTGGATAAGGAAACCGTAATTTTTCATTGAAAGAAAAACTAAACAAGCCTATAGAGACCTCAATGCAAATGGAGACACTGACTTTGGAGATTGAAAATCTCTAGGAAGCCATCTCCATAAGGGATGAGAAAATTGAGGCCCTCACTGAGAATTTGTGTTTGAAGAATGTCTTTGGGAAGTTATTTTTTCATTGATGCTGCTACTGACAACATGAGCATGAGCACAAGGAACATATAGTCATGCATTGTAGTGTGCACAAGGAACATACAGTTATGCATTGTAGTATTGTCATTGATGTCAACATTGTATTTTGGTATGATGTAGATTAGTTTGGTTCTATACTTTGCAAGATGGTTTGATCCCTCATAGGGCACTAATTTTCAAGAGGGTTTTGATCCAAAGTGTGATCTAGTAAGGAAGACCTATTGTGAATTTGGCTAAGTATAAACTCTATATTTCTAAGTTATAGAGCATCTAGTATTTTGGTCCGCATTTCTCTGCTATTGAAGATTTTTCTCTTTGGTTCTAGCATGTTTTTGTTGGTGGTCAAAATCTTCTAAATCCATAATTTTTCATGTTTATGACATATGGTTTGAAAGTTATGAGTAACAGAAGTTTGGCTTGACAAAATAAAGGTATTTCTAGTTTAGAGCAGGTGTGTAGGAGAGTTCGCATTCCTCAACAGATTGGATTTTGTTTTTATAGTATTAATGGGATGTTAATAGATGTGATTAGAGTGCAATTTCTATCTTTCATGTGATTTGGATATATTTGGGTCAGTATGTGGATCTACAGTTAAAGGGTTTTGTATTAGATCTTCAGTAGAGCCAACCTAATAAGTGTGAAGGTGTGTGGAAGGTAATCAAGCTTGCGGAGTTAATTGGGAGTTATTTTAGGTCCATGCCGACCTATTTCAAGTTGTTTCAAAGTTTTAATCTTGACGCAAAGTGTGCACATGAAGGTTTGGGGCTAACAAGTTATACTTTGATATTTTGACTGTTACACTCAATTAGGTTGACCTAATTGATGATTGTGCTTATAGTGCATATATATATGAGATATTTTTGATGTTTTGAAATGATATGAATATATGGATTACAAAGGGAATCATGTGTGTGTGTGAATGTGAATTTTTGTGTGGATGTTGAGCAGAAGATTAGAAACAAAGGAAAGTTGTCCATAATCATAAAAAGTGTGCTAAGCTTGTATATTGTACTTCATTGGAACTCTACCCCATGCATATGTTAGATGCAATTATAATAGTTTAATTCTGGCAGTGAACCACCCATTTCCTTCTATCCTCTTCTTTCAGGATAGTGAGTCCTCTGGTAGTGAGCCACCTACAGTGAGCATTCTTGGAAAGTGAGTACACCAACTGTATCAACCTTAATTAGTTGCTTTATCATAATATATTGTGAGCTAATCCTCACCATGGTTTTTCTCATTTTGGTTTTCCACGTAAAAACCCTTGTGTTCATGTGTTATGTGTGGTTATTACATGAATTATGTTTCATTTCATTTACTGCAAGTAATTATGCTAAAAGGATCGAATGTTCAATGTTTGAATGGTTTAAAAGAATACTAATTCACCCCCCTCTCACTATTCTAGGTGTTCAACAATTTGATGGTAGCCATCACAACAATTTTTGAAAAGAATCAAGAAACATAGACCAAGCTAACTACATCTACAAGATTGTACAACTAGAACAAGATTTATAGGAACTTTAGAATGAACCTCTAAAGGAGGACAAACAAATATAAACTAAACCTGTTTTCCTAAGATGGTTCACAGTGTAGATTCTAGAAATTCTTCAGACATGGGTAGCTCATTACTATTTCCTAAGGCATGTAAATTTTGAAATCTCTCAATTAAGACCTTAGGTGGCTATCCTACAAAGGAAGAATGGTTACTTGGATGGAGTTAAATATGAAGCATGCAAAACCAAAGAACTCCTTCTTACTTGCAAGAAACCTTCTAGGATGTATAGTATGTTCTTGTAAGTGAGAACTATCTCAAATGAAAATTATTAAGGATTTTATGTGATCTTCCTTACAAACCAAATGATGAGTAGTCTTTAACATCTTTTAAGAGTGTCACTCTAGACTAGCAATGTTAGGATTAGCTATGGAGGTAGCTATCTCAAGATCAAGATGCCTAAGAGCTAATCACAAGAATCAAAGAAGATCAACATGATAGAATAATAATCTATACAAAAGATGATGTGATGATATGATACAGTGAGAGGCCTTGGTTATAAAGACCAAGGTAACACATATGACAACATAGGATTAGGCCAAGTGTCATAATCCTATGACATGTGACAACTAAAGGATAATATCACGTGTACTAGAAACATCTAGACTTATCCTAAGTAAAATTAACATGTGAACATGCGTGAATAGGACTAACTAATGACTAGTTAGATAATGTGCCTAGTTCACACTATAAAGGAGAAAACTGGATAGGAAAAACCCCTGTTCACACCAACAAGCAAAACCTATTATGTGAGTTCTATACACAATTTATTGTTAGTGGATTATACTAAAATTTTTATCAATATTTTTATAGGTGAAGTACAAATAAGGTTTTTCATCTCCACATTGCAAAATCAATTACCCTAGAAAGCAAGAATGAATGAATATATACAAGAAAAGAAGATTGTGGAAATATAAATGCAACATCAAAATTCTAAACCTACAACAGCCAAAGAAGAATTTGAAAGGGTGAAAGTTCAAAGCTACGTCACACTTCAGGCCAACTTATCAGCATAAATGAATTTAAACATTTCCAACTGAAAGTCAATTTTGGTGAAATATATGTTCTAGTTGGATTCATTCTATCTAAATTAGATCTAGGCCACAACTTTTCCAATAGGAAGTGTCCACTAAATTCATATGTAGCATCACTTTGGGGCTAATTTACCAAAAAATAAAATTATTTGAAAAATTTGACGTTCCAATAATGACTACTCATGTAAATAATTTTTTTTTAACATCTAAATAGCCTTTTTGTAGATTTATAAGTGTAGTTTGTAAAAAATATTTTTTTTAATATTTAAATTAGTGTTTATATTTTCCTTTTAATTTTTACTAAAAGTAGGTCATCAACACCAAAATATAATGTTGATAGTCTGAGGCTTAAGAAAAAATACTAAAGTTTATAAAAAAAAATTAAAAATATATGATGCACCAAAGGATAGATTCAATGTCAAGATGATATATTTTTTCCTATTTTGGATAAATATTAAGACAAAAACTTACATCCCATTGAAACAGTTGTGTTTTCATTACACACAATTAAAAAATATATTTATTAAAATGGAAAAAAAATTAATCCATGCACTAAAGCTTCAAGTTATAAATACCCCAAAATTTTTGAAGGAAAAAAATGAAACTTACTATATAAAGAGTGACACCACACTTAACCTTATTTTTCAACATTTTATCAGTGACTAAATTATAGTGTCAATTTTACAAAAAAACTACATTCAAATAATTTTTTAATTTTTATTAAAAAATACAAACATAAAATACACTAAAAAAATTTACACTTTATCAATTTACATCATTTCAAAATTCAAAACTTATGTCACTTTATAGTGATTCAAGTTAAAAAGTTAGATTAGTGTTGGCCATTTCCTTTATAAAAGTGTGACATAACTTTGAACTTTCACCTAAAAGAACAATCAAGTACCCCATTATGGGATAGAAATATGTTGAAATTTTGAAACTTTCATATGAGGTTCCATAGCGTGCGACTAATATAGTTGATCAAGGTTTTGATACCTATATTGAACAATATAATCCCCTTCCCCAATTCCTAAAGAAAAGAGAAATATTTTTTCCTTACAATCTCATTTGGTCTAGCAGAAGAGCTAAGGCAGTGGTTGAAATAATGTATACATATCAGGGATTTTAGATTGGCATGAGGTTTAGGCCTCTACTC
This sequence comes from Cunninghamia lanceolata, assembly GCA_027924645.1. Lineage (NCBI taxonomy): Eukaryota > Viridiplantae > Streptophyta > Pinopsida > Cupressales > Cupressaceae > Cunninghamia > Cunninghamia lanceolata. The sequence continues at coordinate 4,674,182 of BSBN01000372.1, read as the reverse complement.
CTTTTGTCTCCTCCTACACTTGTTAATGTAGCTTCCACATAGTTTAATTGGGAATTTGAAAATTGGTTGAATGAAGTAAAAAGAAACAAGGAGTTCATGGACAACAACAAAGAGAATGGAGCAACCTAGTTTAAACAATATGATTGTAGTCAAATGTTAGAGGATCATAACAAGAGGAAAGATGAAGCTAGGAAGCAAGCCCAAACCCCTTCATCCAAACTTGCAAGAGACCTAACTAGGGGAGGATGATGAGGCAAAATCTAACCCCATCATATTTTCAACCAAAGCACCCCTTTTTTCCTTTCTCTAGCCATTTACTCATTCTAATTATGTTTTCTTGTGAAATTATTTATTATTAAGGGTAGAAAAGATTATATATGTATAGTTTATTTATTATTGATTAATCAAGGTAAAACACTAACAAATTTTGTGCAAAAGATGCAAAAGATGTATTTTTCTCTAGTAGGGTAAACCTTGGCCACTTCTTGGGGAAACATGTTCAAAGTCTAAAAAGACTTACGTAACACTATGGACTTCTCTGAAGACCTCTTCAGCAACTTCAAAGAGATCAAGCTTTGGAGAAGGTAGAGGAACTTTGGAAAAACAAGGCCAGTGGATTACAAAGGAGATAATACCAGCACCGACCGTGAACTCTGGAATGATACATCCTTAGCCATTGAAGATCCATTTTGTTCATGTCAATATAGCAGTGAAAGTAGCTATTTTAGTTCCTTAAGTACAAATGAAAGCTTTATGGATTGGAGACTCTTGTTAGGAGTTGATGTCACAAATATTTCCTTAATTCATGCTCAAACACATACTTTGCATTAATTTGTAACAAACTTATTTATCTCTGTGTTGTTAAGTCTTTTAATAGAACATGGATAGTGCATGCATGTGTAGCACATAGCTAGATTTTCGGAATCTTTTATAAATCTATAGTTAAGTAGTGACAGGGAGAGATTTATTAGTTATTATTTCTTTCTTTGATTTTAAGCAAGAAAAAGGACATGTTGAGTTCTATCTTTCCAATTCAATATGAGTTGCAAACTTGAGTAATATTATTTTGAATGAATGCAATGTTGTGTTTATTTTTCTATCATCTTTAAGTCAAGCATGGTTATTTGATAATAGGTTGATTCCTTTGGAGAGTTGACCACTCTTTGGAGAAAGCACTTCTATGTTATGTAGATAAGTATTTTATGATTTGTTTGCATAAACATGTGAAGTTAGTTATGTTATTATTATATAGTGTTAACTTACAAGTTTAATGTGATTTTCATCATTATTAATGTGATTATTATCATTGTGTTATGTTCATCTATGAATATGTGCATGTTTAGTTATGTTAAATATGAAAACTCCAAAAAAGCATAAAAGTATTAAAGATTTCTTTTTGAATGTGTTACTTATATTGAAAAATACCAAAAAGAGATTTGTAGTCCTTAGTAGTTTCATTATTATTAATCAACAATTAGACTTTACTTTTGAGTATCTTTTACTTTGGAAAGCATAAGCATCTTTCAATTTTGTAGTTAATCTTTTAAATTTAGTTTTATAATTTCAATTATGTAGTTAACTCTTTAAATTCTAGTTGAGTAGAGTAGCATGTGTGTATTTTCTTTTAAAATAGAGTAGACAGACTTCTAGGGAAAGACTCCAAATCACCCTATTGCAGATACCCTTCAGACACCCCCCAGATTGACAAAGTAAGTATTTACTAAAGTACAAGGTTCAATGATGTCTCACTGGTCTAGTTAATTAAAATACTTAGCATGTTGTAGCTAATCCAAAAGATCATTAATCCATAGTAGTGGATATTTTTTATTGATGGTTATCTTATTTAAATCTCACCATAGTCTATGCACATGTGCAAAGTATCATGTTTCAAGTGGGTATCACCATTATTGGAGAACATGTAGAGGTGCTACATCTAATTAATCGACATTGTAGCAAATCTTTCAACTAATGTTTGACTTTTAGCCTCCAATATGATTTTTGATAGAGACATACATGATGGGAAGTGGACAATCAAGTGACATTTGTATTTCTTGTTCAATTTCTCTATGTGGGGGAAACCCCTTAGGATCCTCAAAGAACTCACTAAACTACCTTATGAGTTGATTCACATACATTTTCTTCAAGTGTTGGTATATTTCCCACATGTGAACTATTCTTACTTTAGCCATTTTCTTATCTTATTTATCCTCAGCATGAGCATTGCAAACTTGTCATTAATACTGATCAATCCCTACTCTGCACAACACTTAACATAAAAATCTTGAATTTTCCCTTATATGAACTAATCTTGAACTCTTTTCCTCCTTTGACAATCCTATATTTATTTTCTCTTTGATAGAAAACATCTTGAACATAGATATATGGGATCTATTGAACATTACCCCAAAAACATCCAATATAATGACATCTATAACAATGTATATGGCAAGTATAGGCTTGATTATACACTGTGTTTTGAATGATATTTCAACACCTTATTTTAGCCAACTTAATCAATACATAGAATCAAATGTTTTCTTATTTGCAAACTATGCTCATTAACTAGATTTTGTGAAATCAATTTCTTAATAAAAAGTATCAAATAATGCATCTAACTTTTCCCCTTGAGACCAACTTTAATGTGGAAGAGTTTGATAATCTCGTTTTCCTTTTCAACATTTTTTGTTCCCCACACATGTGACTTTATTCATAGTGGAACATGACAATAATATACATTTCCCACTAAAGGATGCATTCTTATTGTTTTCATTGTTCTTAAATGGGCACAAATCTTAATGAAGATTCCAACATGCCCCTTCATTGTGTTGACTTCTTTGTCACTATGGTTCCAAAACCTTTTTCTATTTACCCTTGGTCTTCACCTTGGTTGTGAGGTTCTTATTGCCCTTCCACTAGCCCTTTCCTTACTCGATCATACACCTTGTGACTATTTCTTATCCTATGGCTTTGATGAAACAAGAGATCTTTTTCTTATCCATCTCATGGTAATGAGCTTCTACACATGTTACACCTAATCAAATTTTAAGGTTTTATCATGAAAACAACCCTTTTTACGTTCCTAAGAAACCCTCCTATATACTTCATCAATACTTCTTTATCCGTCACATATTTACCAAGTTATACTACCTTATTTTGGAACTCACTCATATATTCTTGAAAAAAAATCCTTGATTTGATAGAAAATCTTCTATTGGATGGGCCTCTCTTCTTCATAGTTCATATAGGGGAAAAAAATTCTTAAACAACTCTTTGAATTCTTCCCACTTGTAGATAGGTGGAACATTCCTCATTCATGAAGAAGTAGTGCATAGATTTTGTACTAGGTAAGAGCATGGCTAGATAGGTTCAACCTTGACAATGAAGTTTGTTGATGTGGACTTGATTTTCCAAGCTTAAGTAGACCTCCATTTAGGCAATCCATTGGCCTAATTTGTTTACATTCACTTCTCCATTAAACAAATGGATGTCAATGTTTGCCTTAGCCTTAAAGAGAACATTGTTTCCTCTTGCAAAAGGCTTCCAATGGGTTGTTCTTTCTCTTCTTATTTTGTTTCAATTCCCAATTTTTGAATTATGTCTTGGAGAACACTTTCTCTAATAACTATCTTTCCGTAGACCTATAAATTTAGGAAACCTCATCTTTTATTCTTTTGAATCTTACTTCTCCTCTATCCTCTTTTCTATCCATATCTTAGCCATCCTTCTTGTTGCTCTATTAAAACCTCTAGTATCAATTTCAAGCTCAAACATGTTTAAATATCCACTCCCACTTGACCTAGTAAAGAGCATAATCTTGAATTTCTTTCTACCAATTGAAAATCACACAACATTTAAATAATCCTAACCTACTCTAATACCACAATGCATAAACTAAAGTGGATATTCCTTAGCATTTTATTAACAATGGATTTCCTTAACTAGTAATCTTTATTGACTACGTGATTATTGAGTACACAATCAATCAAAAATAACTTACAATATTTAAACAAAATGGAAACATGTAGAAAACATTAAAAGTTGAAAGATCCTTTTGGGAACCTATAAAGTGTGTTTAGCCTAGGAGATTATGATTCTTTCTTTGTACTCACTATAAGCAAATCAAATTATTCCATAGTAATACAAAAAAAGAAACTAAAAATTATCTTATCTATAATAGAAAATATAGGAGCTAGGAAATGATAGGTGTAATTAAAAAAGTTATAGAAATGAAATATATAAAAAGAACATATGCATCTAGAATGAATGTATTTTGGCTATAGAAGTGGACTAACGGGGTTGAAAGGATGTCACATTGAAAATTTGGGCCTTATCAGACAAAACTAAGAACTAATCCCTATATCTATAATAGGGGGTGCTACAATAGTGCATAGGGAGTGTAGCTACTTTTTGAGGGAAATATAGTAATGCAAAGGGGGTGAAACTACCTATCAACCCAAATACAAGTGTCCTAAGCTCTAAGAGATGTAAATTTTGTAAACTTTTCTTGCCTTCAGTCTTTGATCCTTCTCCTACATGTAGAATGTGCACATATAGTCCCAATAAAGAGAAATCTCAACTTGAATGTAGGGACAAAGGGTAAAGGGTGTGTTTAAAAAGGAAACTTCCTTAATCAGTCCTCTCTTTGGTGTATTTCAACCTCCATAGATCAACATAATAGGGAAATTTAGGGTGTGTGTAGACCTAGTGACAAAGTGTAGGTGGTGTGTACAAGATTAGGTGATCATAACACCAAACCCTAAGGGAAAAACCAAGCATAATATGGCATATGATGTAATGGAGACACAAGTGGGTAATGGAGATCATAATGAAGGATGCAAATGAGGGAAAATGAAAGTAGATGGTTCAAATCTAAATAGTAGAGAATTGGGAAGGGTTTTTAGACTTTGTGACTTGGGTAGGATTAAGGGAATTGGCTTCTAATGGCTTTCTATGAGGAGAATGGTGAAATGAATTGGAGAAATAGAAAAAGAGAAAGGAGATCACAATGAATCTATATCTTGAATGGCACAAGGGAATTCACAATATTTAGATTTCATATCTTTTTCTTGTTGCCCACCTCTTTGATCGAGTCTCTATAAATCACTTATGTGTTGAAGGAGAATGGAGCGGTAGTAAGCTTTCCAAATTGAAAGTGATAGTGAGTGTAGAGAGAAAATAGGGCTAAAAAAAGTTTTCACTATGTTTTTGAGAAGATGACTGTTGAAATGTAGCACTTAGATCAGGGCACAAAGAAGTGGGCAAACTTACTTTTTGAAATTTGATCATAGACACTAGCTCTATTTATGTGTCCTTGAAGACTCAAGAGTCTAACATTTTAGGGCTAATAGGTGGGTTGATCCTAAGGTTGGGATCACTTGCATTATCCTTGTATGATTAGAGAAAAGGCTGTAAATATGTGAAATGGTCCAAAAACACAACTAGGGGAGTGGACACCAAAATTAGTGCAAAAAATTAAGATGGAAACTACAAGTAGAAAATTTTTGACACTACATTTTGGTCCACTTTAATGAGTTGATGGCATTAGGTTAATAAGCATGCTAAAATAAAGTATAGAAAATTAAATTAAATCACATTGCATAGTAATTTAAAATTTTATAAAAGGATACATATCAGAGAGGACTTCCCTCTCAATCTCCTCTTTAGTTTTCCTTCACTTCCACATGCAAATACCTACCCTACAATGTACCCTAGGGATTCATCTCTAAACCAATACTTTATGGCATGCATGCATATTAGGTTTCTTTAAATAACTAAAATGTGACCCAATATATCACTTCAGTATTAGGGGGAAGGGGATAATTTAACTAATGTGATATGCTTAGGTATTGGTGGTTGGATAGCATGCACAAAAACGGGTGGGGTATTTATATGTGTCATTCTAAATCCTATATAGATAGCGTTGTATAGGTAAATCAAAGGAAATTCCATTCACTAAATTGGTGTTGCTAGGGTTGAGAATCTATCTTTTTTCTACACCACAAATTCATATTGTGTTAAAAGCCTCATAATCCTAGGGGTGCCTACTTAATGCAAACTCTAATGCTATTAACAAAGGAAACAATGGTCACACTAAGACCTCATGCAATTTCACTATAATGCTACCCAAGTTTCCTAAAACTAAGTATTGGACACCATTTCCTAATGCCATGACTCACCCTAGAAGAATCACTAGGTGTCTCTAAAACCATTCCATTATAATTTAGATTAATATGTATACTACAATGGAGATATATATTATTAGGAGGATTTTCTATTAGAGTTTTTTATTATATTGGTCAAACAGGTTTTGATGGGGCCCCGAAACCCTTTACAAAAAGAAGAAAACTAAAAATAGTAAGCTAACTGTCTGTCAACTGAAAGCTACATAAACAACATAAGCATAGAAAAACATAGAAAAAAAAGAACAGCCTAGATTAATTCATTTTCTTAAGGGTCTTTGCTGCCTCAATTTCCTGCTCGTAGAAATTCTCATGCATCGTGGCGAAGTTTATCAATTCCTTTTTCTCCTCCTCAAACTGTTTCTTTTTACTTCCCCTTGTGCGGGTAGAAGGGCCACCTAAATCCTCCTTAGCGACTTGTTTACCTTTACCTTTAGTGCCTTCCTCTTTGTCCTGTATGCCCATTTCGTCCACATTCAGAATGTACTCAGCTCTGAAATCTTTGAACTAATCTTTTTTGAGCTCTTTGAGCTTATCTGTTAGCATCTTCATTTTGTTTAAATTGTTCTGAATGGCTAACTTGCTGATATGCATTATCTTCTCCAAATTATTATTAATATCCAATAATTTTTCCTCCAAATATTGAACTCTCATGCCATACTCTTCCCTCATCCTTCCCATTTCACACTCAATCTCTTCCATTTTTGGTATAGCTTCCCAATTTTTGAAAATTAATTTATCATGTTCCACAGCTGTGTTGTCTCCTTTCCCCAGGCATTCTTTCAATAGTTGTAATTTGATGTTGATTCTGATGATCTCAACAAAGAACCATTTGGTCATCTTATGCTGTGAGTTGACAACATTTTTCACTAGTTCAAACACTTCCTCCACTTGGTCTCTATTTTTGGCCTTGGCAAGTAGATCATCAAAGTCCTCAGGGAGATTACAAGATGGGTCAAGAATATCAGGGAAACGAAGGCCAATTTTGGGATCAAGTGTTTGTAAAGTTTTACCAGGGATTTTCTTAGCCTCGAAACCACTCTCCACTCCCATCTCAGCCATAACATCATGGTTCCCCTATTTCTAGGTGAACTTCTCTCCACCTGGTTCAACCCCCAAATCTTCAATCTCTATCTCTGGAGACTGCTTACCCTTCTTCACAGGAGTAGAATTTTTCCTTTTCACAGGCAGACTCTTCTTACCTTTCACCTCCTTGAGAGAGGTATCAGACTCATCTCCCGTATTTGACCCATCTGAGTAGGAAATATTAACTTCCCTCTTTTGAGTCCTTCTCCTATTTTTTCTAGACTCTGCTTCACTTTCCTCTTCTTCCATAACCCAGTCCTCATCATCCGAATGGGTTTCCTCCTCTCTAGACACCATACACACCTTTTTCTTGCCACTATGCTTTTCCTTAGGCCCTTTTCTAGGAGTGTTGATTTTCATATATTCCATAATCAAAAGAATAAGGCTTTCATGCAAAATGGGCAACTTAGGGTTTCTACAGTTTTCCTTTATGTCATACTCCAACGAGGAAAGCAAGTAAAACAGGATGGAGACATACATACCATGGCGGAAATGGTTGAGCAAATTAAAGTGATAGTCGTAGACTACAATGTAGCTCCCATCTAATGTGATATACCTCATTAGCACTTCCACCACCTTGGCCCATATCATATTTTCTATTAGAGTTAGTGTGGCAAGGGTTTAAAGGTTAAGATGTATAATCACTTTTAAATCAAAACTTTCTATAAGATGACATATTTGTCATAGCTCATCTAAGTTTTATATGTTGATGCTTTAACGCATGGTATAACAATTAAAACTAATTTTGAGCTAAATACATAGGTGTAGGTAGTGCCCTCAATGGATAGGGTACAAATAATAAGGGCATATATAAATGTAACAAAAAATATGTACATAGCATACCTGGTGAAAATAGGGAGATATTATAATTATACTAGTGTATAATGGGTTGTCAAAAACATAAATTTGAGGGGTATAAATGAAATTATAGGTGTTTATTAGCACCTTATGAATGCACATGCTTTGTCATTGGTTTATTAATTGATTTCCCTAAGAATGCACCCAAGAAAAATATATATAGTTACTCTAGATAAAGAAAGCAATACCATAAAATATAAATAAAATACTAAATGAAAATGAAATTCTAAATAGAAATGAGATGCTAAACATAATAGGTGAGTGAAACATAGTTATTTTAGATAAAGAAAGCAATACCATAAAATATAAATAAATACTAAATGAAAATGAAATTATAAATAGAAATGAGATGCCAAACATAATAGGTACACATATGACACCAAACTATCCATACGGTTACTATGATAGCACTATAGAAGGAAAAAGGAGACCCATGAATGATCAAAAAATGAGAGAGAGAAAGCTATAAATGAACTACATAGGAGAAGGTACCTTGGCAAAGGCTTGGTTCTGTCATTTCCACCAAGATGTTCGAGAGGGATAAAAAGAGAGATTAGGTAAGTGGTAATATTTTTCTACCAAATAAATTGGTTGCACCAAACCAAAATTAAAATTAAAATGGTAAATGATGATTTTTATGTGGTCACCAGTTGGATATATGAGGTTATCTATAAGGCCCAACCTCACTTGGATTCTTGTAGAAGCTCTTCCTACTTATAAACTCTAATATTGTTAGCTAGTTGAACCCTTTTGTGAACCTTTTTACCCTTGTTCTAGTATACTTTTGGTAATATTAACATTCTAAGTGAACTTTATAGATGAGTCATTGATTAAAAACTTTATGTTGTGAATTATTCATTATTATTAAGGTTTGAATGTTATCACCCAATTCACCTTATAGTGCAAGACTATCTGTTGTGACCCTAGTCACTCTATTCATGATTAGTGACTCACGAAACTCTAGCTCAGGGCGGTTGACTCAACTTTGTCAAGCACATAGACCCCTCTCCTTGCCATGGGGCAAACCTTCACATCACTCTCGCTCTCATGGAAGTAACTAGATGAGAGGAGGCAAGACATGAGGGAGGTCCTACTTGCTTGAGAGTTGGACTTCACGGAGAGTGGTTGATCAATCCTAGGGCCTTTCTTGCGTATTGATTCCGATATAGTCATCTGTGACCATTGTATTTGAAATAACTATATGACCCGAAGGGTCACTAGTCATCATTCTCCTATTTGGATTATGAAGATTCCAATGTTGTGTGGGTTGATGATTGCTCTCATTTATGCTTCTATCAAGTTGAAGTTGTTCTTCAAATTGTTGGATGATGACTTGTGTTTGGAGTAATCTCGACCTATGTTGTTCTTGGATCGTTAATTGATCATTTTGTGGCCTTGGGTGAATCTCCTCAATCTCTTTGAGGATTGTCCTCACCCACTCCCCTCTAAGTCCAAGGCACATTCGTGAGCCCAAACCAAGAGAGAGTTGGTTGGAGTTGACCTTGATTTGACTTAGGGTTTGACTTAGGGTTTATGACCTTAGGTTTAACTTGTTTTTCTTTGTGGCGATTGGCTGATGTTGACCAATGTTGGCCTCATGATGAAATCAAGGGTTTGACTAATGTTGACCTCGTGATGAAATCCAGGGTTTGACTAATGTTGACCTTGTGATGAAATCGAAGGTTTGCAATCTTCTTGTTATGCCTATGTTTTTGTTGTTTTTTTGTCACATCTCATTTTTGGACTTTATTATAAATTAGATCATTGGACATTTTACTATGAGTGATTCCATGTGTGTGAAAGTAACTATCGTGAATGTTATAAATGCATATAATTTTGAAAGTTGATTTAATAATGGAATATTATTGGTATGATTATGGATGTTCATTTTGCTTTGCCTCGGCTATGATTATAAGGAACTAACCTATTGACGAAAATCTAAATACAAATGAGTGCAGGAAGAATGTCAAAGATGAGAACATGGTTAAGGTAGAAATGTTCTAGCCGTCCAACAAGAACTGATAGGATGGATAAATCCGATGCATGCCCACACTCATGTAGTTTCATATCATATTGCATTATTGAAAGGTTTTATTGTGCGTCATTGTGTAGTTGCTAATCGTGTTGAGCGTGTTATATGGTAAATGAATGTGTTTGATGTTTAATGGTCAATTAAGTATATGCATCATCGTTGCTACAGAATGTTCTTTAAATTTATAGAAGTTGGCCAAGATGTGATATTACGTTCTTTCAACTTAAATATATTGGAATTGCATAAGTTAATTACTGTGTATTACCAATAATTATTAGATGTGTTTTTCTTTATTTAAATAATTTGATTAATAAATATATATAAATATCCTTGGTTATATATATAATTATTTCTTGTTAGACTTAAAATAAATATGAAATAATAAAGATAAGTATATAATATTAATAACATATATTATAAATAGAAATCCAAATATAATAATAATAAATCTTTTTCATGCAAAACTGAGTGCGGTAGAAATTTAGAGTTTTAAAATTGATTTAAATTGGTGGTATTTTGGACACCAAAGGCATGCAAATGAGGATAAAATTGCCCAGTTTCAACAAGAAAAGAAAATCTAAATATACAACACCATTTTTAGAGAGAATTATTCATTAAAAATAATTGAGAACAGAAGAAGGGGGTACAACTATTATTACTCAGCGAGAAGGGGGAAGAGCAGAGAAAGGAGAAACACTAGCAACAGGAGGCATAATCAACTCTTTACGAAAAATGTGGACCACCAGGTATCTTCTTCTAGTTTACAGTTACAAATTATTTTATGTGTGCATGTTGTAAGACTATATACAGGTCTGTTTATTTCTTCCTCTATGTCTGTTGAATGTTCTCCAACCTCTATCCTTTGTTCAAGTTGATTTATAATGGCCTGAAGATAAATTTATTTTAATTCTTAATACTTCGTATTATCAAATAATTGTTATTTCTATATCAGTCAATAGGATAATTCTTTCCCTATGATCACATATATCTTACTCCCTTTTGGCCTACGTTTGAATCTGGTCGGCCTTTGGTTATGACTTAAAATGGCATATTATGCTTTCTTATCTGTTTCTTTATGGATTTAACAACCCTTGTGTATATTAAATGGCATGTTCATTGTTTGTAAAGACTTATAATATTTCCTGTAGGCAACGGTGTTAAGTTGTTAGAGAACATGTTTTCTTTTATCCTCTGTGTAATTGTAACGGCCTGAAGATTTCTTAATGACCTATTTTATATCTGAAATGGCCTATGGCTTACCCTTATCAGTCTCTTTTTGCTATTTAAGTGACTTTTATATCTTTTAGCATCCTGCATGTATCTTTCTGGTCTGAGTATGATCTAGGTAGCCTATGTTGTCTTATCTCATGTTTAAAACCCAGTGTCTATTCAATCTCCCTGTGGCACATCTATATTTTCTTGTAAGTCATAACTCATTTTCTATCACAATTTATTAATTCATGTCACAAAATTTTCCTGTTGTAGTCTTTAATTTATGCCTATAGCAATAATTTCTTTTAACTATAGGAGAAATTCCTTAGCTCTTGTAGGGTACATTATTGTATCTCAGTAATAGTAAATTTAGTACATATTTAATAGCAGCATAATAAGGTCCTATGGCATACCTTGTTGTAATCCTTGGTTGTGAATTCATTCCTGTATCATTTATTTACTTTCTATTATCTCCTGTAGTAAACTTTTTGCTATCTCCTGTAGTAGGCTTTTTGTTGTCTCCTGTAGTAGACTTTCTGTTGTTCCTATAGTAGACTTTTTGCTATCTCATATAGCAAACTTTCTATTGTTCCTATAGTAGACTTTTCTATTGTTTCTGTAGCAGAGTTTTACTATTTTCCTTAGTAGATTTATCACTTCATGTCTGTAGTAGATTTATTTATGTATTCATGTAGCTGTTTTGTGATCACCTGTAGGATTGATACAGCAACCACAACTTGCAACCTTCTGATGCTTGACTGATTAAATACAGTACCAGACTTAACCTCTATGATTTCAAATCTATGAATATATATAGGAATAATTTAGCATGTTCTAGTGGTTTATGCCTTCAAGATTATGGCTTTAAGTTTATTCTCTTGCAAAAGTTTGTTCAATCTTCGGGAATGAATCTTCCTTTAAATGATGTCTTTGTTTATTATATTATTATACCTGTTTTTTATAAATTGATAGAAAATATGATTCGTCTTCAATCCCTGTCACAAATTTTATTGTGTGGAATTATAAACCTGCTTGTGGTTATGAAAATTCTAGATCTAGATTTCTTTTGAGATAATTGTGAATGTAATATGGATTAAAGAATGTATAGTTGTATCTATGTAAAAGTATGTGTTATAAGATCTAGATACAAGATTCTTTTAAGGTAATTAAGAATGGAATGAATTAAGTTATCTTTAGTTTATTTCTTATTTATTTATCTTGAATAAATATATGCTTAAGCTTTTCATTACTTTCTTGAAAGTATGTTTCCATTGATTATGCAAAGAAAAGGGATTAGAAATGGTTTTTAGGCAAACCTGGGTTGTTTCTTTGTTTTGAAAAGAAAGTAGTTTATCTTTTGCGTGTGTGTTTGGGGTTACTTTTTGGGCTAGGATGCCGAATGTGGAATAACAGAGATGGATTTTCCTCTTTTCAGGATTTATATGCTTGGCCAAGCTAAGAATTCATTGAAATAGATGAATATTTGTCTAGCAAAACTTTGTTTATATATATCTCTGCCACATCCTGTTGTGAGACATTTTCACATCATCATTTAGATTTGAATTTAGACTTCAGGTTGCATCAAGTGATCCCTCCTGCCAGTTGTTTCTAGGTTGCTAAACATTTCGTGCAGGGCTAGATTTCCTTCATGTTATGAAGGGATCCGAGGAAGTGTAATTACTTCATGGTTGGGCAGAAAAGTGCCTAAGCCATGCTCCCGTCTCTCGGCTTGCAGATGACCATGTGGGTCGATGACGGCTAGAGAGTGTGATTGATTTATTCATGTACTTGATTATGGTACCTTGTCAAATGATTTATGGCAAGAAAGCCAAATTTACATTGTATATTCCTTATAGTGATAATACCTGGATTAAGCACGTGATTTGTAATATTTAATGATATTATTGATTTATGTTTATGAGATCTATCTTTTTACTTGAGTTGATGTAAATAAGTGGATTGTTTACTTCAGTAACTTTTGTTATGGAATGCATACTTTACATTTTTGGATTTTAAAGTATGCAAGCCTATATGAATGCAAGACAATTTTTTTGTTCTTTTTTGGGACTTTTAGGAAAGGAAAGTGTCTTTTTAATCTAGGAATTGAAATATGTATGCAATCTAAAATGGGTTTACCTAATGCAATCTAATCTATTTTTTTGTTTTGGTGTTTCTTCATATTTGGATCTAATTACTAAATGAAATTGTTTTTAAAATAAACTAAACTAATGACACAAATTCTTGAAGTAAACTAATTTAACAATGCAAATTCTATTTAGCCTATCAAGGAAATCGCAACATCCAATTACTATTCCCAAGAGCAATTTTTAAGATTTCCTAATTACTATCAAAATAAAATAAAAAAGTACTAAAGAACCTGTAATGTGAGACATGTGAGCCTCCACTACCCTCAGGAATCCTTGTGTCAACAACCTCTCTATCCTCTTGCAGCAGTGGGGACCTCTTCTTGGAAACAATAGGGAAGGGATGCAAAAGAGATTTACAAAGCTAGAAACATGAGCTCGATGTGAGCTAATGGCTTGCAATTTGGATAGTTTATCCAATGTGATAAGAAGATTTTAGAAAAGCTTGGATAAAACAACAATGAAATAAAAGGCTCATATGTCATGTATGAGCATATGGATGCTATGTGGAGAGCAAAAACCTACAAAGACTAGATGTACAAATGAAATTGCCACTCAAAAGAGGGAGCTTTGAAGCTATGCAATAATGAAAACTAATGAAAGCTTTGAAGCTTTGGAAAACTAAAGAAAGAAATGAAGAAAGAGGCTCAAAGGCCTATAAAGAAGCTTGAAAAAGCTTGTGAGGATGAGAAGAGCTTTCACCAACTTGGAAAATAATAAAGAGGGGAGAGTATTTATAGGTTTGAAGGGATCGTGAAAGGTGGGAGAGATTGAAGAGTTAACTCCCTAGATTGAAGAGTTAACAGGCTTGATTGAGGAGTGAACTAGATTAATTAGGGAGTGAACAAGACAATATAGCTTATCACTAAAGAACAAATGGAGTTAGCAAGAGTGCATGAGTTGGAAAGTAGAGATAAAAAGGAGCTAATTATGCGTGCTTGAAGGCTTGGAATAGTTAACTCAATGTTTAGGCCAAAAAATCATGAAAATAGGAAGAAAAATAGGTCAAAACAGAGTTTTTTCGCATCCAAAACTCAAGTTTTTCCGCAATTGGAAAAGATGACAGGGTCACCCATGGGTCACCCTTTTCTGTAGTTCAAATCACCTGGGGGTGACCTTGGCTCAACCGGGGAAGATCTGAAAATAATAGGGGAAGATCTGGAAAGGAAAGGGTCTAGGTGAAAATTGATCGCTGGAGAATGATTTTGGAGGGATAAGGAAGCCATTAACCTCCAGATACAAGAAAAATGATACATATGAGGTGGGTCACCCCTTTTATCAATCCAAATCACCCAAGGGTGACATTGGGTCACCCGAGGGTGACCCTGAACTAACAGGGGGCAACCCTGAAATAGTTTTTCTAAATAGGTCATAGAACTTCTAAGAGCTTGTTCGAGCACATATGAACTCCTTTTTGGGTGTTGTCTTTTTTTAAAGTGCATTATTTTTCGAGAGCTATGTAATGGTGCCATTAGTTTTTCTTGAAAGTGTTACAAAATTATACTTTCAGACCATTTTTCTCTAAGTATCCTATCGGTCTCTTAGGCCCTAAAAAGTTTAGTAGCCAATTGGAAAGTGAGTCAAGGATGGGTGGGGAAGAAGGAATGGATGGTAAAGGTCAATTTCCATCAAATAGAAAAATAAGATGCTTAGGGATGAAGTTGCAAGAACAAAAAAAAAAGTTGACAAGTGTGGAAAAGTGTCAAAAGTGGGGGAAAGGTTAGTACAACAAATTGGAAATTAAAAGAGAAGCAAAAACTCATATGTTACCAAGAGAATTGTTGCTGAGAGGGTGTTATTTCATGGTTACATGTATGTGACAAGGATTATGAGTCATCATGGGGTCCTCGTGGAGGTTGTACATGATTTTGATACTTACATGTTTGCCTCCTCGGGGATGGTCATCTACATGAAGGGTAGGTACCATTCCCAAATTAGGCCTTACCTGTTGTCGATTTCCCGTAATAGTACTTGCAATAACTAGCATTAGTTTGACATTTAGATGTATTAAAACAAGTAATGAAAACTAAAATAATTGAACACACCATAGACTTGTGAGTTCACCTAGTTGTTTGCTTCGCCAAGGAGACCTATAGGGATGAAAGCACACAAAATGAGAGTGCAAAAGATGTATAAAATAAATAGAACACATGCTAAGCTAGAGAGGAGAACAAATTCTCTTTTTATTGCATATTTTGAAGAACATATTTGATTTTTAGGGATTTTTTATGTTTTACATTTTTTTATGTTTTTTTTTATTATCCTAATGTTTATGATTTTTCTGGAGATTTGACTTGACGTTCCTTGAGGTCTTTGAGAGACCTATATCTATTGACAGATTTATACCCTTGCCCCTTGCATGGGGAGATTTACACACTTGAGTGGACATTTTTTCTCTTTTGACTACATTTGGAGTGACTTATGCTCAAACATTGTTTTACACTTACTGTTACAAGACCTAATTTGATGATATCCATGCATACCTTTAGTCGACATCTTGTACTTCACTTTCCCTCTTGTGCATATGGTTGGCTAGAGATTTTATTTTTCTTATGAGAATGCATACCTAAGATGATCACATATGGATGATGCAATTTGTTTTTTTGTCTTTTTCTGATATGAATGACATGCAATGTGTTTGGATGTGATTCACAAATATGAAATGCAAAGTACTATGTTCTAAGTGATATGAATGCCATGATGTTATGAGATTTTTTTTTCTTTTGATTTCTATGATATCATGTATGCATGTGGAACAAACAATGTGACTGCTCTTAAGTAGGATTTTTGACCTAAGGGATTGTGAGTTAAATTGGTATAAAGAGACTTATTAATCTTTGGGATGGGATTAAGGACTCAAGTGGGAGCAGGGAGAAGATGGAATGCTTCTGAATTTTTGAGTTTTGCTAGAGGTTGAACACTGATCCTTATCTAGATAAGACAATTTGACAAGATTTCAACTTGAACAAGTAAAAAAATTTATTGGTGTTCACTAGACTTAGATCATAGATGGAAAACAAGATAGACCTAGAGTAAAGGAAATAGGGAAAAATAAGGATCCCTAAATAGAAGATGGTCCTAAAGACTATTAGACTGTTGGCTTTGCTCAGCTAGTGCATGTATGTGATTTGTACCTTTCTCTTTTATTTCTTTTGATAGAATGTCACCTTTGAAGCTTTGAGCTTAGATTTATCTCCACTCAATGGTACAGATACTCATCAATCTTCTCTCCATCACTCTTTTTTTGTAACTCTCTTTTTTATGTTTTTTCTTTTTTTTTTTTGTGTTTTTGCAATGCCTCGCTTGATTTTCTCATTTTTTTTATATTTTGATTTTTATGGAAATGAATGCTTTTGAGCTATGGATATACAATAACTTTGATCTCTCTATTCTCACTTTTCTCATCACTCTTATTTTTTTCACTCATTTTTTTATTCACTCATATTTAAGATTGCTTCCTTCAGAGTTATGATCCTCCTAACATTTTTGGCTAGGAAAGATAAGGGGTTGAGAGCCACCAAAAGTTTTCATAGTCCATTCGGACTTCCTTTCTAATAGGGAAGAATGAGTAAGGTCTACTTGCAAGATTCCTTTGAACACTGTAGGTTTGAATACTGACTTCACTTAGACTTAACAACATGAATCATTAAGACCATGATTAGTGTAGAGCTAAAAGCTAGGCTTTGATTGGAATCATTGGGAAATGTAATAGGGTAATAGTGATAAGCACTAAACATGAATTGTTGTGGGATCTCAAAGGCTCAAAAGCTCAACCTATACATAAGCGACCTTGGACTCGTTACTAGGACAAAAATCGAACAAGAGCATGACAATCACAAAATGCATGATGGAATAGGATGAAGAATGCAAAATTTTGATCTTTCATGATTTTATGTTTTAATGGATTTTTAAATTATTTAATTTTTTTTTATTTTATAGGTTTTCACAATGTTTTGAGATGTTGAACTCTTCTCCTTCCATAATGAACAAGAGGCAATCATCATTTCTGATGTCTTCCTTAACTATGTATGGACCTATCCAATTTGGTCTAAACTTGGCTTGACAGTCTTTGCAAGGACACTCAAAGACTTGGTGTAAAAATGTTTTTGTATTTATTGAGGAGTTTTGTGTACTCACACATTTCATTGTTTGGTGATTTTCCCCCTAGCTTTATCATTTTCTATTCCTGTATAGTTTCGTTGCTTGTTTTGAACTTTCTAGGGGCAAATGAGATTGGTGTTGACTCTCCTAATTTCTGTGTGGGTTTTGGTTCTTCTTCTTTAGTCATGATTTCAATCATATGAATGTTTGTCTGGTTTGATTGGAATGACCACTAAGTTCAATGGAGAATAAGACTTTGTTGAGTGGGGATCAAAGGGAAATTCTCTTGTTGCCCCCTTTCCTATACATTTTGAGATCTTGGCTACATTTGCAATTTGTTTTGATGTGTCTCCTGTTTTAAAAGTGTTGATTTTTGGGTCACTAGTGGTTTCCATGGTCTTTCCCTTCTTTTTGACTTGTTCAACTCTATAAAGGATGAAAGGATCGGGATCTCCTTTGATGACGTGAGTTTGTCCCATATGCGATAAGTGTATTTTTTGAAATAATGTGGAGCGAACAACCCTCGTCCTATGGATCCAAGGCCTTCCTAGGATCATGTTGTAGGTAGTTTCTTCATTGATGACATAAAATTCAGTTGGGAGGGTTTTAGGACCCAATGTGATTTGAATATTTTCCTTACCCATGGTTCGAATGTTTGGGTTATCATGAATTTGAAGGATGGAAGTTTTTTTGTGATTTGAGTTTTGTCATAACCCATTCTTTGAAGAAGAGAGAAAGAGACTATGTTGATTGCATACCCATCATCAATCATTGCGCATTTAATGGAATAGTCTTGAACTTGGACTATCAAATGGAAGGCGAGATCACCTTATTTAGCTATGTCATTATCTGAGGGTAGCTTTTCAAAATCAAATGTTGAAGAACACTTTTCGCTTGGAGTGTTTTGAACTAGATGGCCTAGATCTAAGGCTTTGAGGAGAGCGTTCTTGTGCATAGGAGAACTTTTGAGAAGTTCTAACATGTGAGAAAAACTTGAATCATTGGAGGTGTCGTCTGGTCGTTTTGGTCCTTAGGTGACAAAATTCTTGATCTTTATCTAATTCCACAAGGCCTAAGGAGTTCTGATCAAAGACATTTTGATGGCTTTTGGGACTAAGTTCATCTTGTGAAAATGTGTCCATGAATGCTTTTTGTTGACATTTTTGGAGGTTTGATATGAAGCGATGGTACCCCTAACATGACTTGATCTCATGCCCCCTTCTCTTGTGAAATGAACAATATTTATCATGATTGTGATCTTGAGGTTTGTGATGATTGTTGTATAATTGCTTGTTGATTCTCAAGGGATAGTTGTTGACATTTTGGTTCCCCAAATTTGCATGACTATTGTAGTCACCATTGTTGTTCCTAGATGTTGAAGTGTTTGTTGAACCATCAATGTCTTAATCATTTGTTGAGGATTTGTTATTTGTATCATGGTTTATCAACCTTCCATTGTTATCATACTCCCTTCTTCCACTATCAATAATGGCTTGGCCAATTCTAAGGGCACTTTCAAGTGCTTTTTCATATGATTTGTAAGGGGGTTTTTGAACTCCTCATATGTCATTGTTGAGAGCGTGTAAGAAGAGATCACAAAGTTCCTTATGATCCATGTTTAGTGCGCTAGTTGAAGAATAGAGAACTTTCCTCCATCATGTAATAAAATGTGCAACCAACTTGTTGGCTTCTTGTTTGATTGTTAAAAATTCTCGTATTCCTATCTTGACTAGTTTGTTTATGTCAAAGGCAGCCACAAATTGATCGATGATTTTCTTAAAAGAGTGGATCAACACTTCTAGAAGTCAATAGCACCAATCCAGATAGATACCCTCCAAAGTCTTTGGAAAAATCTTTGCTACCACCCCATCCCAAGGAAGGAGATCTAGCACTACCATGATGTAAGCCTTGATATGAGAGTTGAGATCACCCTCTCCTTTAAATTTTGGAAGCTCAGGGAGAGGATGTGGTAGTATGGCTTGACGAATGTTTTAGCCAAGAGGTTCCTTTAAATACTCGATATGTTCCTAAAAGGGGGTTATGTGTAGAGGGTATTGTTCCTCCAAACATTAGCCCTTCAAGTGGAGCTTTTTGTGTTTGTTGAAAGGGTATGCTAGATTGTTGATATCCTAAAAAAGTTGGTTAACTAGATGGTGTCATGTTTATGGTTTGAAAATTGGGTGGGATTGTTTGTGGTTGATTTTGCATTATAGGAATCCCACCTGTTTTTTGAAACTTGTCATGTTGGACAATCATGAGAGCAAGAGAGGCATGGATATTTCATTATGTGCGTCATATGAATGGAACTTTAGATGAGGGTAATTTTGTGTTGCCCCCTGGTTTGATTCAATCTTGTCAATGAAAGGATTTCCATGTGCCTAGGTTTTTCCTCAATTTTGTTTTGGCAATATTTTTCAATACTTCTAACCTCAATGGTCTTGATTATTTGGATCAAGGTTACTATAGGATCTATGAGTGAGGCTTCATATGTTCTTTGAGTTTTGTCGCCTTATGATGGGTTGTTTTGCATTCGGATTTGAGTGACCCTTTGTGTTCTTCTGATCTCACTTGACATGTCATAGATCTTTTATCTTAATGTGCTATGTAGGGGAATTCTCGTGCCTTCCAAGCTTCTTGTAGGCTCTTTTTTTTATAGCTCACCTCATTGTCCATTTGGGTGGCTATTTTCCTTTGGCTTGTTACAGGTTGGTCTCGTTGATAGATTTTGCATTCTTGGCAAGTTTTAATTTGCTCGAGTTGAATGACTATGTCTTCATATGTGGGGTTATTAAAAACCAAGAGGTTGTGTTAGATGTCCTTTGAATTTGAATCCATCCCAAACTGATTTATTAGGGAAAAAATTGAACTCTCTCAAAAGTTTTTATTTTTCACATCAGGTTCACCAAAATATGTACACTCAAAAACATGACTCGGTAGCTAGAGGTGGTTGAGTCAACTTTGGCAAGAACATGGACCCCTCTCCTTGCCATGGGGCGAACCTCCACATCACTCTCACTCTTGTGGAAGTAGCCAATTGAGAGGAGGTGATACATATGGGCAGTCCTACTCGCTTGAGAGTTGGACTTTACGAAGAGTGGTCGGTCGGTCCCGGGACCTTTCTTGTGTATTGATTCTGATATGGTGCACTATAACCACTGTAGTTGAAATAACTATATGACCCAAAGGGTCACTAGTCACCATTTTCCTATTTGGATTCTAAAGATTCCAATGTTGTGTGGGTTGACGATTGCTCTCGTTTATGCTTCTATCAAGTTGGAGTTGTTCTTCAAATTGTTGGATGGTGACTTGTGTTTAGAGTAATCTCAACCTATGTTGTTCTTGGATCGTTAATTGATCGTGTTGTGGCCTTGGGTGAATCTCCTCAATCTCTTCGAGGATTGCCCTCACCCACTCGCCTCTAAGTCTAGGGCACATTCATGAGCCCAAACTAAGAGAGAGTTGGTTGGAGTTGACCTCGATTTAACTTAGGGTTTATGACCTAAGGTTTAACTTATTTTGCTTTATGTCGATTGATTGATGTTGACCTCATGATGAAATCAAGGGATTGACTAATGTTGACCTCGTGATGAAATCGAGGGTTTGCAATCTTCTTGTTATGCATATGTTTTTGTTGTTTTTTTGGTTTCTGAATGTATGCCAACCTATATGAATGCAAGACAATATTTTTGTGTTTTTTTGGATTTTTTAGAAAAGGAAAGTATTTTTTTTAATCTAGGAATTGAAATATGTATGCAATCTAAAATGGGTTTACCTAATGCAATCTGATCTATGTTTTTGTTTTGGTTTTTCTTGATATTTGGATCTAATTACTAAATGAAATTGCTTTTAAAATAAACTAAACTAATGATGCAAATTCTTGAAGTAAACTAATCTAACAATGCAAATTCTATTTAGCATATCAAGGAAATCGTAACATCCAATTATTATTCCCAAGAGCAATTTTTAAGATTTGCTAATTACTATCAAAATGAAAAAAAGCACTAAAGAACTTGGAATGTGAGACGCATGAGCCTCCACTACCCTCAGGAATCCTTGTGTCGGCAACCTCTCCGTCCCCATGCAGCAACGGGGACCTCCTCTTAGCAACAATAGGGAAGGGATGCAAAAGAGATTTAGAAAGCTAGAAATGTCAGCTCAATGTGAGCTAATGAGCACTGTGGCTTGCATTTTGGGCAGTGTATCAACACGATAGGAAGCTTTTAGCAAAGCTTGGATGAAACAACAATGAAATAAAAGGCTTCTATGTCTTGTATGAGCATATGGATGCTATGTGGAGAGCAAAAACCTACAAAGATTGGATGCACAAATGAAATTGCCTCTCAAAAGGGGGAGCTTTGAAGCTATGCAATAATGAAAACTAATGAAAGATTTGAAGCTTTGGAAAACTAAAGAAAGAAATGAAGAAAGAGGCTCAAAAGCCTATAAAGAAGCTTGAAAAAGCTTTTGAAGATGACAAGAGCATTCTCCAACTTGGAAAATAATGAAGAGGGGAGGGATCTTTATAGGTTTGAAGGGATCATGAAAGGTAGGAGAGATTAAAGAGTTAATTCCCTTGATTGAAGAGTTAATAGGCTTGATTGAGGAGTGAACTGGATTAATTAGGGAGTGAACAAGTCAATATAGCTTATCACTAAAGCAAAAATGGAGTTAGAAAGAATGCATGAGTTGAAAAGTAGAGATAAAAAGGAGCTAATTATGCATGCTTGAAGGCTTGGAATAGCTAACTCAATGTTTAGGCCAAAAACTCATGCAAATAGGAAGAAAAATAGGTCAAAACAGAGTTTTTTCGCATCCAAAACTCAAGTTTTCCCACAACTGGAAAAGATGACAAGGTCACACATGGGTCACCCCTTTTTCTAGTCCAAATCACTCGAGGGTGACCCTAGGTCACCCAAGGGAGATCTGGAAATAAAAGGGGGAGATCTAGAAAGGAAGGGGTCTAGGTAAAAATTAATAGTTGGAGAATGATTTTGGAGGGATAAGGAAGCCATCAACCTCCAGAAACAAGTCAAAATGATACATATGAGGTGGGTCGCCCCTTTTATCAGTCCAAATCACTCAGGGGCAACCTTGGGTCGCCCGGGGGTAACCCTAAACTAACATGGGGCGACCCTGAAACAATTTTCTAAATAGGTCAAAACTTCCAGGAGCTCGTTCGGGCACATACGGACTCCCTTTTTAGTGTTTTTTTTTTAAAGTGCGTGATTTTTTTAGAGCTACCCAATGGTGCCATTAGTTTTTTCTTGAAAGTGTTATGAAATTATACTTTTAGACCATTTTTCTCCTGGTATCCTATCGATCTCTTAGGCCCTAAAAAGTTCAGTATCCAATTGGAAAGTGAGTTGGATGGGTGAGGAAGAAAGAATGGATGGGAAAGGTCAATTTCCAACCAATAGATGAACAAAATGCTTAGGGACGAAGTCATAAGCACAAAAAATAAAAATAAACAAGTATCAAAAAGTGTCAAAAGCAGGGGAAAGGTTAGTACAACAAAGGGGAAACAAAAAGAGAAGCAAAAACCCATATGTTACAAAGAGAATCATTGCTGAGAGGGTGTTATTTCACGCTTACATGTACGTAACAAGGATTATGAGTCATCATGGGGTCCTCGTGGAGGTTGTGCGTGATTTTGGTGCTTACAGACTCATTGATTCCATGTTGATAATGTTTTATTTAATTTTAAGGAACAAATAATTAAATATGAATAAGGAGATTTAATTTAAATTAGTAGGTGTGATATTGTTTTGATTTGATCAATTATCGATTCAATCCAAATAATATATGAATATATGTAATGCTAACCTTTGTTTGCATGTTTTACCTATATGAGAGATTCAATAACTAGACTTGTTCAATTGGAAAAGATTTTAAATATCAAGAAAATGTTGACCTAAATACTAGAGTGGGTTCCAAATTTAGTTCATTAAATTGTTGAAATTTTGATTAAACATAAATTATAGTATTTTACAAAGAATTGCTAGAGTTAGATATTTAGGATTGAGCAATGTTAAATAATGATATTTTAATCATACTAATCAATGAGGATTGGTTTATTTCCATGAGGGTGGTGTGTGAATTTTGGGCTGGCCTGTAATCCAAGGTATGTAAACTTAATTGAATTATTAATTAATAAATAGAGTAATTATATTTCCTTTACTTCAACTATATATAACATGAATGTATTGAAGTTTTCAATTAGTGTGTAAGTGTAATTGTCAATGGGAGAATTTTCAATAAGGGCGACAATTTTCAAGATTTACCTTCCTATAATAAGACCTTGTATTTGTAGCTAGACAGATGTAGAGAAAATTAAGATGAAAGACACTACTCTAATACCACTTAGCTAATGCCCAAGCGTGACCCAAGGAATAACACTATAAATATATTTTAAAGGTTTCTATAACAAGAGCGACAATGTTCAAAAACAATAATCTAATAATTGAAATGTCATATAAATAAAATAAAACATAAGAATAAACAAGAATTATACCACAGATTGCATTAAGGAAGTACAAAAAAAAATTGTACAATGAACCAAGCCGTTGAATTGAAGCATCAAATTTACTTTCCAACTAAATGACAAATAGCTATATTACATAGCTACACAAATGAAGAAGATGAAGAGATGACAGCAATTTTAAGGAATGTAACTACTCACATTCCACAATTCCATATTCTCAATCATGTTGTTTTTCTTAGATACCCCAAAATTGGTTGTAATAAATAAGGATAACACTATCAAAATCATGTGCGTTGTCTAACACAGTGAATTAGACTACAGTTCTGATCATGTACGCTAGGGATGATAATGAAGCTAGTGGTGAATATGGAGCTTGGTTTAGATTATTGTATGTTCAAGTCAATAGATCCTCTTGGATCGTTGGGTTCAATGAATTGGCGTGTCAAAGAAAAGCAATGAGATCCATCAAAATACTTGTTAACCACTTCAATCTATCCATCCAACATGGGATAACAGGTAATTATATGCTAATTGAGTGTCAAATGATGAAATAATTGTCCAAACATTACCAGTGAATATCAAATGCCTCTCACCGACAATTATTTTTGGATTGTTGTGGAGTTATGACACAAGTTAGTAATCATTGTGAAGATATTAAGGTCCTTTATCTTAGGTAACTCTATATGGAAGTCCATAGAAAACTCCCAAAGGCTGATTTGGTTTGGAAAAGTATTGAATAAGTACCACAAACTTGACTATATCCCCTTGCTTTGAATACTGAATATTTTAGCAAGAACATTGGAACATCTCCATTCAGACCTTCCCAAAAAGAAATCATTATTGACCTTGTGATAAGTCCTAAGGAATCTAGAGTGACCACGAATTAGAAAGGCAACAAGTTTGGTGTTGTTTTCTTTATGTTAGGTCTACCGCACGTTGCCCCACATCTTAGCCATATGGGTTTTCTAAAAACTAGCTATGAGTGTTCTATTGGTGTGATCATCTCAAGAAAACAAACCAAATGGTAGGTATGACCAGTAAACCCCAATTAGAGCATAGGGTTGTCAAAATGCATTGTGGAAGAGTCATATGAATGCCAACATCTAACAGAGACAAATCCCACAATAGGTATGACCAATAACCCAAAAATGATGCATTTAGACTTGTTTTTTATAGTCTACTATGAATTAAAATCCTAGACTTCTCTTTGTTTGAAAGATTATCATTTGTCTAAGCTACATAGAACTAAGATTAAGTAAGGATGCAGGGACTACATATATTTGGGGAAACAATTGGCAGAAACACACTCATTATTTTGTATGGTTCATAGTTGTCCTTCATTGTTACTATCTTTGTCTACTTCCTTACATTGCAAATTACTCCTTGGATCACTGCTCTGAGTCCTCTCGCAACGATAGTAGTATATTCAATAAGAAAGCGACAACAAATGCAGCAACTAAAATAATATATTTGCCAAAATTAATAGTAGATAATTGTAAAATATCAAGACATAACACAACAATCAACAAATGAAGTGCAAAAATCTGAGATTTGAAATATATGATTGTCGAGCCATTTTGAGGGTGCAACAATTATAATATATTGAGTGTATGATAGGGAGTGGTTTCTTGGCAAATCAAAGAACAATCTACAATAGCATCTTGTCCACAGAGATAAAATACAAGGAATGGTTGTAGGGGTCATGTGAGGCTGTGGTTCAAAAATCTGAGATTTGAAATATATGATTGTATGGCAACTTTGAGGGTGCAACAGTTATAATATATTGAGTATAGGATAGGGTGTAGTTTCTTGGCAAATCAAAGAACAATCTACAATAGCATCTTTGTCCACAGAGATAAAATACAAAGAAAAATTGTAGGAGTCATGTGAGACTCTGGTTGCATAAGATTCATGATTTGAATGTATGCTAACACGAAGCAACAAATATTTAGATGGCAACTAGAGTGACAACAAGATGGCAAACAACACAACATACCACTTGCGGGCCAGGAACGTGTCATGGATGGTTCCTAAAGCTATTCACAAGTATTTCCTTTATTAATAGAACCAGGTGATATTATCTCAAAACTCCCTTTTAGAACTTACAATACGGGATCAAAAATAACCTTATTGATATGTTCAAGCATTTCAGTGGGAGATGTGAATCCATCAGTCTTGAGGTAGAATAGTTGGAGAATTCTAACCATATTCCAATACAACTTCTTGCAATCATGAGGGAGAACACTAGGTTGCAACAAGTTTCTCAGTAATTTTTGCGTGCTTTGATTTATGGTTTGTCTAATCCTCTTAGTAGCATTCTCAGCAGTTGTCGCTGGATATTCTTTCAGAAACAATGTCACATAGTTCAGCTTTCCTTCCTTGGCCTCCCTCTGAAAAACATACGAAGAATTTAGTTCCCCTGCTCAGCATTCTGTGAAGATGAAATTTACTAAAGTATTTCTAAGGCACGACCTGGTTGTGGTAAGTATTTAGTACCTTGTAGCTCTGAATGTCATTTAAAAGGCGCCCACAAATATTGACAAGTTCCATAAGACTGCTGTACTCATGGTGATGGATGGTTTGCTCTGAAAGCTTAGGCCCTACAAAATAGAGTGATATAAGAACAATCGGTTCCAAAGCAATTGATGGTTTTCCATTTTCCAAGTACTCCTGCATGGATGGTATATGTCCAGTTTTGGCCCACTCAGCCTCTTTCATCATTGACATCGCTAACCTGTACCACTAAAAAAAACGCGCAAAGAAGATTTCATGGATTATTCTAATTTTGTTTTCAACCTTTTTTGAAAGAAACTTTGTTGGCAGTACAATATATATACTACAAGAATTTATATTCGAGGAAAGATACACACAATTTCCCTAAAATGAATGCTGACATCTCGACCTTGAAAAGCACAGGCATTTTGGGCAATATCATTGACAGTGTTATATAGTGCAGAGAACAAAATTTTCACACTATCTGAAAAACTATTTATCCCTGCTGGATCCCACCTGCAAAACATCAGAAACAAGTACATTATGACTCTTCTCTAGATATGCATAATTTGGCATCCAAGGCCTAGATAAGACCAGAGCTTTAATTAGGCTTGTAAGGTTTCTCTACAGTGAAATTTGCAATTTAATTTTAAAATGGAATGCATTATTGATATTGTTATGATATCCATCCAATTCAACACAATTTTGGATACTCATGCTAAAATTACCTCTCAACAGCTTCAAGAAAGCACTGAAGCTCTTCAGTGGAGCCCCCCACATCATAAAAGTCATCTATGACTGTAGTGAGAACTGCATTCTTGGTCCATACAATGCGTGCTGCAGACATTTCAGGGCTAAACAGTGTTGAAGCAACAGAAAAATAGCAGTATACAAGCTTTTGTCGTGCAAAGTGTAGGTCACCAACTTTTGAATCTATACACCATCTGTTAATAGAGACAGCAACAGAAACTCTTATTAAAACCTCAGAACAACTATAACATATTACTTCCAGTCATGTTATTACAGTTAATAATTCCAAAACTCCCCAATCATTTACATGTAGACGTACTTTTCCAAGTCCTGTAAGTCTTTCTGCTGTGTTGCTTGGCAGATATTGAAGTCATTTTTGGCTAATGTTAAAAAACAGTCACTACTTATACAGGGGATCCTGCAATCCGATTAGAAGGTCCAATATTCAGGACTATCTAAGCAAGTCATCTAAAAGCATATACTTATAAAATCAAATTTGAAGGCTTATCTAGTTATGCTGTGCCATAACAATGAGCTCAATCAAAAGTTACTTGTAAGAGGTCTTTCCAATCCAAATATCATCAAATGCATATTTTTCAATGTATCTTCTATGTTCTATTCTCTCCAAACTGGCCAACCAGGGGACACCCAGTGCATACTCAACCTGCACATGATGGATCAACCCCTAAAGCTCAATGACAAAATTAATATCAAACATTGGTCATTTGGATTTGAAAAAATAAATGTATTACCTCTTTATCAAGGTCTTTGTGGACTAAATTTTCGTCATTCATTGCAATATTTGCTTCATTTTTGGCAAGATAGTTTCTGGAGAAAGATTTTGCTTCTTCCAAAATTCTTTCACCAGGGAACATCATCTGAGATGATTTATACAAATTCAGCATTGCTGTAACAGCTTGTACTCTCTTTTCTACTGGTGGTAGGAAGTTTCCATCTTCCAGGAAACTGACAAAGACATCTACATGGTTGTTAGTTCCATTAAAAGGAAATACAAATGAAATGAAACATAACTCTGATAAAGAATTAATGTATGAGTGAGAATATATCATCCCCAAAATTGCATTTCATAACAGTTATTCATGCCTGACAGAAATATGAGCAATAATCGAGAGAAAATTATGATCAACAGCAAAATTTATGGAAAACAGGGTGTGATTTGTTCAAAAGACCTGGAGACACATCATATCCATTCCACCGTAAAATCCTGAAACTGACAGAACTGTTAATTATGTCTGATGTTGATGATATTCCCTCAATTATTTTGTTCTCTGTCCAGCATCTGTCCAGTGAGAATATTGATTTCAGGCAATATGGAAACCAGGCATAGAAAATACAATATCCAATCGTAAGCAAGGGATCTATCAATTACCTATAGACATCATCTAGAGCCTGCTTTATCTCACATTTGAAATGTCTTGCTATTCCTAAGCTCTCCAACCTATCTACCATTGAGAGAGCAGTGAACACATTTATGGGATAAGCACTAGGCACTGCACCAACAAAAAAATGCATGTTACATGTGCATGAACATGATAAAATCTCATCAATATACATTAACATTAAAGGACCAACCTCCATTCTCCAAAGTTTCTAGCATTGAATTCAAATACTTAAGGCAACTGGATTTTCTAGTGTGCATTAGAGCACAAGCAGTTGCAGAGGGAGAATGGAAGAGTGAGCCATCCTTGTTCTGATGTCTTAAAACTTTGTTCCAGTCAACTATGCTTCGAATACCCTCAACTATGAAAATTAGGGATTGATCATAATCATTCATCTGGTCTATTTCTATGCTGCAAAACCAAAAGAATACTGAAGTTACAGGAAATAAACAAATATAATTATTGGGTGCCGAAGAAATACACTAATCACAAAACTACCTTTTAAGGATTTCATCTCGCTTAGAGAACATCTGTTCTATAGGAGGTGAATCATAAGGGAGTTTCAAGCCCAAGCTTCTTGCATCTTCTAGCATTGCAGTGAAGATAATCTCAAATCCAATGGGATCATGCTGGTCCTCACTACCTATCTTTCCAATATTTTCTCTTATAAATCTCAAACCTGTAGAGGAATCACGAAATGACTGCAAAATCTTAGAACATTATGTCTTAGATTCATGTAGCAATTGGATCAAATCTGATTTTACTGTTTTAGTTCTTACTTATGAAGTAGTACCCTAAAATCGAAGGACTTGGCAACAGAGTTCAAGTCCAAGTATTTAAATCATACACAACAGGAGACATGGGATATGGGTATACGGGTAGGGATTGTGGCATCATTTTGAAATAGGATATAGGTGTATAATCATGGGGGTATTGGCTGTACTGAGTATATTACCCTTAAATATAGTCACCAGAAGATGTAGGTACAGATATGGGTTCCCATCAGTGACTGAATTCATTTGGTTGTCATAAAAAGGGATGTAATCCCATTTGTATGTACATAAGTCTCTTCTAATTGTATTATCGTATTTTTCTGTTTTCCAAAACAATGCAGAAAACATCATATGACTTGTAGAAGACTGACATATGCAGGAAGCTAAAAACACTCAAAAAGAATGTGCATAGAAATATATGGCTCAAAGAAATAACACTCAATTTCACAATTCTTGCAAGTGAGAGACTTTGTTAAAATGATTCCTTATTGAATAAGAAACAGAGCTGTTTCCATCTACTTAACTCACAAAACCTCTGTCAACAAACATCTTAATCTCTAAAATTGAGGATTTTACTTGCTTTCTAGGATTTCATTAATAATAAATCTGCTTTCCTTGTTTGTAGAAAGTAGCTATTCTAAAGCTACTTTTCTTGCTGTGTAAGAAAATCTACTTTAGGACACTTTATATTATCTCTAAGTAAAGTAACTCTTCTATCTTTTGCTCCTGCATCATTCCCTAGGTTACCAAGGAAGAAGAAGATGCAATGGAATGCAAAAAGCAATCACCGAGGAAATAGATGTATTAGAGGAGAAGATTACTCAAACAAGGCAATCTAAATGCTAGAAGAATTTTTCAGGTGGATAGGAAGACCCAAAGCCCACAAGTTTCAGAAGTAGAATTTAAGCAGCTTGACAGGAAAAGATTACTTAATTTCCTGTGAACTGGCAGAGAATGAAGAACCAGTATCCAACTATAGAAATTTTGTCTTTCGAGAATAATAAAAACAACATTATTATAGATTTAATTTCAAAGATTTTTTCTTAAAAAATAGTGTTAGAATAGACATTCTTTAAAAATAGGTAAAAGGAAATTTATAGATAGAGAAAGAAAAGTTTCAAAGCATGTAAACCCATTCGTATAGAAAAGAGTATAGGAGAAAGTTAAAAGATTAGAGGAGAACATTGCATTTTATTGATTAATGAAAGAGTACTTTCCAAAAATATTCTCTCACGATAAAAATGTATGGATGTGCTACTAGTGTCGGTTTTGTTTCTTACACTTTCCTTCAAACACTTCTAGTCTCTTGCTTCCTGCTGCCTCATTGCTAGTTGGGCAAGTCAAATCACACAGCATTATCTAAAACTTAAAGAAATCCTAGCAGAATATATCTGTAAGAAATACTGTCATTAGGCCAAAGAAAGAGTCTAACCCATTTCCACATCTTTAATGCCGGCATTCCACATTCTGAGTGCAATAATGCATGCCAGAGTGTGAGAGAGGCGATCTTTAATATAAGGCAAGTCTGATAATCCCCAAGATCCATCCCAGAGTTGATGATCCATTATCCATGAAAGGCACTGTGGGAACTGTGGTAAGTGAGAATCTTCCAAAGAGGGGACCATGGCTACCCAAGCTGTATCATAAGCAGAAACAGATGTCTGCCTGCTCTTAGTTTCTGAGAATAGCCTTCTTATCCTCACAATAT
Organism: Cunninghamia lanceolata; assembly: GCA_027924645.1. Taxonomy (NCBI): domain Eukaryota; kingdom Viridiplantae; phylum Streptophyta; class Pinopsida; order Cupressales; family Cupressaceae; genus Cunninghamia; species Cunninghamia lanceolata. Next base: position 4,642,965 of record BSBN01000372.1, on the reverse strand, counting down.
CCTCATCTATGCACATAGAAGCAGACGCATTTTGCTTGATCTTATCTTTGACAACCTGCCAAATGGTGAGATGCATAAATATTGAATCTAGTACAGAATGATGCTTTCCAAATATAACCCTAATAAGTTTTAAAATTAATCATATTCAATTCTACTGGAGTAACTGGATATGTTATCAAGATCTAACTATTGCCAAATGCAAAATTACATTGTATTATCTGGTACACCGGAAGACAGAAGTATAAAAAGTAAATGGGGCTATAAAGTTATAAATTCACCTTGGAGGCATTTGTAGATTTGAGGTCCAGGCTTGGTTCTGTGTCAAATCCATTCCTTTCATGGGTGAACTGAGCACTAGAAGACCCTACTAACAAATAATAAATACACATCAATACAAAAGGAAAACTAATTGTGTCAGTGCTATTTATTAGGAAAACATGAGTATAGGGTCTTGAATAAAGGAAACATAAGCCATGTTCAACAGAAAAATGTTGAATAGAAGAACTCCCAATTGCAAATCGTCTACCAGCCCCAACTTCTAAAATGTAAATTCTGTTATGACTATACCGCATGTCTACCCAGATAAGATAACTAGCCTGCTTAAGAAGATCTTTAGAAAAGTAACTCCCCACCTTCTAAAATGTAAATTCTGCTATAGCCTAGCCTAACCACTTACCCAGATGAGATAACTAGCCTACCCAAGGAAATCATTAAAAAAATTACTCCTCGCCTTCTAAAATGTAAACTCTGCTATGAGCATGCCTACTCAGATGACTTAACTAGCCTGCCTAAGAAAATCATTACAAAAATAACTCAATGAATCAATGCTGTTTATCAAAAATAAATAAAAAAATAAAAAATAAAAAATAAAAATGAGATTATAAGAAAAAAGAATCCAAAGTAATGTTCAACTGAATTATGGGATAAAGGAATCTCCTACTTGCAGATTGTCCGTTAGATCCCCCAAAATTTAATCTAACATACCTATGCCTATAGCTACTTACAAGAGGTAACTAGAGTAATGTTCCCCACATAATGAAAAAGGAAAAAACCTCCTAGTTGCAGATTGATCACTAGCTATACAAAAATTAAAATCTACCTACCTACATGAGGTAACTAGACTCATAAAGAAAATCATTATTGCAAAACAAAGAACCAAATTGGTTTAAAATACTGTTGATACAGAGAATTTTGAAGGGGTGTAACTGAAAAAGAAATCAATGCATCAATTCTGTTTATTGATTAAAACAAGAGAAACTAAGAAAGAAACCCCTAAATCACATGCCAATAAAAAAGACTTTCCACTTGGAGGTTGCCCATTAGACCTACCTACTCGCATGAGGTGACTAACATCAAGAAGAAAAATGTCATTTGCAACAAAGTAGACAAAAAGCAGGAAGATCAAACATCATTCAGTTCAACAGTCAAAGATCAATTTTGTACCACGTTTTGATGTGGATGAGATATTAAATTTGTTATTGACTGTTTGACCATTGAAGGAGATGATGTCTAAGTAGAGTGGATAGTCTAACCAATTTTTAAACTGAAAACCCAAAAAAAACCAAACATTACACATTATTTCTTAGGTTTTTCACACATGTAATCTACTTACCAGATAGAGTACTCCTGATGGATCTATATCTTGCATTTCTGCATTGCCAATGAGAAATTCGTGCATGTGGGGATGGAGATGGAAGCCTAGAAATTGCATAGTTGACAGAATTTGAGATGACAGAGAAGCTAATTGCTCCCATTTTTGCTTCTCCGGTATTTGGTATGAGAACAATGTCATAGGATTTATATATACAATGGGTTATGGAATCAATGAGTTTAGACGAATCTCTAACGGCGTTGTATTTTATGGGGAAGTAAAGAGATTCCCAAAGAAAGGTGCGTCGATTTTACAGGCTAAGGACAAGAATGGATGCAACATTTTGTCCTCAAGCGAGGTCCCATCGGGAAGTTCCGCCGGGGAGTGCATATTCCCATATTTTTAGTAAGTTATTATTAGGAACGCTTCCATGTGACCCCTTGGGGAATAAAAAGATCATATTTTTAGCTTTGTTAGTCCCTTCAAAGTAAGGATACTATAGTGTTCACTATTTTTTTAATATATTGAACAAAGCATATTACAAAGCTACCAATAGGCTGGAACACTAAACAAGCAAGAACAAGGATCAAGGATTACAAGGTAGCCTTGAGGAGGGCTGAAGAAAGAGGCAACAAAGGCTCATTCTATGAACTGAAGCAATCTTTGGTATTGTCTTGAACTATTGTTGGCCTGAAACCACATGATTTGCTCTTTAATTTGCTGAAGTTAAAACATTGTCTTTACATTCTTCTTGGCCAAATCCTAAAGGTGTCGGAAAAAAAAAAAGAGCAATCCAAAGAAAGATGTCAGAGTAAAGCCTTAGAGTGGCAGTTGCCTAATGAAAATTGGAGCTAGAAAACACAGCAGCACATCTAGTTTTCTAAATATGTATTGAGATGACTTGTCTGATAGAATCAGCAATCACATTTTTGTGCAATCCCAAACCAAAAATAACTTATTTCTATAAAGAAGGAAAAGTTACACCTTGATTCAAATGTATTAATTAAGGGAGCTTTTCACTACAACTACACTAGGGTCTTGTTTACTTTTTGCTATCTAGTTTTCTAGACTGACTAACATCAACAGACCCACTTTGCGCCAAAGAAAACAAAAAGAAATTAAACTAGTTGTTTTGAAGATGAAGAAAAATCAATAAAGTACTAGAAAGAAGCTACTGTAAACAAAATTCAAAAAATTTAAGTATAGAACATGAAATGAAAAACATTGAGGAACTTGATATAGAAGAACTAAGCTCACTATCTAGGATGACAACACGTCGTGGGGACGTCTGCGCTAAGCACTAGAGCCCAGTCCATACACAAAATTAAATCTCTAACATGGAGTTTTCTAGTCTATGATATCAAACAAGAAAAATGAAATCGAAGTACCAGGTGATAACAAAGATGAAAATAATGTAGATATTCTACCAAAATCCAATGAAATAAAATATTAACAAGAAAAGGAAAAAAGATTGACAAAACCTCTGTGTGACTGAATATTCTTCCTCAAAATATCTATTGCTAAGGACAAGAAAAATTTTTAGGGTTGCTTAGGAGCTTGCCTTCAGGTCAAGCCCCTGTTTTGGTCTTTCAACATCCATAGGTAGCCAAGATAGATAGAAATATGGATAAAGGTGTGTGCTTTTACTTCTTAAGTGTGTCTAAGAAAGAACTAGTAGTGACAAAATAAATGAAAATTAAAAATATTAACCTTGGTCTACAGGGAAGAATACCATAGTGCATGCAAGAAAAAGAAAGTGGTGGTCTACACCACAAATTTTCTAATAAATAAGCAAAGTAATGTATATCAAAATCTGTAAGCAAAACTTATTCTCAAAGTTGAAATAATATTACCAGCTCAAGTGGCAATGGAGGAGGCTGCAAGCTCCTTAAGGGCAAGATCTGTGCGAAGATGAATTAAAATCCTTGAAAGAGAGTCCCCTACAATGCTCAATCTACAAATAGAGACTCCACAAGGCTAGAAAAGATGGTGCTACAACTCAGAAGAGTGTCAATATCTTCAATAGCTGCTATGGTGAGGCCACAAGAGAGTATCCTTCAATATTTTCTAGAAAATACAAAGAGAAGAAGAGAGTTAAAGAGCCAGCAAGAGATTCGTTCAAAAATTGGAGATTGAGAGGGAAAGGATAGACATGCAAGATAGGAAAAGAGTCATTTGAAGTCAAATGAGCATTACAAGAATCTCTTCCACTGCAAAAGATATTCAACACATCCTAAAAATAGATCACTTAACATTACACGTTAATGAGACACTAGCACGACGTGTGGACGTCTGTGCTAAGCTCCAATGTGCAAGTGATTTTATTTCTTGGTCATATGCAACATCTTCAAGCTAAGAGAAGAACAAGACACTAAAATGACTTTTTGTAAAAACGAGCACAAAGGACTAAAATGGGATAGAAATGATTCTAAAAACACACAAGAGGAGCCAGCACCAAAATGAGTGAAAAATGTAGTGGGAAATTGCAAGGGTATGCAATTTTTAACGTTACATTTAGCCCCCACTTTAGTATGCTTATAACACTATGTGAATACACATGCTAAAGTACAAAAATGAAATAACATCATAAATTTTACCTAAAAAAGGATATTGTAGAGGCCGTAGAGGTTTCTTCAAGTGGAGGAGTGAAGCCCCTAGGTTGAGAACCTACAAAAACTACAATATTAGACAATAAAACATGCACAAGAGGTAATGTGAGAACCACACATATATATAATCTATGCTAAAAAGGATTAGATCATATATGATTTGCCTAAACATCCAGGTTAGTAAATCATATAATCTAATGCACATTCTACGACTATCTAACTCAAATCTTTCACAAGAAAGCAAAGAAAGTAAAGAAAGTAATACAAAAGGGGCATTTCTAGCACACTACGAGAGCTAGAAGGATGCCAAGTATGGTTCTAGGGCTAGCACACTACAAGAGCTAGGAACCATACCAAACTCTTGTGGGCCATAAGGACTAATAAACTACATTGTTAGGTGACTCACAAAGAGTGCAAAAAGAGGTAGCTGAAAAGGGTGGTTAGGCTAAGCAAGTACATCTGTTGACCACAAGCTACAAACACTGCCAAGAGTGAATGCTTTAGAGAGCGTACCATCAATTTGATGTGTGTGAAAGTGGAAAGCGTTAAAGTATGACCCCACCTTAAAATAATTATATAAAGCAACAATATGCAATTAGTTTTAATGTAGAATAAGAGGAAGAGAGCTTCAGGAAGCATATCTATATGGGAAGATATGTTTCAAAATTTACGTCAAGAGAAAGAAGATGCCCCCAAAGAAGAGGCAACAAGGGCGATGTTGCAGGAAATATACAAAAAAGCTTATGTGAGCATGGTATGGCATCGAGCAATGCAAACACATGTCACATAAAACAAGCAGCATCGCCAAAAATATAAAGGGATCTATGAGCTTTGGGGTTAGTATGCATTCTTAGGAAGAGAATCATCAAGGGGCAATTTAAAAGAATCGTCATCACTCCCTAAGAACGTATAACAATGAGTACAAAGGAAGAATGTTCACAAGAAAAAAAAAATTGGATCAACATGGAAGGAAGCTAAATCTTCCAATGCTTTGCATTATCTCCAAAATGTCAAAATAATCTAGTAGATGGCACATAGAAGAAAGTAGAAAATGTAGACACTTAAAAATGTCCTGAGCCTGTGAACGTTATTTTTACACATAATTCATCTCAATTTCATATTCCACTATTAATTAAATAATTTTAATTATTTAATTAACTCATCTCCCCTCTTACGTTTGTAATTAAATAAATTTTATTTATTTAATTATTTAAGCAATTTTCTTCTAATTTCCTCTATAATTAAATAATTTAATTATTATTTAATTATTATTTAATTATTCATTCTAGTCTACCGTCCACATTCCCTCTCTAATTTAAATAAATACCTATTCATTTAAATTATCAACTTTAGCTTAATTAAATAAGTCCCCACTTGTTTAATTAAAATCCCACTACATTACCCTTTCCTATAAAAACTTAAATAAATGCATATAATTTATTTAATTTAAAAATCATTTCCCACCTCACCATTTCCTCTAATAAAAAATTATCTTTTGTCCTCTAGTGGCTAGAAACCCTAATCATTCTCAGCCCTTGATCTTGGCTCCAAGTCAACTCTTCATCACAACCGTCCATTCAAATTCCCTATTCTATAAAACCACCCTCTCCCTCTCATTTTCACATCTTACCACTTGCAGAAATTGACTTTGCCATTGTCAACTCTTGAGCTCTCCATAGTATTTGCAGACTTGCAAAATCTAAGTGCATTAGTTAGTCATAGCTTCATAGGAACAATGGAGGATTTGCACTATTAGCCTAGGGTTTCATTTTACATGCTTCATTTGCATTGATTCTAGGTTTCTAGGGCTCCATTGGGTAGTTAGGGTTTGAAAATAATGCTTGTAGGGCTTTTGCAACATTTTTACCTGACTTCAACTAGTGAACCCGACATCAACAGTCATACATTCTGGGAATTTTATGTTTTTGAATTTGCAGGAATAGTGCGACGCATAAGCCAGTTCATGCGACACTTGAGTTGCTTTGTGTGACGCTTGAGTCGTATGGCATGACACCTCTATGGAGTCTGCAATGCATCGGAAGGATTTTGTGACACTTGTGACTATGTTTAGGGAAAAACTTTGTTATTTTGTTATTATGAGCCTAACCCGATTAGTTTTTGCAAGATTCTAACCTGTTTCTAATGCTTTGTGTGTTTTGTTAACTCTCTAGTTTATGTGGGTTATCTCATTAGGGTTTTTTAAGAGCATTAGGGTTTGATATTTCAAGGGTTTATATCTAGGGTTTCTTGCTAACTTGTTTAAACATTTGGGTATATCTTGTTAATGTGTAAAAGTTTACCATCTTTCTGGCATTCATAAAACAACCTTACAACCCTAGGGTTCAAAATTTATCATTGAAACACATTTTTTATTCATTGTTAGAGTTTTTCTGTCAAATTTTTGTTTGTAGAATATAGTGTGACACATGTACAAGTCTGTGCGATGCTTGTGAAGGTTCATGCGACACTTCTGTTGCAATGCCTACATGTCTCTGTGTGATGCAATCACCTTTCTGTGTGACATCATCACCATTCTGTGCAACGCTTTTGCTGCACTGCCTGTGCGACTTTGTGTGATGCCTCTGCGCGTTATTGCACTGCATGCGACTGGTAAAAAATAGAAAATTCTTAAGTTGCTTCCATTCGGGTTTTTTCTGCTTTTCACAGTAGGGTTAGGGTTTATTCTCTATTACTAATCTCTGGTTTGTAGCCTGTGGCATTGGAAAGAAACTTTGATTCAAATCACTAATCTATTTTGCAGGGTTTATTTCATTTCATATATGTGTGCGGTTAACTTAGGAATATTTTGATTTGAGTTTTAAAATAACTACGATATGTTTGCAACTTGCATATCTCACTTATGTGGATTAAAATAAACCACACTCATTTGGGCTAGAAAGAACCACAACATTGCATCTTTTCACTCATTGGTTAAAAAGAACAACAATCTTGCATCTTTCACACATTTGGTTAAAAAGAACAACAAATCTAAATTTCACACTCATTCAGTTTAAAAAAGAACTTGCATTTTTCACTCATCTAAAAAGATAAAAAGAAATTGCATTTTGTTTTCCATGTTTTGTGATTTTTGTTTGTGAAGTGGAGAAGTGTATGCTCTTCCCTCACACCATTGGTGATCTTGGGAATCAAAAGCTCTCTACCCCACTATTGAAATGAATCAGACAACTGAGAGGGGGGGTGAATCAGTTGTCTCAAATCTTTAACTAATTCTGCACCTTAAAACATTAAACACTTGTCCACTGTTTGTTATGATTAAATCATGAAAGCATAAACTTAGAAACATAAACACAATTGCAAGATCATACACAAGTGACACCAGATTTTTACATGCAAAACCTTGTTAAGGGAAAAACCATGATGGATGTTAGTCAACAAGATATGAGTTATAAAAATACAAAAAATCAGGGGCTCACTGCCCAGAAAAAGGCTCACTTCCAAGGGGTGGCTCACTACCAAGGGGTTTGAATTGAGATGTTAGCATCTACTCCATGCCTAAATTCAGTTCCATTGAAGCACAATACTCTTCCTCTGCTCTGCTCTGCCTTCTACACTTCTTCACTTAACTTCACATTTTCAAACAAGGATATCTTTTCCATGATCAAATTACAAGTATATATATCATTCATCAACCTTGGAATGTACATCAAGGTCGGCATTACATTCATCAACCATTGGAACAATCTCCAAGGTCGACATTACAAACATTTACAAAATAGGTCTTGACCTAATACAAAATTATGCTAAGGAAATGTAGTAAAGATATATGCGGATCACTCCACACCTTAGCTAGGACTCAAACATGATCTTCCATGCCACAACATGCTTCTACAATCTTCAATATATCTCTGCAATCACTGGAATTAACCAAGTCGGCTAAGACTAGTTACACGCTACATTATCTTCAAACACGGTCTCAATTCCTTTATGTAGACCAATGTAAATGCAGGAACATGATCAGGAGGCATCCACAAGCATGTTGTAATCACTAGGAGCAACCACACAAACTCTAACCACTTTATCCATGAGATTCTTCACACCGAAGCACATGAACTTCACTGTCTTCAATTGTCATAAAAGAAAGATAGCTTGTGGATCACCAAATCATGAACCATTGTAGTTGTAGGCACTTATCATCATCCCAAAGTTCCCTCTAGAACTGCAAAGCAAAATACTTCAATGCGGATGAATGTGGAGCAAAATACCTTCTCCCTGTCACTAATGAATAATCACAAAAAATAAGTTTTACTTTGGTGAATGTAACTCACTCAACTCTTCATACCGAAGGCTCAAACTTAGGATTTAGCGTCTTCAGACATGCCTCTAAATAAATTCCAATCCATAGACCAAGATCTTCAATCTACAAGAAATACGGATCAATCTTTTGGACTGTTCTTTAGTATGCAACTCACTGTCTTCACTGTGATTCACTGTTTCTGTTCTGATTCTTCTGGAGGGGCTAATTTTCTCAATGTCATCAACATATAAGGCTTCTAATCAATCAAAAGACAAGGATATAATTGACACCAATGACAAAACATATATGTTGACATCAATGACAACACCGATTAGGCACATATTTGCAACAATCTCCTCCTTTGTCATTGATGGCAACATATGATGTGAAAAACCACAACAGCCATCAAAACAAGATTCTCTCCCTTTCTCTTTACACATATGCACTCTTCCTCTCTAATTTTTTCACATGAATTCTCTCCCCCTTTGACATCAATGGCAAAGGCCACATAATTGTACTCTGTTGTTCTGATCCAACTTTCCTCTGAACTCTCTGACTACCCCCTAAGAAGTAGCCCTTAAAGTATCAATCCAGAACTGGAGGTGGGACTATAAGCACCACTGGACTGATGCACTCTTGTGCATCTTAGTTTAGAGCAAGAGGGGTGATAACCCCTAACTTTTATCTGAGATACTCAAAAGTATCCTTAGGCAAAGGCTTGGTGAAAATATTTGCAATCTGATCTTTTGTAGATACATGCTCCAACTTGACTTCATTCTTTGACACCTTTTCTATCATAAAGTGATATCTTATGGATATATGCTTTGTTCTTGAATGCACTAGAGGATTCTTTGATATGTGTATGGCACTTGTATTGTCACAAAAGATTGCAATTGGATCTTCATACACAACTCTGATGACCCTCAATGTCTACTTCATCCATAATACTTGAGTGCAACTACATGCTGCTGCAATGTATTCTACTTTTGTAGTAGATAGAGATATTGAGTCTTGTTTCTTGCTTAACCAAAATACCAGCCTTTTTCCCAAGAAGAATGCACCTCCACTTGTACTTTTCCTATCATCCACATCTCCGACCCAATCTACATCAGTGTATGCACTAAGAGTGAAATCATTATCTTTTGGATACCACAAACCATAATCCATTGTGCCTTTTAAGTATCTTAGTATTCTCTTGACTGCCATCAAATGTGACTCTTTAGGTTCTGCTTGAAATCTTGCCACAAGACAAACTACATGCATTATGTCAAGTCTGGTTTGGGTCAGATAAAGTAATCCTCTAATCATAGATCTATACCTTTTCTGATCTACCATTTGTGAGTCATCACTTTTTCTCAACTTACAACCAGTTACCATGGGAGTGCTTACTGGTTTAGAGTCCTCCATCCCAAACTTCTTTAACAACTCTTTCACATACTTAGACTAAGAAATGAAGATACCTTTATTTGATTGATTAATTTGCAGAACTAAAAAGAAATTCATCTCACCAAACATTGACATTTCAAATTCATTTTGTATTTCCCTAGTGAAAACCATACACATACCTTCATTGCCTCTAAAGATAATGTCATCAACAAAGATTGCAACAATTAGGATTTGTTCATTATTGATCTTGAAGTAGAGATTGTTGTCGGTAGTACCCTTATTGAATCCTAACTATATCAGATATTTATCCAATCTTGCATACCAAGCCCTTGGGGCTTGTTTTAGTCCATGCAATGCTTTCTTCAATCTGCACACCATGTCGCCCTGATCTGATGACTGGAATCCTTTTGGTTGTTCAATATAGACTTCATCTTCCAATTCCCCATTCAAGAATGCAGACTTTATATCCATTTGATATACCTTGAAATATTTGTAGGCTGCAAATGCTAAAAACATTCTTATTGCTTCAATCCTTACCATTGGTGCAAATGTTTCCTCAAAATCTATTCCTTCAACTTGAGAGTATCCTTTGCATAACAACCTTGCGTTGTTTCTTACAACTTCACCATTCTCATTCATCTTGTTCTTGAAGACCCATTTAGTGTCAATTACATTTTTATCTACTAGTCTGGGAACAAGATCTCAAGTCTAATTCTTCTCTATTTGCATCAGTTCTTCTTCCATAGCCTTTACCCAATTTTCATCATTGCAAGCTTCATTTACATTTTTAGGTTCCACTTGAGAAATCAAACAATAATTAACTTGTTCATCAGCAACTCTTCTTTTGGTCTGAACTCCTTTACTCTTATATCCTATGATTTGATCTTCAGAGTGATTTAACTTCACATATTTGGGTGTCTTAGTAATGATTTCTGGAGCTTGTTCTTCTTCTTCCTTTGAGTTTTCTTCTTGTTGCACTACTACTTTGATTGTAGGGACATCCAGTTGATCAGATTCATATCCACTTGATACCTTTTCCTTGCTTTCATCAACTTTGACATTTGCACTCTCAATGATCTTCTTCAACTTGTTATTGTAGCAGTGGTATGCCTTGCTCTTGGTAGAGTATCCAAGGAAGATACCTTCATCACATCTTGCCTCAAACTTACCTAGATCTTCATCGCTTTTGATATAACACTTACTACCAAAATCTTTGAAATATTTCACAGTAGGAACTTTACCATGCCACAATTTATAAGGAGTCTTAGAACTATTACTTTTGACTTGGACTCTGTTTAGGATGTATATAGTAGTGTGAATTACCTCTCTCCAATACACTTCCAGAAGGTCAGCCTCCATCATTGTTCTAGCAACCTCTTGAACTATCCTATTTTTTCCTTTCAACTACTCCATTTTGTTGTGGAGTCCTAGGTGTAGATAATTGTCTCTTTATCCCTTGCTCCTTACAGAAGAAGTTAAACTCATTTGATGTAAACTCTCCACCTCTATCAGACCTCAAGCACTTTATCTTCAAATCTAGCTCATTCTCAACCATTGCCTTGAATGCTTTGAACTTTTCTAGGGCTTCTACTTTTTCTTTTAAGAAGGTAACCCAAGTCATTCTAAAATAATCATCAATCAACAACATGAAATACATGTCTCCTTGTAGACTTCTTACTCTGGTAGGTCCACATAGATCTGTATGCACTAATTTCAGTAGTCCATCAATAGATTGGTCCTTGCTCTTGAAACTTGTTCTTGTCTATTTTCCAAATTGGCACTCCTTGCACAAAGTATCAGCAGGCTTCACAAGCTTGGACAAATCTCTTCCAACCTGAGTGGAACTTATCTTCACAATGTTGTCAAAATTGATATGACACAACCTTCTATACCACAACCAACTTTCATCATTTTGAGCCAACAAACAATATTTATTAGTCCCTTTCAAATGATAAATGTTACCTCTTGTCTTCTTACCAGTTGCAATCACTGTTCTAGAGCTTTCCACGATCTTGCATCCATTGTCCTTGAATTTGAGATCATAACCTTTACCACACATTTGAACAACACTCAAGAGATTGTACTTTAATCCCTTCACATATAATACATCATCAGTGTTATGCTTGCCATCAAAAGAAATGGATCATTTTCCACAAATCTTACCAGTTGTATCATCACCAAACCTAACCAGTCCTCCATCATATTTTTCCAAATTTATGAACTTGCTTTTGTCACTGGTCATGTGATGAGAGAATCCACTATCAATAACCCATTCATCTTTGTCTTCAACAACCTGAGCAGCCAAGGCTTTCCATTTGTTTTTCTTCCTTCACACAACTAGCAGGATTAGTACTCACAGGTTCTTCTTTAATAGCAATAAACAAGCATTCATTACCAGAAGTACTAGCATTATTTGGTTCACCATCTGATGCTCCTTCATCATCATCAAGATCTTCAGCATAATAAGATTTCTTTGGAATCCTAGGTATATTAGGTCTTGGCTTAGGAACTCTTGTGGGGCACCTAGAAGCATAATGACCAACTTTACCACAATTGAAACATTTGAAAGGTAATTTGCCTTTGAGCTTACCAGTACCTTTGGGTAGACTGTTAACAAAGTTTGCTTCAAGTTCTTCAAGCTCATAATCTGGTTCCACTTTGTACTTATCAGATGTGGGGGTTCTTTCTAAAGTGTTGGCCTTGAAAGTAGTCTTTGTCTTTGGAAGTGAATCACCAAGTTCTCTCATTTCAAAGGTTGTTAGCTTCCTAAGCAACTGATCTTTTGTAATCTTTGTCACTGTCATTACATCTTCAATTGCGACCACCTTATGACTATATGATTTAGGCAGTGATCTAAGAATTTTGTTCACAACTTCAATATCCTCAATTTTTCCTCCCAAACTTCTAATGCTACTCATAAATTCATTGACCTTATGCATGAAGGATGTTATGTTGTCATCTTCGCTTATCTTCGAACATTCATATTTTGCCTTCAAACTCTGCAACTTGGCGCTATTCACAGATTCATCTCCTTCATATAGATTCTTCAGCTTTTCCCAGATTTCATAAGCAATTTCCAGCTCCATGATCTTTGTTACTTTAGTGTCGGATAAGGCACTTACCGAGGCATCTTTGGCTTTTATGTTCAATTCAAATTGCTTGATCTCATCTTCAGTTTGCAGATCATTCTTCAGTATTTCATACTTATTTTTGGTTATCTTCCAAACACTATAACCCAAGCATAGGAGATGGGTTTTCATGTGGATATTCCAAATGGAGTAGTTTGTTCCATCAAACCATGGAATTTCCTTCTTATACGACATCCTAGATCATCCTCAAATGGTCAAGCTTTCTTCCAGGGAACTTGGCTTTGATACCAATTGTTAAAATGAACTAGACAACTGAGAGGGGGGTGAATCAATTGTCTCAAATCTTTAACTAATTCTGCACCTTAAAACATTAAACACATGTCCACTATTTGTTATGATTAAATCATGAAAGCATAAACTCAAAAACATAAACACAATTGCAAGATCATACACAAGTGACACCAAATTTTTGCGTGGAAAACCTTGTTAAGGGAAAAACCATGGCGGATGTTAGTCCACAAGATATATAAGTTATAACAGTACCAAAAATTAGAGGCTCACTGCCAATAGGGCTCATTACCTAGAAAAAAGGCTCACTTCCAAGGGGTGGCTCACTGCTGAGGGGTTTGAACTGAGATGTTAGCATCTACTCCATGTTTGAATTTAGTTCCATTGAAGCGCAATACTCTTCCTCTACTCTGCTCTACCTTCTACACTTCTTCACTTAACTTCACATTTTCACACAAGGATATCTTTTCCACAGTCAAATTACAAGTATATATATCATTTATCAACCTTGGAATGTACATCAAGGTCAGCATTACATTCATCAACCATTGGAACAATCTCCAAGGTCAGCATTACAGACATTTACAAAATAGGTCTCGACCTAATACAAAATTATGCTAAGGAAATGTAGTAAATATATATGCAGATCACTCTACAGCTTATCTAGGACTCAAACACAATCTTCCATACCACAACATGCTTCTATAATATTCAATATATCTCCGCAATCATTGGAATTAACCAAGTCGGCTAAGACTAGTTACACACTACATTATCTTCAAACACTATCTCAATTCCTTAATACGGACCAATGTAAATGTAGAACACGATCAAGAGGCATCCACAAGCATGTTGTAATCACTAGAGCAACCGTACAAACTCTAACCACTTTATCCATGAGATTCTTCACACCGGAGCACATGAACTTCATTGTCTTCAATTGTCATAAAAGAAAGATAGCTTGCAGATCACCAAATCATGAACCATTGTAGTTGTAGGCACTTATCATCATCTCAGACTTCACTCTAGAACCGCAGAGCAAAATACTTCAATGCGGAGGAATGCGAAACAAAATAGTTTCTCCCTGCGACTAGTGAATAATCAAAAAAAGTAGGTTTTACACTGGTGAATGTAACTCACTCAACTCTTCATACCAGAGGCTCAAACTAAGGATTTAGTGTCTTTAGACATGCCTCTAAATAACTTCCAATCCGCAAACCAAGATCTTCAATCTACAAAAAATGCAGAGCAATCTTCTAGACTATTCTTTAGTATGCAACTCACTGTCTTCACTATGATTCATTGTTTCCTTTCTGGTTCTTCTGGAGGGGCTAATTTTCTCAATGTCTTCAACATATAAGGCTTCTAATCAATCAAAAGATAGGGATATAGTTGACACCAATGACAACACATATATGGTGACATCAATGACAACATTGATTAGGCACATACTTGCAAAAATCACACCACACCTAAAAAAGACTAAAAAAGGAACCCCATGCGAGTGTGAGCAAGTTGCATGTGTATGCTCTCTCCTTGTGTCTTAGTACAAGCCTAGAGATCAAAAACATGTACTTTTCTTTCTTTTGTGTAACCCTTTAGATTGGGCTGCTCTTGAGACACATCCAGAAGGAGAACTCATTTGTGACCCCAAGCAGTACTTTCATCTAGTCCACTCTACAAAATAAGATAAGGCAAAATTCAAGTCCAAACTGGTATCAGCGCTTACCATACAATGCTAGCTCAAAAGGAGTCATACCTTTGCATATATGAGACTCCTAGTAGGGTTAGTTAAAGCTTTAAGTAGCTTTCTAGACGCTCGTAATGTGTCAATCCCCTGAATATTCACTAAGAACCATTTTTTGCTAGTGGCCAAAATCCCTTTACTTGTTGGTGCAAGAAGTTGGACCTCTGAAGCTGCCCCACATGTACCATTCATTATGGAGATAGGAATTCCCTCAGTCCTTAAGATCTAAGGGTAAGAGAAGTTGGTGTGCTCGTGTTGTGTAAGGTGGAGCCAGTGTCACTAAATTCTCTAGCTATCCACCTTGTCTCGGTATTTGGAGAAATATGAGTGGGGACTCAATAAGTAGTATCTTTGACTAGCCTAGGGTTGTAAATGTTTTCAAAGTGTTTTCAAAACTCATCAAAACTGCAAAACAACAAGAGTCACAGCCAAAACTGAATGCTGAGTGTTTTTATGACTGATGTGTTTTCTGATTTACCCAACAAACTGCCAAGCAAACTTAGAAAATTGACTTTAGGCTCCACATAAACTATGTAACAATCTACAACTTAGTGAAATGCATAAGAGGCTTCTTGCAATGCATAAGCAATAGTGAAATGCCTCTGCCAAGGTCTACAACGCCTCTGCATTCTTGTGTAATGCATGCGCCTGCAAACAAATTGAAGACCTTAGCGGAGCCTTTGAAACATTATTATCCCAATCAAATTCAATTGCAACCATCTCAAAGACATTTTAGACCTGTTGGTTTTCTATCCCTTTAGGATCCATTTACAAAATGATTTCATCCTCTTAGGATAAGATTGCATACACAAACCCATTTAGAATTAGACTTCACTCCCATATTGACCATATCATTTAGGCAACCTTAGAGCCTTAGGACTTTAGCCCTAGACATCAATAGAGGATTCCAAAATTAATCTTCCTAAAGTTGAAACATAAGTAGAAACCGTCAAAGTGTGACTACTTCATAAGTGCAAAATTGGACCAAAAGACCTTGGCATCATTTCCATGCAATCAATCATAATGTGGGCATAATACTCACTTGACTAGTTTAGGTCCACCTTCCAAAGTGAACTCCCATACTCACGAGCTCTCTTTAATCAACCATTTCTCTCGCCACAATATTCCAATGTCTTGATAAACCCAATTAGTACTTTGAAATTCATTAGTAGACAATAGTATCCTATTGAGCTAAACTTTTTGAGGATTAAAATCATTAGCCTCTACTATAGTCTTGGGCATATCCCCTTAGGAATAGACTCATCCCCCACCTTAGTTGCATTCATAAAACATCCCAAGAAAATACCAAAAAACATATCCCCATTCCCATTTGCATAAAACATTTAGACTGCTTCCATTAGCATAGACTCATTTTCAACCGTAGTAAAGACCAAAAATATCCTTGCATTTTCATCCTTAGTATCATTAGACACCCTTAGAGAATTGCATAGTGCATTCTCACCTTGCATTGTCACCTTATCCAAAAAAAATACCAAAAACATAGCATAGAAACATTGCATTCTCATCCGTAGGCAAAGATCATTTTCCTGTCCCTCATAAACTAGTAGGTCCTATATGGTCGAGACAAGGTTGCAAAAGAAAAGAAAGGGAGAATCCTTAGAACACTTCACAAACACCATGAGATTTTCATCCAACATGGGTAATCCCTTTGAGAAGATCCTTTTACAAGAACAAGACCAAGAGATAACGCAACAAGAAATTGAAGAAGCTTCCCAAGACCCTAGGATGTTGCGAATCTTAGATGAGATGATTCACACAAGTACCCAAAGTTACCTCATGAAACTCTTGCAAAATGGTACTAGGCTTCCCCTTGGAGTAGATATCAACATGATTATAGGGTCACCATCCAACAATGCCTCTCAAAGCCAAGGACAAATGACACCTTCATCTAGCCATACCAATTCAACACAAGAGCTTGTTACTATCCCCACGGGGCAAACATCACAAGATTCCACGATATCCCATGCGACATTCGATACCAACAATATGAATGTTGTGTCCCAACCATTGACCTTCCTGAATCTTTTTGTCTCGATGAATATGAACCATAACAAAAGGACACGAAAGATGCACGTAGTGACTTCTAGGGGACAAAACACCACATCAAACGCGAACTTGAATCTTGGACCTCAAAATAATCTAGGCAATCCAAGTATAGATCCCCTTGGTCAAAACAACATGAATGTCTTGAATCAACAATATGTTGATCCTAATGGCTAGAACACCAACACCATGTCAAACTCGAACGCAACCTTTGGGTTTACATACGGCAATGTCTTGAACCATAAATACATAGACCCAAAAAATGAAAACAACAATGTTTTCACGAACACCAATACCACCCATAACAATGCCTTGAATCAACAATATGTTGATCCTAATGGCCAGAACACAAACTTTGGGTCTACACAAGGCAACACCTTGAACCACCAATACATAGATCCATAACATCAAAACAACAATGTCGTATCCCACGCCCACACAAATGTCAATGCCACTCATAGCCATACCTTGAATCAACAATATGTGGCTCCAAATGGTCAATACAACAATATTATGCCCAACACTCATATGAACATAGGTATCACCTACACCATTCCCCAAAATCATCAACACGTTATTCAAAATGCTAGTGCCTCACATCAAAACACCCACCATGTCCAAAACACTCACCACCACTTTCAAACAAACCCTCATAACATCCAAAACCAACATACCACTAATGCTTCATCCCATTATCAAAACATCAATCCCCACCACATATGTACCTATCAACCAAAACCTAAACACATATTCATCGCACATCCCTTTCAACACAAATACCAACCCCATTGTCACAAACTTGGGACTGCAAAACACATTGGCACTAAGCATAGGTAACTCGCATCAACACACGATCACAAACACCGCCAACACACCCGTTGAAGCTCTCACTCAAGAGTTGGACAAACTAAAGCAACAATTCTCTAGCTTACAAGTTTTAGGGACCAATAAGCTATATTCTATGGAGGACCTATGCCCATATTCATTTGACAAAAGCATTTACATGCCCCCTTTCCCCACAAATTTCACCCCACCAAATTTTAACAAATATAGGGGAAAGAGGAGTCCTATTGAACACGTACGCGAGTTCCATACTATTTGCCTCGAGATTGCTTACAATCACACATACTTAATGAGACTATTCCCAAGAAGCCTTGCTAGTCAAGCTCTTGAATGGTTCACACATCTTCCCATGGGAATACGAACATGGACTGAGCTTGTCGATAAGTTCATATCACATTTTTCCTACAACATAGAAATGAATGTAAACATTGCCACCTTGTGCCAAACAAAACAAGAGGATGGATAAACCTTTGTTTCTTTCTTCCAAAGATGGAGAGGCCTAGGGAGTAAATGCCCTTGTCACATTCCTAAGAATTAGCTAGTGCCCATCTTCGTAGAAAATCTTATCTAAAAGCTTATGCATCAATTGCAAATCCATTGTTGTACCTCCTTTGGAGAAGTTGTCAAGAAGGGAATTGCCATTAGAAAAGCTCTCATCACCAAGGGCACTATCAAAATTTTCAACAAAAATCAAAACACCCAAAACACACCCTATGACAAGAACAAAACTTGGGTCCGAAACAAAAATGTTACCAATGATGGGGTGGTAGATGCTAAGGCATTTAGGGCTGGTCCTGTCATCACACTCAAAGCACCTCCCACAATGAACAATCAACCATATGTACAACAACAACAACAATCGCAACCACAACAACAATCAACCAATGTGATCCAAAATAATCAAAGAAGACCACCTCTAAGGAACAACACCTTTCGACACAATTACACTCTTTTGACTAAGTCAATCGAATCAATCCTAAAGAAGTTATTACAAAACAACCTCATTCAACTACTAGAAATTAAAAAATGTGACCCAACCTTTAAGCCTCCCTCATGGAATGACAATGAATTATGCGATTATCATCGAATCAAAGGTCACAATACATCAAACTGCTACAAATTGAAAAATATCATTCAAGACTTCATTGATAGGGGTGACATAGTTGTAGATCAACCATCTGATTCCTCCAACACCAATCATACCACCTTCACAGACCCATTGCAAAATCATGGATCAAGAAAAGCCTCCTCATCAGGAACCTAGCCATATGATAGTGTTAACTACAACAACATTGCCTACGACTACACCATTAATAGAATCCGTGCATATGATAATACCATTTCTATGATTACCATCAAAGCTCATCCAAAATGCATTGTTACCACTTGCAAAGCCAAGATAACGCTGCAAAGTACTCCCTCCAATCCTTCCAACACATCCATCCCACAAGCAAAAGGCCAATATAACCTTTTGGATCATTTAAAGAAGACTCCAACCCAAATCTCCATCTTTGAATTAGTTCACCTTTCACCAGAACACAAGGCTATTTTGGACAAAGTACTTCTAGAATCCTCTATCCCAACAGACCTAAATGTAAACCAATTTTAGGCCATGGTGGAACACCTAGCCACCATTAACAATGTGACATTCATGGAACGTGACTTGCCACACCAATCTAACCACATTGATCCCTTACACCTCAAAGTTTTCATCAACAAACACAAAATCCGATGAGTCCTGGTAGATGGTGGAGTAGGATTAAACATATGTCCTTTAAACTTGGTAATAATACTAGGCTACTTTGAGGCTTGCATTGATCCAACCAAGTGAATTGTTATCGAGGCATATGTGACAAGATGTTGTTGTACCTCATCATTTAATCTATTTTTAGATGTCAAAAATCCAGGGGCTATGTCCTCGGCTATTTGCAACTAGGGATTCTACAGTTACCAATTTCTAGCTAATCCTAACAACTTCTACAAATTTGAAAGAGATCAATCTATCTACTTGCTAAATGAATTCAAGAAATGCTGAAACAAAATAAAACAGGAAATTTGCTCAAAGCAATCATAAAACTGTAACATGCATCAACCTATCAAAATCAGTAAATACTTTGCATAACAAAAATATGAAGTAATAAAATAATGGTACTAGCCTCCTACTTTAGTGGTGAGAGTGGGCCCTTGCTCCACACCCTTGGGTCTGAAGGCTACAGTAGGGAATCAACACAAAAGAAGATCACAACTAGATCCAATCCAATTCATTCACTCTGCATTCATGAAAATATTGCTAACGCAGAACTGAGATTACCAAGAATTAGAATAATTCAATCATTGTATATTTCTTCTGTTGTTTCTACAAGTATATATCAAAAGAGTGATGACATATCACTTATCTTATCTATCAGTTCTCTATGAGATGACATCCATCTCTTTATCACACTAGTTGTTTAACTATGAAAGAAAAACATGCAAATAAAAGTAGACTTGAGTGGAATAGAAGTCCACTCAAAATCTAAGTTTGAGTCTTAATACATTTGGGTAGTGAGGCCCTGGAAATAAGGATATTGAATCAGTTCCATCCATAACTCATGCAAAAACTTTGAAAAGATAAAACTTCAGCAGTTTAACTAAAGATGACCCACCATCACTCAGGTGATGATTTGAGTGAAATGAGGGGTATTATGATCACTGCTGAGAGTGCTTGGTCGACAGCTTATGCTGGAAGTATGCCCCGCTCTGAGGAGGCGCTGGAGATAACTGTTCTTGTCTACAGCTCTGGAGATATGTCTGTAGCTCCGGAGATATGTCTGCAGCTCCAAAGATATATCTATAGCTTCGGAGATATGTCTGCAGCTCTAGAGATATGTTTGCAGCTCCGGAGAGGTATTCCTCATTTATTCAAAACTTCAAGTGTCATGGTACTTTGGTATTGTCTCCAGAGATCATTGAAGACTATCTCCAGAAATGCATAAAATTATTGTTCTTGGCATCTACACCTGTTGAATCAAAAAGAGAGAAGTTTCTGCATTTTCCATCAATTCCATGCACATTAGTCACTCAATTAGAAATTATAATCTTAAGTAATCTATCTCAATTTATCATAAAATAGAACGATCTTGCTAGCTTATTTGGGTGCAGACATTAGGAAAGATGGACTCAGGAAGGAGAAAAAGAGAGGTAAAAATATGTATTTCATAAGTGCAACTTGGCACTCATCAATATGATGATGTTGAATGCTCTTCTAAAGGAGTAATCACCTTACCCGTAAGGGTTGGACCAGCCATACAAGATATCGTATTCCATGTCTTGGATATTGAGCTTCCATATAACCTCATCCTTGGCTGACCATGGATCAACGCCATGAAGGCCGTCTCCTCCACGTACCATCAATGCATCAAATTCCCTTATAACGGCATGGAAATCACCATCCCAGGTGATCTTGATGCCTTTCAATATTGCAGCCACCTAAGAGAGGTACCCCAACATCAAGTACCTATCAATAGGGAAATCATACCATCCACTTCATCCAATTATGTTGACTCGTCCATGTTATCCAAATCCACCACCACTTTCACGCTACCTATAAATCCTAAAATTTAGATCCAAGACAAAGGATGCGGTGAATACAAGATGGAAAGATCATACTACATCAAAAAGTTGCCTACATCACCCAAGTCTCGAGGAAAGCTTGGCACCATTCCACTGAAGCAAACTATTTCTGTTGCTCCCACCACATTCACAAAATGGGGTGAGTTAAGTAAAGAGGACATCAGTGAAGACATCTCTACATGGCTCTATAAGGAAGAAGAAGAGGTTGAACATATCAAATTGCCTGTAGAGCAATATGGTAAAGGGTATGAATTTGTCAAAAAGTAAGGATATGATAGACATGGAGGGCTTGGGCCCAACAAAAATGGTTGAATTGAACCTCTTCAACCAACTATGCAACCACGCAATAAAGTGTTAGGATATACCTCATGAAGAAGAGAAAATGCTCCATGTACTAAGTTACTTCTAGGAGGGGATGCAAGTACCTCCAAGGATGTTGAGACATCGAGGGATCCTCCTGAGCCTGAACCACAATCATCCCACCCTGACTACCTGATGGTGTCACCTAGATCAACATCTTTTAAGATCTAGGTAATACCGCCATATACACTTTTACCCCTGTCTGCCTCAGTTTCCTTGACACTGATGATGACTTACCTCTCGTCCACCCCGAACTTATAGATTGGGATCAACAAAAAACACGTAACTTAGATTTATTTGAGAATGATGAAGCTATTGCTAAGTTCATGGGACTTCGTGAGGGCATACCACTAGGGGACCATAAGGTTGTCTTTATCATGGACTTGGATAACTCAGCATACTTTGGAGAGTCTACTCCGTCCTTCAATCACAAAAGTGAAAATGAAAAAGAAAAAGAAAATAGATCTCTAGGTGAAAATTGAAAGGTGCCCTTAGATCATACAAAAGTAAAAATAAAGGACATATCCAAGGGTGAAAACCTCTCTGAGGCACCTAAGGATGGAGGGCTGGATGTGCTTCCCATTGCACATGAGAGATCGCCATTGCTAGTGGAACAAACTATTGAAGCCAATATTGGTACAGAAGCTACTCTTAGGATTATCACTTTGCCGCGTCACTCACTAAATAGGAAAAGCCAGATTTTACAGATTTCTTCTCTGCACATCAGATTAATTTCACCTGGTCATATGCTAACATGCCAGGCCTTGATCCACAACTTGTTCTACATCACTTACCATTGTTGCCCAATGCAAAACTAGTCAAGCAAAAGCTGAGAAAAATGCATCCACAGATAGCCCTTTTGGTGAAAGCAGATTTGAAGAAGTTACTTGACATTGGATTCATCCATCCCATTAACTACCAAGAGTGGATATCCAACCTTGTGCCAGTTATGAAACCCAATGGACAAATCTAAATTTGTGAAGACTTTAGAGACTTAAACAAGGCATGTCTAAAGGATGATTTCCCATTGCCAAATATTGATATCATAGTGGACCTCACTGCTACATTTGAAATGCTTTCATTAATGGATAGTTTCTCAGGGTATAATCAGATAAGAATAGCCCCTGAAGATCAGCACAAGATAGCTTTCACCTGCCCCTAGGGAACATATTGTTGGAACATCATGCCCTTTAGACTTAAAAATGCAGGAGCAACATACCAAAGGGCTATGACCACAATCTTTCATGATTATATGCACAACTTCATGGAAGATTATGTAGATGACCTATTGGCTAAGTCAGTGACAAGAAGAACTCACTTAGAAGTCCTAGACAAAGTCTTCATATGGCTTGAGGAATACAAAGTTAGATTGAATCCCAAGAAATACGTATTTGGAGTTACTTCCAGAAAACTTCTTGGATATATAGTCTCTCATTGAGGCATTGAGGTTGACCCTGCTAAAGTAAAAGCCATTATGGACATGCCTCCGCTAGCAACTCTAAAGCAATTGTGTAGCCTACAGGGAAAATTACAGTCAATAAGGAAATTCACCACTCAACTTGCCGATAAATGTCAGGCATTCCAACACTTGCTCCGCAAAGGAATCCATTTTGTATGGGTGGAAAGATGTCAAGATGCTTTTCAAAAGATCAAGGATTATCTAATGTCACCACCAATTCTCATGCCCCCAATCTCGAGACAACCTTTGCTATTATACATATCAACCACATCTTCAGTTTTGGGGGCATTATTAGCACAAAATGATGAACAGGGGAAAGAAAGAGACATTTACTATATTAGCAGAACACTAGTGGACTACGAACTTAACCACACCTCTATTGAACATCATGTCTTGCAATGGTATTTTCCACTCAGAAACTGAGTCAATACATGCTGAATCATAAAACAAAGCTAATTGCAAAGATTGATCCTCTGAAGTACTTGCTCAACAAGGTAGCCCTTACAGGACACTTAGCTAAATGGGTCATGATACTAAGCAAATTTGATATAGAGTATCTGGACCGAAAAGCAATAAAGGGACAAGTTATCACAGATCAGTTAGTAGAAGCACCTACAATAGCTGACCATCCTCTAATTGTAGGTTTCCCCAATGAGTTCATTTTTTCCCTAGGGATGCCTAATACATGGACATTATTATTCAACAATTCTTGTACCAATCACGGCTTAGGAGCAGGTATTTTGTTTATTACACCTCAAGGTGATGCTATTCCTAAGGTATTCCACATAGCCTTCCCATGCACAAACAATATTGCTAAATATGAGGCTCTACTTACAGGATTACGTATGGCCATCAATTGGAAAATACAGAAACTACAAGTCTTTGGTGATTTGTAATTAGTCATCAAATAGGTCAACAATTAATATGACACCAAGGACAAAAAACTTATGCCATACAAGAGAATGGTGGACAATTTTAGGCTCTATTTTGACATAGTTCTCTTTGATCAAATTCCTAGGGTTTAGAACCGAGCAACTGATGCAATGACAACAATTGGATATCTCTTAGACATTCCAAGTAATGTAACATAGTTTGAGTTCTTGGTGGAACAACTCTTAGTCCCCACCTTCGTTATCCCAAAATCTGAGTTAGTTTGTGAAATTGTTGGTCCTATGTCACCTTGGTACAATGACATCTACACTTATTTGCATGACCAGACCTTACCTGCTAACCTCTCATCTAACCAACAAAAATCCTTCATCTACCAAGCAGCCAAATATGTCATCATTGGTGACACCCTCTATCACCGTGGCTTTGATAATACCCTCCTAAGATGTATCGACACTGAGGAAGCACAAATAACCCTATGACAAGTACACGAGTGTATATGTGACACTCACTTGAGTGGTCCTACCCTTTCCAAGAAGATCATTAGAGCTGGTTATTACTGGCCTACCACGGAAAATGATGCCTATCATTTTGCAAAGAAATGTAGACAGTGTCAGTTACATGGAGATCTTGTACATGTGCTAGCTCAGGACCTGCAACCACCCACATCTCCATGGCCTTTCTCTTAATGGGGACTTGACCTCATGGGAAAAATCCACCCTACTTTTGCTAACGACCATAAATTCATCAATACTGCCACTGATGGATTGAAGCCATCCCCATGACATACATTACTGGCAAACAAATTGCCAAGTTTATCCTCAACCATATCATATGCCGATATGGTGTCCCATAATCCATTGTAACAGACAATGGCTTCCCATTCAAAAATCAAGATGTTTGAGAACTTTGTGAAAAATTCCACATTCAACACCACTTTGCCACTCCATACTACTGACAAGGCAACAACCAAGCCAAGGCGTCAAACAAAACTATCATAAAAATGCTCAAAATGACTGTCAATGACACTAGCCATGACTGGCATATCCAACTTAACCCCACCCTATGGGTTTACCGCACTAGCATCTGCATGCCCACCAGAGCCACCCCATATTCCCTTGTTTACGGCTCCAAAGTTATCCTTCCCATAGAGGTCGAGTTGCCCTCCCTGAGAATGTCACTACAACCGTTGGTTGATGATGAAGAATATAGAGTATCCCACCTACATGAACTGGAGTTACTAGATGAAAGGAGACTAAATGCCTTAACTCATTTACAAGCATATCAGAATCATCTCTATCGCAGCTACAATAAAAGGGTTTGAGTCTGACACTTC
Source organism: Cunninghamia lanceolata (assembly GCA_027924645.1). Classification (NCBI taxonomy): domain Eukaryota; kingdom Viridiplantae; phylum Streptophyta; class Pinopsida; order Cupressales; family Cupressaceae; genus Cunninghamia; species Cunninghamia lanceolata. The sequence continues at coordinate 4,617,438 of BSBN01000372.1, read as the reverse complement.
AATGTTGGAGACCTCGTCCTAAAAAAAAACCTTAAAAACCAGATGGAATGAGAGAAGCTAGGGAAATTTGAGCTGAACTAGCTAGGGCCTTATGTCATCACTATAGACTATGGATCTAGTGCATATCAGCTAGCCACCCCTGAAGGTGAACCATTACCAGAGCCAATCAACAACATGCACCTTCAGTGGTATTACACTTGAAAAAATCCAAAAATCAATAAAGTAAAAAGATCATCCAATAGTGAAAACCACTTTGGTGGCGCTATTAGACAACAAAAAAAATAGTAAAGAGAAATAATCTGTCCAAAAGTGAAAATGACTTTGGTGGCACTTTGGATAAGTACCATGGTGAAAACCTAGCAAATAGGTGCCCTGTATAGTTGATCTTTACTCCATTGTCTACCCTCACTCTATTATGCCTTCCATATTCTACAATAAACCCCACATAATCCATAGTATAATCCACATTCCAACACCCATAATAAATCCCATTGTCCCTCCCATGGCCTAAGAATACATTAACATTTTAGTGTCTTCGCACCCCCACCTTGCCTTGGTCATAATGTTATCATGCACTTGATTAGGGGCAATTCCTGATCCTGAAATTAATATTGGAGGACGGCTATTTCCAAAAAATACAAAAACATCCAAATATTTTCAAAAAGCACAAAAACATCCAAATATTTTTGAAAAGCACAAAAACATCCAAATATTTTCAAAAAGCACAAAACATCCAAATATTCCCAAAAATTCCAAAATCATCACAAAATGCCAAAAAAAAACCACAAAAAATTAAATAGTTAACCAAGAAAAAATCCCAAGCAATAAACTGTGTCAAACCAATAAACCAAACCATGATGCCTCTGAGCTTTCATGTAGGCAAGGCCATCTTCGATGCACCCCCAAGGCAACCCCCCTAGGTTTAGGTCACATCATCCACCCACATGGTCAAACTATGATGCCTTTGAGCTTTCACGTAGACAAGGCCATCTTTGATGTGCCCTCGAGGCATTCTCCTTAGGTTCTAGGTCAAACCAAGTCCACCCCTGTCGAACTACGATGCCGGTGAGATTTCATGTAGGTAAGGCCATCTTCGATGAGCCCCTAAGGCACTAGGTCAGCCCCTTAGGGTTTGAGTCAAACTGTCATAATAAGTTGTCCTTTAATGAGATGGACACTTTGAGCAGACAAAACAATCAATCTTTCACAATACAACAACCTCCAAACAATCAAACAAGACAATTTAATCACCTAGCCAAAACATCATCTCTCATCACTCACATGGTGATAATTGAACATCACTATGATGAACCAACAATCCTAATCACATGTCTAACAACAAGCATGGGACATAGTCGAAACCAAGCTTTACGCCTTAGACGACACGTCTCATCTTTTGGACATTATCAATCATCACAAACCCACCGTTTCCTAGCTTGCAACATTCTCACAACCAAACCGTGTGTCTTATATGGGATGTCCTAATCCTATCATCTACCTTATACAGGTGGTCACATTGTCTAAACTAGACCAGACATCTTATACGACATGCTTCCTATCCTGAAACCAGGCATTATCCAATCAATCATAATCAATCAAGAAAACACATGCACACTCAGTAAGTGACCTAATGGCTATTGACTCTATCTTATCTTTCATTTGGATTGTTTTCTTTGGTCTCATTTTTATGCTTCTCAAGGCAGTCCCTAATTGATGAAGAGAAGCAAGGATAGAGTGAGATCTCTTTTTTGATTGTTGTTTGCGGTTTGTCTTGGCAAGATGATTGGGGCAACTAAGTTCCTTGTGTGTGACTAGGATACTATTGGGTGTGAATCAAGAACATCTGATGCAATGGAACAGCTAGATACTTCCATGCATCAGGACTTACATACCTTAGGTTCTCTCATCACATGTTCCGACAAGGTGCCTTAGTGACTTAGTTTAAGCTAGACATTCCTTGTTTTCCTTGTGTCTATTTCACAAAGGACCACACTTTACACCTTGGCCTTTGACATTCCATGGCATTTGTCATCCTTTGCTACAATAAGCACTATGATGATAAGTAGTAACTACATAAAAGACACTCAAAATCTATCACGACAAAATCTGGATCCATTCTTCTAAGCTGATCTCCATCCTTCACGCATTCGTCATCTCCATTTCTTCATCCCCATTTCTTCTGATCCTCTTCCATCCTACTATGACACACCAAGAAAATGCATTAGATCATATAGCCTACATACACACACATTAGTCTATTATATAAAATCATTATCATAATCATCATCCTCATAATAAATAATCATAAGCACCACAATAAGCATTGCATTAAATCACATAAAAACATCATCATCTACATAAACTCTACATCTAGCATCTAAGCATTCATCACATACACATTTGCATCCATAAATGAGCATCACATAAAAATAGAGTACCATTACATAACATCTATCATATCAACATATGCATCTAGGAGTAACATCATGCATAACATCATAAACATCATAATATCTAGAATTGCATCACCATGAATCATAAATAATAACACATAAAATCACAATCATAAAACATCCATCACATCATATTCCTATAGGAATCACAAGATAAATCAGAATGGCTCATCTCATATATATATCATCAAAATGTGTCACAGTACAATCTGAATACATGTGTCAAAAATGGAGCTTGTAGGCTCAATCATAAAACAAGAGCGTGCAAGCTTGATCAAAATATGCATCAAAACTATCCAAATGGCCTAGATAACACTATCATGGCCCCTTGATCCTGCTGGCCCCATGGGAGGACCCCTATGCTCTAATACAGCCCTAGAATCAGATGGCTTGTCATATGGTGAGGCCCGCCTCTAGGAATGCCCGACACTGCTGTGTGATCTGCTGTTGCTCCTACTCTAAAAGCTAGGTGCCCTCTGATCTATTGGCACCACACCCTCATACAGGGTCCTATAATAACCAATCTCTAGCCTAGCCCAATATAATGCCTATGCTAGATCTATAGTGGGCCCACTGACTGTAGCTACAAAATCAATACTCTATTGCTCCGCCCTCTGGGCTCTAATCACAACCATATCCCTCTTAGTTGTCCTCTGGGCAAGCTAAGCCTCTAGCTCTTGGATCCACTGTCGCATCCCCTATATCTAGGTCTGCATAGTCTCCATATGGGCCTGCATTGATGTAGAGGACAGGGAGAAACAAGGCATATTTCACTATGTTTAATAGTCCTAAATCAATGACTCATTTGGAACCTGAAACAAGACACTCAACCTCTTGAAATTAGACATGTGGAAGGCTCTTTGTACTTGGCAAAACATACCCAAACCATCCATCAAGGCCACAAACTAGTATACATGACACTTCCTTCTTAGACTGACCTATCTCCTTGTAGGTCTATTTTTAGATCTGACAGAGAATATATCCCAACCTATGCACTTCCAAGAGCAAACATACATGGATTCAAACACCCTTTTTAAAGCTTGATGACATATCAAAATTGCAGTATGGGTCGTTTTGGAGTAGATGGCACTTTCTTCAAGACTACCCTACTAGGATGAGCCCCAATTAAGCCTAAATTGCAAAGCAAGTACTCCTAAATAGAATGGAAGAACTTTCTGAACTACTTGAACATGTCAAGGGCATGGAAAAATCACAGAATCCAGGGTTTGTTTGCTTCTACAGTCGATTGTAGTTGAATTTCACACTGCTGTTCCCTTTAGCAAGCACCTAGCACATGGTTTTGCTAGGTTCTTTAGACAAACTTCATCAAATCCACTTCTCTGCCCATGAACCTCACATAACACATTGAAATAGTCATAAAACAATCCATTCCACTAATCTAGATGGGTTTACATTAGTGGAATGGGCAAAAACATACAATTTGCTGTCAAAACCCTAAAGTATGGTTTATCTACCAACCTACAGGAAAACACCTATAACTTTGCAATGGAAAAGTTTCAAAATCCCAAACTAGATGCAAAAGAAAGCTAACTTACCCTATTAACATGCCAACATCACAACTTTCTACAATATGTCCGTATAGGAACAGGGTACGGCCTAGAGCAGCGAATTACATAGCAAAATAGGTAGAAAACTAAACTTTGCTATTGATTTTCTCCTCCCAATCACTTCATACAATGCAATCAATGAGTTCAAGGCTTATAGAAGCCTGCATCGACCCTTACAACTGATTGATAAGTAGTTTGGATTGGTGGGAGGACACAAAACTATCCTGCAACCACCACTGCCTTTGTCTTTTGACATTTTATGCAACTATATTCGTTTGTTTACATGATTAAGGAGTATTTGCAAAGTGTTCAACTCCTTTTACAAGATTGATAATGCATTCAACTCCTCAACATACATTCTAGATGCCATGAAAGCTACAAAAGACACAAGACTCTTCTTATTTGACTGCACCTATCAAACTAGTGAGTTTACAATTATTGGCATCAACATGAAATGGTTTCCAACCTTATTACAAATGCATCAAAATGGTCTTCAAGACCTTATTACATCATAGGACAACATGGACAACATGAGAACAAAGCATGGATCCTCATGATCATCTTGGTGCCCCTGCACCATACCCCCGAGGGTGGAAAAGAACTCAAGTCCCTTAAGGAAGTAGATCAACAACTGTGGTCCCATGCTTCAAGATGTCTTCTTCACTCATCCAAGTGGCATCTTTAGTAGGTAGGCCACTCCATTTGAAAAGGAACTCCCTATAAGTCTTCTTTCTAGTCTTTTTGATCACCTTGGTGTCCAAGATGTTTTCCAACTTCAATGGTTGGCTAGGTGGTAGGTCCTTAATCTATTCTCCATCCTCTTGTGCTGTCAAACCTGCATCTAGACTTGCAACATTATCACCCTTGTATGGAAATAAGTCTGCAATATGAGAAGATGGGAGATATAACCAAGCCTTGAGGAAGTTCAATCTCATAGGCATTGGACCCAAACTTATGCACAATCTGGCAAGGACCAATCTTCTTCATGAGGAGTTTTGTTGGTTGCCCTTTTGGAAGTCTTTCTCTCTTCAAGTGTGCCATGACCAAGTCTCCCACCTTGTATTGCACATCTCTCTTCCTCTCATTGGATTTCTCCTTCTACTTCTTGGTGTTCTTTTGAAGAGTCTCCCTCACTCTAGCATGGATGTCCTTCATGGCTAATGCAAAGTCTTCTCCTTGAGCACTTCTCCTCTCCAATCCATGTAGATCTCTTAGTTCAAGAATCCCTCTTGGATGAATCCCATAGACAATCTCAAATGAACTTCTTCCCGTGCTCCTATTGGTGGAATCATTGTAGGCAAATTCTGCTTGAGGGATGATCATATCCCATGCCTCTCCATGGTGCTTTGTGAGACATCTAAGAAGATTTCCCAATGACCTATTCACCACCTTAGTTTGGCCATCAGTCTGAGGGTGATAGGCTGAAGTGAAGGACAATTGAGTGCCCAATTTCTTCCACAAAGTACGCTAAAAGTGGCCCACAAACTTAGGATCCCTGTCAGTCACAATGTTGAGAGGCAAACCATGTATTCTAACAATTTCTTTGAAGAACAAGCTAGCAATATGAGAAGCATCATTAGTGCATTTTTATGGCAAAAAGTGTGCCATTTTACTAAACCTATCCACCACAACAAAAATGCTATCAAAACCGCTTTGAGTCCTAGGAAGACCCAAGACAAAATCCATGCTAATACTTTCCCATGGCCTATGAGGAATAGGAAGTGGCTGATATAGACCAGCATTAGATGATGTTCCCTTAGCACTTTGACATATGCTACAACCTTCAACAAATTTTCTGATATCTAATTGCATTTTTGGCCAAAAATAAAATCTTTTCACATGTTGAAGTGTTTTATCTAGCCCAAAGTGGCCTCCTAGACTACCACAATGTTTCTCCTTTATGATGTTCTCCCTCATGGAACACCTAGAAACACATAATTGGCTACCTTTGAACAATAAACCCTGCTGCAACAAAAACTTAGAAAAATCAGAATGATAAGAGTTTGAAAATTGGGAACAAACTTCATATACCTCCATGAAATCCTCATCATCCTTATACATATGTTTGAGGGAATCAACTCCCAAACTTTGCAACTGAATCTCTTGCACTATGCACACCCTTCTACTCAATGCATCTACCACTTTACTGGCCTACCCTTTCTTGTGCTTGATGGAAAATGTGTAGGCTTGGAGTTGTTCAACCCATTTCATGTGTTTATGACTGAGTTTTTCCTGTGAATTCAGAAAACTAAGTGCATGATTGTCAGTGTAAACAATGAATTCTTTAGGCAAAAGATAGTGCCTCCATTTTTTCAAGGCTTGCAACATTGCATACAACTCTAGGTCATAAGTAGAATACTTTCTCTTAGCATCATTTAATTTCTCACTAAAGAAAGCAACTGGTCTACCCTCTTGACTCAAGACAACCCGTATAGCAAGGTTACTAACATCACATTCCACCGTGAACAACTTATTAAAATTAGGCAAAACAAGGATAGGTTGTTGTGCTACCTTTTTTTTCAGAATTTCAAATGATTCATCAACTACCTTGGTCCAAGAAAACTTACAATTTTGTCCTCCTTTGATGGTGTCTAGAATGGGTGCACATATATGACTAAAACCTTTTATGAACTTCCTATAAAATGTTGCCAATCTATGGAAACTTCTTACATCACCTGCTATTTTGGGAGTTGGCCAAGACAAAATAGCCTCCACCTTTGCTAGATCCATCTTCAAGTTACCTTGGGAGATGACAAAACCAAGGTAGGTGAGTTCTTCCTTCATGAAGACACTCTTCTCCATGTTAATCATCAACTTCTCATCATGTAATTTCTTCAAAACCTGATCCAAGTGCTGCAAATGCTCTTCCTTTGTCCTGCTAAACACAAGAATGTCATCAAGATATACCACAACAAATTTGCCAATGAAATCTTTCAACACCTCATTCATAAGGTGCATAAAAGTACTTGGGGCATTAGATAGGCCAAATGGCATCACCAACCACTCATAAAGACCCTCATTTGTTTTAAAGGAAGTCTTCCATTCATCCCCTTGCCTTATTCAGATTTGATGGTACCCACTTTTGAGATCAATCTTGGAGAAATACCGAGCCCCTCCCAAACAGTCCATTAAATCTTCAATTCTAGGCATTGGGAACCTATATCTTATGGTGATCTTATTAATAGCCCTAGAATCCATACAAAGTTTCCACTTACCATCCTTTTTAGGGGCTAGGACTGTTGGGATAGCACATGGACTAAGGCTCTTTCTCACCAAACCCTTATCCAACAACTCTTGCACTTGCTTGGTAATTTTGTCATTTTGAGATGATGTCATCTTGTAGACTACTTTATTTGGCAATGTAGACCCTGGTATGAAGTCAATTTGATGGCTTATATCCCTAATAGGTGGCAATGCATTAGGCATCTCCTCTACCATGATACCATTATACTTCTCTAACAGTTGCTGCACCTCCTTGGGGACTTCTTCTTTACTAGGACCATGCAAATCAGGACTGTTTTGAGGCTTCAAAATCAGAGCATACCCTTGGGTTCCTTCCTCCTTTAGGGTGTTAAGAAATTTCCTTCCACTTACTTTCATGACACTTGACCCAATGGTCTTCTCCACACTTTCATTCGGCAAAGGATCCATTCTATACTTCCTAACATTCTTGGTTATAATGAAAGAATTTGACTTCCCATCATGTTGGGACTGAACATCATATTGCCATGGATGTCATAACAGAAAATGACAAGCATCCATGGTGATTATATCACACAAGATCTTATCCCTATACTCCCCTATCTCAAACTCTACCCAACATTGTTCATCAACTAAGACTTGCTGCCCCTTATTCAACCATGATACCTTATAGGGACTAGCATCAGGAAGTCTTTTCAATTTCAACTTGTCTACCATCTCAATAGATACTAAATTTTCAGTTGAACCTGAATCAACAATTACCTTGCATTTCTTACCATAGGCCTTGCATGTGGTCTTGAACAATGTCTTTCTTTGAGGGGGTTCTTGTGTTTGAGGCACCTTCAACATGGTTCTCCTCATCATCAAGCTTTCTCCATCATGGACTGGGGTTGCACTTCCAATTGGAGAGTTAACACTTTGAGAATCTTCCTCTTGAATCAATTGGTTCCTTTTCTCTCCTCCATGAGAGCTTGAGGCTTTTTCAGGACACTTGTTCATGGTGTGCCCTACTTGGTTGCAAGTGAAACATCTTCCTGTGAAGACATTAGGACCTCTACCTGGTCCACCAAACCTACCCCTTCCATTGGGTCTCTTTCCTCTAAAGCCTCCTCTTGAACCTAATTCTCCACTTTGTTCTTGGGAACTAGACTCCCCTTGGCTCTTTTGAAATTGATTTCTGCCCCCAAAACTGCCCCTACCTCTAAAATTTCTGCCCCCTCTACCTCTGTTTTGCTACTCTCCTTTCCTCTTAAACTTTTCTTCATCCCTCAATGTCATTTGGAAATATTTGTCCACTATCTCAGGGGTCAAAATGTTGATCTCATCTTAGATACTAAATTTTAGACCATTAATGTATCTTGCCACTTTGCCTTTCTCATCTTCTACATGCCCACATCTAAGAGAGAGTTTGTGAAACTCTTTCATGTAGGTGGATACATCCACATCCCTTTGTTGGAGATTTTGCATCTTCTTGTAAATCTGCACCTCATAATCCGTTGGAAGAAATTGAGACTTGATTCTTTCCAACATGCTGCTCCAAGAAATGATCATACTCTTTCCACTCTTCACCCTCTCACCTTGGGTGTAATTCCACCATGTGAGGGCAACACCTTTTAGTTTTGTTTTGGAAAACTTTACCCTCTTGTTCTTAGGTACTTCCTTGTACTCAAAGTAGTTGTTTAGGGCCTCAATCCACTCTATAACTTCATCAACATCCATATTCCCACTAAACATTGGGATCTCCATCTGAGCCTCTAATGATTCCTTGCCAATGGACTTGATGGCTTCAAGAAAAAATTTCTGATCATCAGGTATATTTGCCTCCTACCTTTGGGGCTCCTCTTCTTCTTCTCTCGTCTCCTCTTCTTCATCAGATTCTTCATCCAATCTTTTCCCCTTCCTCATTGCCTTAAACTTAGCTTGGAGTGCTTCCTTGACCCCAGCCTTGATCTTCTCTTCCATCTCTTGGAACTTCTTGGCCACCTCGATGGTCATCCCTTTTTAGGGGCCTCTCCTTCACTCTCCTCTACTGACATACACCAAATCCTTGCTCACAACCCAATGACAAAACCTTTTATTTCTTTGATACCAATATGATGTAGAGGATAGGGAGAAATAAGGCATATTTCACTATGTTTAACAATCCTAAATCAATGACTCACTTGGAACCCAAAACAAGACACTCAACCTCTTGAAATTAGACATGTGGAAGGCTCTTGGAACTTGGTAGAACATACCCAAAGCATCCATCAAGGCCACAAACCAGTATACATGACACTTCTTAGACTAACCTATCTCCTTGTAGGTCTATTTTTAGGTCTGACAGAGAACATATCCCAACCTATGCACTTCCAAGAGCAGACAAACATGGATTTAGACACCCTTTTTAAAGCTTGATGACATATCAAAATTGCAGTATGGGTTGTTTTAGAGCAGATGGCACTTTCTTCAAGACTTCTCTACTAGGATGAGCCCCAATTAGGCCTAAATTACAAAGCAAGTACTCTTGAATGGAATGGCAGAACTTTTTGAACTACTTGAACATGTCAAGGGCATGGTAAAACCATAGAATCTAGGGTTTGTTTGCTTCTACAGTTGATTGTAGTTGAATTTCACACTGTTGTTCCCTTTAGCAAGCACCTAACACATGGTTTTTCTAGGTTCTTTAGACAAACTTCATCAAATCCACTTCTCTGTCCATGAACCTCACATAACACATTGAAACAGTCATAAAACAATCCATTCCACTGATCTAGATGGGTTTACATTAGTGGGAATGGGGAAAAACATACAATTTGCCGTCAAAACCCTAAAGTAGGGTTTATCTACCAACCTACAGAAAAATGCCTATAACTTTGCAATGGAAAAGCTTAAAAAGCCCAAACTAGATGAAGAAGAAAGCTAACTCACCCTATTAACATGCCAACATCATAACTTTCTACAATTTATCCATACATGAATAGGGTATAGCCTAGAGAGGCAAATTACACAACAAAATAGGCAGAAAGCTAAACTTTGCTATTGATTTTCTCCTCCCAATCACTTCATACAATGCAATCAATGAGTTCAAGGCTTATAGAAGCCTGCTTAACCCTTACAACTGATTGATAAGCAGTTTGGATCGGTGGGAGGACACAAAACTATCCTGCAACCACCACTGCCTTTGTCTTTTGACATTTTCTGCAACTATATTCGTTTGTTTACATGATTAAGGAGTATTTGCAAAGTGTTCAACTCCTTTTACAAGATTGATAAGGCATTCAAATCCTTAGCATACATTCTAGATGCCATGAAAGGCTACAAAAGACACAAGACTCTTCTTATTTGACTGCCCCTATCAAACTAGTGAGTTTACAATTATTGGCATTAACATGAAATGGTTTCCAACCTTATTACAAATGCATCAAAATGGTCTTCAAGACCTTATTACATCATAGGACAACATGAACAACATGAGAACAAATCATGGATCCTCATGATCCTCTTGGTACCCCTGTACCATGCATAGTCTCCATCAGGGCCTGCATAGCTGCTACTTGTGCAGCCAAATCCCCTCAATCTCTGGCATCCTCCTCCTCCTCGTCATCCCCAATCTCCTTAATAGGCACATCCTATAGTACCTTCTCCCTGATCCACTCCTCCTCTTCATTTACCTCCTTGTTGGCCTTCTGATCACCCTCCTCCTCACTCTCCTCCATCTTCTCTCCACCAACATCTCCTCTATCAATATCCTCCATCACTACATCCTCCCCTTCACCCCCCACCTGCATCTCCCCCATGGCAGCAACTACCTGTCCTACCTCCTCCTAAATCAAGGCAAGTGTAGCACCCCTACCCCATCCATCTCTCCCTCTACCCCTAGCTCCTATGCCTTAGCCTCCTTGGCCCCTGTCTCCACTGCCACCACCCTCTCCACCATCATCTCCTCCTTTGTCACCACCACCCCTACCACCATCTCCTTTGCCTCTGCCTCAGCCCCCTCCTCTAAGACAGCCTCTCGGTCCTTGTTTGAGCCTCTCCACTAGTACTGGCACATCAGGATACAGATAAGGAACCAACCTATGGGTGGCCCACCCAGCGTCATATGTAGGATTGGTACCTGCATTGGAAACATTGTCAACTCCCCATTGCACTAGTTGTAACCAAGTGATCTCATCGATGGTTCTTTGTACAACAATTATCAGACCCCAAACTAGAACCTCCCGCATCACCCGAGCAAAATCTGCAATACCAGTTGGCTCATCCTTCCACTCTCCAAACTGTCTAAGCACCTACTCTGGTAGATGATGCTCTATAATGTGTTGTGCCTGCATAGTCTGGCCAATCAAATAACTAGTGTGTCTGCAGTAAGGTAAGTGCTTAGCATCATCTGTCCACCTGGGACACCCCCTGTATAGCCTCCAAACAAATGTGTCCATGTGATCAATGACATGCCTCCAATATCTAACATCACCCATTCATATATGCAACACTACCCTAGTATAATAGAACACATATGGCAGCTCATCCAACACCTCACACTCTATTAGCGGCCTACAAATGAGAATGTGCTCCCAAGACCATATCATTAGTAAGGTCACACCGCAGCTGATCGACTGCTCACCCCAATAAACAACTCCATGCAACTGGTGGTACAACTACACTAGGAGGCAGGGTCCCCATGTATAAACTGTGGCATCTACCATCATGCCCTTTAACTCTCCCCCCAACCAATGGGAAATCCATGGCCACATCGATCTGGACATATGAGGCCGCCAATATAGGTGCATAAAACCATAATCAACCGATCATACCAATCTATCAAAGCATCCAAAGGAATCTCCTACTCCTCAACACCTAAGGTTGCATCATCATCTGTCTCAAATAATCGATGAAGTGGAGGCAATCCTCTCTTGAGACTATAGACAACTCGATCTCCATGAATAGGTAGTCAAAGAATCCACCATACATCAAGCAAAGTCACAGTGGCCTCCCCAGTAGGAAAATGAAATGAACTTGTCTCTGAATGCCACCTCTCAGCCACTGTAGTCAACAGGCCCCAATTAGCCCAAATCATGGGCATAAATACAACATCGTATATCCCTAGAGCATTAAGAGTGTCTCGCTCTGCCATCGACAGAGAGTCTCACAACTAATATCCAGTTGGACAGCTCTCCCACATGTAAATCAATGGTAACCTCACCTGTATTCACATAGCCAACACACCACGTCAATCTAGAAACCCTAATTACAACATTCGTAGCAGGATAGGGGCAAAAATAAGACAAAATTCATTTTTTATTGTAAAATCCACACATGCATTACACTATTATTCCCATGCATTGCGGCTAAGTGCAAGCATCATACCGCCCTACACATGCATCACATTGCAACTCATGTGTCACACTGCTCAACTTATGCATCACACTTCGACGTAAGTGTCACACTGCTCACCCTATGGGTTGCACGCAGTAGATGCACATCGCCTAAGCGGAGGCATCACACCCACTGGCGCATGTGGTTCCAAAAACTGTACGCATCTCACCAGCACGTAGGCATCACATGCCCATGTGCATGCAGAAAACACGACGGTGCATGCGACGCACAAAGGTGCACCGCATGCATGCCCTATTTCGGGCCCTAAAATCTACCCAAAAATGCAAAAATTGACAAGCTAGGGTTAGATAAATACCAACGTGCCTGTCCTAGGAAGCTAACCATATGTTCAGACCCTTGACCCATGGTGCTGATGAAGCGGTATAGGTGACATCTCGACAAGAGCTCCACACGAAATCTAAAAATCAACACTTTGCTCTCTCTGAAATCTCCAAACTCAAATGGCACAAATGAGGATTATGTGCCCCCCGATGGTTATTTATAGGACCTTTTGACTTAAGTGGGCCCCCTTTTCACCAAATTGACCAACCAACAGCTTCGTTTCACACGTTGAGCACCTTTTATGACCGTTTTCTCACTCCTAAACCACTTTGGGGCACTCTGCACAACTTTTCGAAAATTTTTCCAAATTTTTAGAAATTTTTTTAGAAATTTTGAAAAATTTCCTGAGGGGGCATAAGGCCATCACACTTCACCTGGAACACACTGGGGCATGTTCAAAGCACATTTCTCAAATTTTTCTTTGATACAACGCCGGATTCGACATTGTATCAAAGAGGGGCAAAATGTAGACACTTAAAAATGTCCCGAGCCTGTGAACATTATTTTTACAGATAATTTGTCTCAATTTCATAGTCCACTATTAATTAAATAATTTTAATTATTTAATTAATTCATCTCCCCTCTTACGCTTGTAATTAAATAAATTTTATTTATTTAATTATTTAAGCAATTTTCTTCTAATTTCCTCTATAATTAAATTATTTAATTATTCATTAGTCTAACATCCACATTCCCTCTCTAATTTAAATAAATACCTATTTATTTAAATTATCAACCTCACCTTAATTAAATAAGTCCCCACTTGTTTAATTAAAATCCCACTACATTACCCTTTCCTCTAAAAAAATAAATAAATGCATACAATTTATTTAATTTAAAAATCATTTCCCACCTCACCATTTCCTCTAATAAAAAATTATCTTTTGTCCTCTAGTGGCTGGAAACCCTAATCATTCTTAACCCTTGATCTTGGATCCAAGTCAACTCTTCATCACAGTCATCCATTCAAATTCCCTCTTCTATAAAACCACCCTCTCCCTCTTATTTTCACATCTTACCACTTACAGAAATTAACTTTGCCATTGTCAACTCTTGAGCTCTCCATAGTATTTGTAGATATGCAAAATCTGAGTGCATTAGTTAGTCATAGCTTCATAGGAACAATGGAGGATTTGCACTATTAGCCTAGGGTTTCATTTTACATGCTTTATTTGAATTGATTCTAGGTTTCGAGGGCTCCATTGGGTAGTTAGGGTTTGGAATTACTGTTTGTAAGGCTTTTGCAGCATTTTTACCTGACTTTAGATACAGATAGAAGAATGTCAACATTTTTGTTCCTCTTGTATCCACATGTTTACAAGGGCATCGTTGGTCCTCCAAGCAGAACTAACAAACATATAAAACATATTTTGATGGGAAAAAACATGACAAGCAAGCATGCAAACACATATAAATACATGAAATGAAGGTATATCCCTCATGGATCAAACATCATCAGGTCATCCATGTCCCAATCTTGATTATCATAAGGGGACGGAGGAATAGTTGACAAAGGGACCACACTAAAAGTGGTACAAGTAGACTCCCTTGGAACCAAATGTAGAGAATCTGCAGTAGGAACAAGATCCTCTTAAGTGATGGTAGAAGTAATTTTCATCAATTTTGTGAAAATCATGGACAATGAGGGGATATCCAGGATAGAAGTTCAAAGATTCACTTCATCGAGGAGGAATCAATAAAGTCACTGTTAGATTAGTGAAACAAACATGGCTCATCAATATTGTCAGTAAAAATGTGAGAACAGAGAATCATAAGTGGAGGAATATCCTCCACAACTAGAAGAAGTGGTGTAGAAGGGCTCAGAGGTGGCAGAGATAAAGGCATGTGCTTTGGCTTGTGAAATTAAGGGGTGGGTAATGCTTGGGTTTGTGCTTGGGTGGTAGGTGGGGAATGTTGATATCTATGGTAGCAGGGTGGAGGATATCAGGAAAGACTGCATGGCAGGTATGCTAGAATGGATTAAGAGCAAAGAGGGTGACATAAGAAATAACACTGATGTTAGGAAGGTCCAAGGGTTTAGAGAAAGGTGGCATGCCAGGAATGGAGGAGATGATGGGGTCCTCCATGAAAGGAGCCAAGACTACTTGCACCCTTTTTGGGTGGCATTCATCTACATCCAACTAAGGAGGAGGGTTCGAGGATGGGAGAGACATAGGTTGAGAAAGAGGAGGTAGAGACACTGAAGGAGGGGCCAAATTAGGCTATGATTGCATAGGAGGAGGACACTCATGGAGAGACTGTGCATCAGTTGCATGCTCTCGAGCTATGACATGTCAACAACACTTGTGATCTCTCGCAAGCTAATTGCATCAAGGGCAATCCAAGGCCTCTTCTAATGGAGCTAGGGGATCTTCCAACATGGGTTTCATTTTATCCCCTATCTCAAGAATAGGAGGAGGAACAAAGGGAACCATCGAAGGCTAGGAAACCACAAGGGGAGGGGAAGGATCCTGCGACATGGGCCACTTTCCTCGTGTCTCCAAAGAGATAGGAGGAACGTGAGAAGCCATCAAAGGTTGAGGAACCTAAGGAGGGAGAGGAGGATCGCTCAACATAGGTTTCTTTTCTCATGCTGCCGAAGAGACAAGAGGAACAAAGCAACCATAAAAAATTAAGAAATCCATGGAGCACAAGATGCACAAGGTTGTGTCAATGGTGGACCTCAGGGCCTTGAGTACAAATCTAGAGCTGGGACCGGTGAATACAAATGAAGAGTACAAGAATGAGAAGGTGTACTATGCATGGGATGCTTTCCTTTAACTACCAATGGGGCAGTAGAAGGAATAGGAGCAGCCTCTAAAGGTGGAGACACCAAGGGAGAAGCAGTAGCAGGCAAAGAAGAGGAAGGGCCATTAGACATCTACACTATCTGATTGGATTTCAACTTTTGGTATGATAGAAACAAGAAGTCATTACACGATTAGAGAGGTTTTGTCAGAGCTATATTCTAGAAGTAGTCCAAGGAAAAGTTACCACACATGGCGAGAGGCTTAAATTCATTGTGGTAGACTGTGTGCACTACATTGTCATAGGGGTAGTTTAGACACTCGTGGACTACAAAAGGGACCACTCTCATAGAAGTGAGCCATCGATGGCCTAATTTCAAATGAAATAAATCCAAGATAGGAATGGCTGAGACAGACATGTCCAGGGTCTTGGGTCTGACCTGGACAACAAGAGTAAGTGAAGCCAGAGTGGGGTGAGACATCCCATCATTGAACCCAGAGTGGGGTGAGCCATCATAAGACCATTTATAGACATTTGATTTCTCATACATGTCCTTATATAAACCATGGATATATATAAATTCCTCTGTAATTACATTTACCATGCAAGAAGAGTCAATTAGGACACCCTTTACGGCTTTCTCGTTGACTTTAATGGAAATGTATAAAGGACCCTCATATATATTCTTAGGGACATCAGAGGGAGAGAAAGAAATTAAAGGTTCGGGAACAAGACACTCTCAAGCCAGGTGAGAGCAAATGTCCACCATTGCTACCATTTCAGCATAGGAAGAAGAAGGAATGCCAATAGTCCTATCTAGCACCATAGAGGAGGGCAGAAAGTCTATGAAGTTAGATGAATGGTGTGGTAAGGGGTTGGTATAGATTTGCAAGTGTTGGTTGGGTGGAGAGACAGACTTGTTTCCTTTGTCATTCACACTAGATACCTAGATGACATTCTAATCAATGAGGTCTTGAACTATGTATGTTTAAGACGTAAACATCTTTTAGTGTCATGGCTAGGGACTCTATGGAATTGATAAAATTCCTTCAGGTTATAAGAAGGTGGAAAGGGTTTGCAAGTAACAAGTGGACGAATGGGTAGAAACTACACTAAATTATTATTTAGGATCTGCCACAAGATTGAATACAGAGACTCCATGAGAGGAGTGAATTTATGATTATTCTATATTTTTTGAGCAAAGAGGGCTAGAACAACCCATGAGGGTGTTGTAGCCACTGCATTGTTTATAATCATTATGTATTATTTTTGAAAAAGTTTTTAATCTTTTTATAGTTTGTGAAAGAAGAAGCATCGGACTACCCAACAAGAGTCGATGAGGTAGACACCTCAAACTAGCTAATAGATTGTTGGTAGTCATGGAGTGTTGTGCATAAGTGTGCAAATGATTGATACTTCATAAACAAAATCTTATCCCTAATTTGAGGATGCAGGTTTCCAATTAAAGTTCATTGCACGTTAGAATCTGATAGGGCATAACGGATTTGTCAAAAGAGTGCTTGGTAGTGATAGATAAAATTAGTGACTTTCTCATTCACTCCCTAGTGATAGTGGATGAGATCAGTAAAGGTGATCTACAACCCAATGTTGGCGTGGAAGTGTTACAAGAATTGATTTACCATTTGTTTGAAAGAAACAATAGAATGATCATGAAGTGAGTATAAACAATCCAACGTGGTGTCTTTGAATGACCACAATAGATTTTCTAACAAAGCATCCTAAAAAATGAAGTCACTTCATAAGGCAGTGAAAACAAATATGTATGTTTGGGGACCACCTTTTCTAGAATATTTTTTGAACTGAGGTGCCTCGAAGCCTTAAGGGAAGGGGGTAGAAAGAATAAAAAGTGATAAGGGGCCATGTATATAATAGGTGGGAATAAGTGGTTGCGTGTATGAGATGAAGAGTGAAGCAAGTTGTTGCTAGAGGGAACCAACATTCTAAAGAAGTTGGTTGATGACATGATTAGTACTGTGCATAGGTGCATAAAGAGGGGCAAAAGCAAGGGGAAGGGATAGTTTGTGGGAATCTCCAAGGGAACTAGTAGAAAAAGTAAACTATAAGGGATGCAAGGATGGAACAAACCCATATTGGTTGATGGGGTTCACAATACCTCTAGATGAACTAGCACTTGCACTACCATGATGTGAAGCATTAGTAGCCATATGTGAAGATGTGAACATTTGTGTGCATGAAATTTCTATAGGAACACAAAGTGATTACCAATTATGTTTAAAGAAGAGCCTTGAGGTCCCAAATAGTAGCTTTCCAATGGTGGAGTGTCACTATGAATGATATGGGAAATACCACGTAGGAGATCAAGACCATTAGGATGGTTAGTTAACATTACCCAAAGAGCATCAACTTGAGGAATAACAATCCTATGAAAGTCCTCATGATTCAAACTAGTCTAGAAATCTACCAAATGATGGTCTAATGCATGAATCTTCTCTAGAGGGATAGTTCCTAATGCAGCCTCATGGTTAAAAGCTACCTCGGTGTCATGTTAACTAGCCATGGAACATTCATGAATGAAGACACAGAAGGAAGAGTGGTGATAGTAGTATCATAAGAGAAATTTGTAAAATATGGTGTTGACCTAATTAGAGTGCTAGGAGAACCAAAATGGGCCGTGTTAGCATGCCACAAACTTCTATGAATGATATACTGTGAATTAGATGATTGGGTTGTAAAGCTCATAAACCAAGTGTTTTGGCCTCACAACACACAAAAGAATGTGATGAAGAAGATTTTTTAAATTATGTTTGAATGTTTAAGAGAGTGTTTGAATGTTTGAGTGTTAATAGACATTAGGCTCACTAAAATGTAGAGGAGGAAAAATACACCTTGATTAAAATGTATTAATCAAGGGAGATTTTCACTACAACTACACTAGGGCCTTGTTTAGTTTTTGCTATCTACTTTTCTAGATAGTCTAACATCAACAAACCCACTTTGTGATAAGGAAAACAAAAAGAAACTACACTAGTTGTTTTGAAGATGAGGAAAAACTAATACAGTACTAGAAATAAGCTATTGTAAACCAAATTTAAAAAAATTAAGTATAGAACAGGAAATGAAAAACACCAAGGAACCTAATATAGAAGAATGGAGCTCACTATCTAGGATGATAGTGTGTCGTGGGGATGTGTGCACTAAGCACTGGAGTCCATTCCATACAAAAAAATTAAATCTCTAGCACAGGGAGTTTTCCAGTCTGCAATGTCAAACAAGAAAAATGAAATCAAATTACCAGGTGATAACAGAGATGAAAATATGTAGATATTCTATCAAAATCTAATGAAATAAAAGATCAATCTAAGAGAAGCGAAGAAATATTGACAAAACCTCCATGCAGCTGAATATTCTTCCTCAAAACATCTATTGCTAAGGACAAGAAAAATTGTTAGGGTTACTTAGGAGCTTGCCTTCATGTCAAGCCCCTATTTTGTTCTTTTGACCTCCATAGGTAGGCAAGATAGATATAAATATGGATAAATGTGTGTGCTCTTACTTCTTAAGTGTGTCTAAGAAATAATTAGTAGTGACAAAATAAATGAAAACTAAAAGTATCAACCCCAGTCTATAGGGAAGAATACCTTAGTGCATGCAAGAAAAAGAAAGTGGTGGTCTACAACATAAATTTGCTAATAAATAAGCAAAGTAATATATATCAAAATCTGTAAACAAAACTTATTCTCAAATTTGAAACAATATTACCATCTCAAATGGAAATGGAGGAGGTTACAAGCTCCTTGAGGGAAATATTTGTGTGAAGATAACTTAAAACCCTTGAAATAGAGCCCCCTACAATTCTCAATATGCAAATAGAGACTCCACATGGATAAAAAAGATGGTGTTGCAACTTAGAAGAACATCAATATCTTCAATAGTTGCTATGGTGAGAACCACAAGATAGTATCCTTCAATATTTTCTAGAAAATCCAAAGAGAAGAAGAGAGCCAAAGAGCCAGCAAGAGATTCATTCAAAAATTGGAGATTGAGAGGGAAAGGATAGACATGCAAGATAGGAAAAGAGTCGTTTGAAGTTAGGGGAGAATTACAAGAATCTCTTCCACCGTAGATGTATTCAACATGTCCTAAAAATAGATCACTTAACGTTACATGTTTGCAGGATTCCAGTGCGATGCGTGGACATCTATGCTAAGCATTAGCATCCAAGTGATTTTATTTCTTAGTCATATGAAACATCTTCCGGCTAAGAGAAGCACAAGGCACTGAAATATTTTTTTTGTAAAAATGAGCACAAAGGACTAAAATGGGATAGAAATTATTATGAAAACACACAAGAGGAGTGAGCATCAAAGTGAGTGAAAAACATAGTGTGAAATTGCAAGGGTGTGCAATTTTTGATGTCACACTTTCCAATTCAAATCATGATGAAAAATAGCAGGAAAGTCTCTAAAAATAACAATCATTGTTTCTTCAAAAAAGAGAAACACCATGTTTCATATTTTTAGCACATGAGAAAAAGGGGAAATTAACTGGTTGAACTATTATACATTTCAATCTATCTCCTATAGGCAGTTTGTAATGTAGAATTTTCCAAGCTAACACTTGTGCTTCAAAATCAGCTTTTGATTTTTAAATTTGAGCACTCATTTTGGTCCAAAATTTAGAGATAAATCTGCACTTCTATTTATATTAAGGTGGGGAGTACGAGGTCACCAAGAAAGGATCTAAATATAAACTTTCTTTAAAGGAAGATAATTGAAATGACCAAAAGATAGCCATCTCCAATCTTTAAAGAAGTTACATTCCTTGGGGGTACATAATTTCATAGAAAAATCTAGAGGAACTAATGACTATACAAATATTAGAAATTATTTATATTTATTGCTTAACCCATAATGCTCCTTGATAGTCTTCCATGATGTCCATTCAAAAGAATTAAAATCTCAAATGTCCCTAAATTGTCGAACCTCTTTCTTGAACAAATAGTAAGCATGTATAGGGAAGCAAATAACTAGTGATTGCTCATGACAAATAATAAGTTTATTCCACCAAATGGATGATGAGGCAAAGATGAAACCATGATACAAGTAAGACTCATTCCACTTCAAAAATTGACAAACATGTTTCCATGCTTTCCAAATGGATTACGAAGGAAATGAAGCTTTAATCTTGAAGAAGGGGGAAAGGAGAATTTTATCTAGCCAATTCATCGATTACCATTTCTTCTTGACTAATGCTTTAGTAATTTGATAATGAACTAATTTTTTTTAGGGTTCATCTCTAGTAGCACTAATAATCCACTTCGCAGTATGACATAAACCTTGTGTCTATTAGGAAAAAGGTGTGTTTTACACCTTGCATAAAATGAAATATTTAATTATGTAAAATAAATATGTATTTGTGGTGTATCTTAATTGATGCGTTTAGCCACATTAAATATTTATTTGGGTCCACTTGTAAAGTTGTAAGTAACATTGAGTTAAATTTATTTTATGTGTGGGACATAGAATAATTAATTAATTAATTGGAGTATAAAGTGAAAAATTAGTTGCAATAATTAAATGAGGGGTCAATGGTTTTGTGTACTCATGGTTTTCCCAATGCCACAAGTTGTATTTGTGTGAGCTTGAGTCTATAAAAGAAAGCACATGGGTCATGGTTTGGGTTGGCTGGTTGAGTGGGTTGTCATTATATTGAGTTTCTCTTGTGAGTGCATATGTGAAGCATGGTTTGGGATGTGTGGATACATGCTTGGACACATGGAGGATGCATTGGAGGAGCTTGATATTTCAAAGGATTCATAGAAAATCTGTAAGTTTTTTGTAATGTTTTTAGTGTTGAATAATACATTGAGTGTGGATGCTTTTGGAGGCTGGGTTTTTCCCTCTTGAGGGTTTTCCCAAGATATATCTTGTGTTATCTTGTGGCTTACAGTCTATTTGATCTTTTCATTATGGTAATTTTTTAAGCTTGTATTCATCGTTACCTCTCATAGGGTTATGTAGGAATTGGTTTGATCAACCTTGTAATTTCCTAATAGTGTCTTGGGGTCTATGAGCCCAAAACTACCTTTATGTCTTGGCTAAATGCAATGGGACCAAGAAGAAGCAATGAATCCAACATTACCATCCCACTTAGACTAGATAAATTTTTGAATTAGTTTGTTCAACTCTTCATAACCTTTCATAGATGGCATCTAACAAGATGAATAGTACACATGTGTGGGAATGAAAATTCTATTAGCAACTTGAATTTTACCTAACAAGGATAAAAATTTGTTGTCCCAATCGAATGGCTTGTTTTTAAGTCTATTTAAGAACCAATTCCATGTCTTATAAAGAGAGACTCCCACTCTAAAAGGAATGCCAAGATATCTGGTTATCTTCCCGTGTTTAATTTGTCTTCATTCCTTAGGAATCCACTGAGGGGTAGGTTCAATTTGTGACATAAAAAATTCAATCTTTTTATGAGTTGATTGTGAGCCATACACAGAATAATATAGATTTAAGATGTCCAATGTATTATTCAATTCTTCCTTAGAATTATGCAAAAACAACATATTTTCATCTGAAAAGTGTGAGTTGATAACCACCGCATTTTGAGTGATTGATATGCCTTTTATAAGTTTCATTTGATTATCTTTTTATAGGAGATATCCTAAGGTGTCTACTGTAAGCACATATAAAAAGGGAGATAAAGGACATCCCTATCTAATGGATTGTTGTAACTAAAATGATTCCAACATAGAATTATTAATAACTTGGTGAGTGTTGGCATCTTTGAACAACATTTGAACATGGTTCTAGATTTTAGGCCCAAAACCTAACCATTGCATCATTTTAAGAATGAAACTCCAACTAATCTTGTCATAGGCTTTATCAAAACCTAACTTGACCAAAAAATCATTTTGGCCTGATTGTTGGGCCCATTCAATAGTTTCCCAAGCCAACATTAAATTTGCAAGGATATATCTGCCTCTTAGAAACCTAGTTTGTTCAGCTCTCATAATACCCTGCACAACAAGTTTAATTCTAATATCCAACACCTTTTCAATAATTTTATATGAAGTATTTAATAAGGTATTAGGTCACCAACCAACAATAGTATTTTCATTTTCCCCCTTAAGTATAGGTTTGATTTAGCCTTTGTTAATGCTTAGGCCTAAGGAGCCCTTCTGAAGATCTTCTAAGTAGAGAAGATAAAAGTCATCTTTGATATGATTCCACATGATTTGATAAAATTTAGCTAGAAGTCCATGAAAACCTAGGATTTTATTGGATTTCATAAAGAAAAGAGCATGCCCAATCTCTTCCAAGGAAAGATACGACCAAAAAAACAACTGTAACCTAGATCAATTTTGTTGGGAATGTGGTCTTTGACAATTTCTTCCAAAGCTTGTTGAACATTCATCCAATTATTTTCTTCTTTAAACAATTTTTTATAAAATCCCAAAACAAAATAATAATTTTAGGAAAATCTATTTGTAAAGATCCATGCTCATCCATTATAGCACAAATTCTCTCTTTTTTATTCTTAAAGTTGAGGTAATTAAAGAAAAATTTGGATCATCTATTCCCTCCCTTGATCCATTGTAGTCTAGCTTTTATCTTAGCACCTTTCCCTTTATAATGATCTATTTTTTGTAGATGAGTTTCAATTACAACAATAAACACTAGAATCCTCTTATTATTAGGATCAATATTTAGTTGTTTCATTGCATATTTCAATTTTCCTTGAAGGGATTTTTCTCTACATTTACATCACCATGCCATTCTCATACTAAAGGACCATAGGAAATTAACACACTAGGTCAACACAAAACACCACCACTCAAACCATGACACACCCTCAAGTGAGGTTTAGGAATGGAATTCCAAATTCCAAATAATGCAACAACACACTCAAGATTCTTTAGATGGGAAGCATTGAGTTTATAGGGAGGTTGGGAAGAAGGGGTAGACTTTTGAGAAAATGAGATTAGAGCAAATGATTGGAAAATGATCTGATAGGGTATTTGAATAGTCCACTTGAACACATGTACCAGGTGTATAGTATGAGATAAATAGAATCTACCCAACCTTCTCAACTTCCTATCACTTCTAGCTCTACAAATGGACCATGTAAACTAGTTATTTGCATGGCTAGAAAATTTATTACAAATGGGATCAACCAACCCAACTAGATTGTGACAATAAATCCATCTTTCAAATTCTTCATAGCTAAGTTTGAAATAATTGAAACAACTACAATCCTCGTGATGTTCAACCATGTTGAAATCCCTCCCAACACCCAATCAACATTGGGAAGAATTTTAGACATCTAGTCCCAACAAGCAGACCGAATTATGTTGGATTATTGGGAGAATATATAGAACATGAACAATAGATTGTCCATTGATAAAAGAAAGGGCACACAACTATTTGAAGGGTTGTCACCTATATTAATGACATATTTATAAATCTAAGGAGACATTCCTAGTATAGCTCCACTGCTACCATCTCTATGTGATGTATGGAAAAATAGCTTCTTTCCATATATTGTATAGAGAAACATCAACGTGGCCATTGCTTAATTTAAGTTCTTGCAAGAATAACACATCAGGTTTCCATTTCATTAAGATATCTTTGACTCTAAACTTATGTTGAGGAAGAGAGATCCCTATTACATTCCAAGATAGTATCTTACAATTCAAGATGAACCTAAGAAAATATTATCATCCTCTTGTGGAAAAACCTCAAAATGGTTGGAAAGAGAAATGAGTTGTTCATTATTCAAGAGTTCATTTGAAGCAATTGATGAAGACCTTGATCTTTGATGGGAGTTGGGTGGAGGAGAAATGGAAGACCTACTAAGGGGTTTCAACACACCTTGAGAGTGGGAGGAGATGGATCATGGCTAATAAGGTGGGGGCTATAAGAAGGAGAGGATTCCTTCCTCTTCCTCTCCATTCTCCACTCGATGGGCTCATATTAGGTGACATAGAAGGATAATATTGACCACAAGATGGGGGAGTAGTGTTTTCTTGTGAGGAAAGTGATGAAGGGTCCTTAATAGAAAACAAATATAGAGTGCTTGACTAAACCACATTGTTCATTAGCATGGAAGAAGAGTGAATCTTAGAGGATCTATTCTTTTTGATAGGACAACCATGTATGAGGTGACCTTATTATTGGAAAAAAAACATGCATTAGGCTTGTTCAAATAGACTAGTGACTATTCCAATTCAAAACTAGGGCCAATTAGTTTAATATTCTCTGATAGGGGTTTATTCAAGTAAACTTCCACACACACTCTAGGATAGACTCTTAAACTAGAAAATTTATCTAAGTATTGTTTACACTAGATTACTTTGCCAAGTTGGGCCACAATATCCTTTAGAAATAGTCTAAAATGGGAAAATATAGGTTGGAAATTGGAACAATAAGGGTTTCACATAGGTTTAAGGTTGCTAAATGGTTTTACAATATGGTACATGGGTTATTTGTGAGGAGGTTCATTAACTTCAAGCCTGGACTTTTGATTTTCAACCTGAAGGACCTTCCCGCTCACATTATTCCATGTGACTATAGTTTTCAGCTTTTAGCATTAATTTATCTAGGAATATGTGTAAATATAAAAATCAACGAGGTTTTGTAAAGTTTATATTATGTTGTTGTATTTTATGTTTTTTTCCTAAAATAGTGCAGTTTTTGAGTTGATGATTGGTCAATGCTAATTTTGCTAGTAGGTGATAAATATTTTTTGATTAAGAAAAATATAAAAAAAATAGAGCCAATCAAATGGCATATACTAAAAAATTAAAATATTTTCTAATTTTTTTTTGTCTATGGCCATCCAAAAGTTAAAGGGTTTTCTAATGTTGTGGAAATCAAATGTGATTTACAAAAGAATTGAAGTCTTTTGTAATGCTTATGTGTGTCCATGTTGGTGGTGTGATATTTTGAATCCACTTGTGATCTATGAATCAAAATGAAGGTGGAAATACATAAATCAAATGCAAACACAAAAGATTATACCTTCACAATGAGTCATGAATCGAAGATAGCAGGAAGGAGTTGCACCCAAGAGCTCCTCAGATTTTACCCAATTTGATTCAAATGTGGATTGCTCATATGCATTCAACACAATGTAGATGAGATGGGGATTAATATATTGATAGATTAGAGGTTGAGATGATAATGGCTAGAGTGATTTGGGGATTATGATGGTATGATAAGATAATTTTGGAGAGATTTTGGCAGAGGTTTGATGCAAGAAGAAGTCCCCTTTTCAATGGCTTAGAGAAGGGTCTCGTTTATAGATTTTTGGTGAAAGGATTGGAGGGTGAAGATCAAAAGATGAGATCAAGGGCTAGGAATGAATGAGAGTTAGGGTTAGGATTGAAGCCATAGCCTTGTGACAAGTGTCACAAGGGGAGTGGATGAGAGAGATCAAGGGTTGAATCTTGGTCAATGGGTTTGGAGGGCTCTCATTATTTGTGAATTTTAAATTCACATGGGGAAAGGTGTGGAGGACAAAAATGAATTAAAGATTCATTTTTGGGAAGAGTGGACATGACAAGTGAATTTTTAATTCAACTCATGGGGGAGTGTGAATTAAAAATTCACCTTTATATGGAGATGTGAAGATGTACTCTAACATGTGTAAGAGGGTGATAAATAAGGGGTAAGGAGGATTTGACCCCTTTGAATAAAAGATTGATTTTTATTCAAAGGTGTGTGGGAGGATGGGCTAAGCAAGGTTAATTAAGTATTTAGCTTAATTAACTTAGGTCTAGGGGATAGGTAGGCTAGGGTAGATTGATCAGTAGGATAGATTAATTAGATAAGAATGATTTATCTAATTAATAGGGATTAGGGAGATGGACAAAATCAACTAAATAAATATTAGAAATATTTATTTAATTGATGAGGATAGTGTTGTAAGGTATAGTGACAAATTAAATGAATTAATTGATCACAAGGGATAGACAAATGGTTAGGGATAGCTTTTTAAATAAGATGAATTTATTTAATTAATAGGGGGGATGAATTGGTGTAAAGGTACGAGAAACTGGTTTGCAGAGCAAGCCAATTTTAGGTGTCTACACCACTCACCACCAAAACATGAATGAGGTGGACTCAGAAAGACACATGCATCGCATGTGTGCATCTATATTGTTTGTATAGATTGAATTACTCCTACTCTTCCAAAAAAAATCCAACTAAGTAGAGGAGAGTCTTTGATCACTCTCTTCTCTTTTCAAGAGGATCTTGTGGATGGAAATGAAATGGTTGTACTATGTAGGGTTCACAACAACAGGTCATTCACTTCATGAGTAAGAAGTTCCTGGTGGAAAGCTATGGTGTTGATTTGAGGTGTGGAATGTGCAATAATTATTGTTTGAGTTGTTGTGGTATTTAAATGTTATCTTCTTAATGCTAGTATTGCAAGTCTGGGTTCAATGTGTGTGATGAGCTCATCTAAGAAAGCAAGTTATTTTAAGTGAGACTCCTCTCTTATTTGTCTTTGTTAATTGAGTTTTCTAATTTTCCTAAGTGTGGGCATGTTTTCTTGAATTTCATCAAAAACCACCTCAACCCAATCTTCTTTAATCCCAAGATACATTTGGCAGGGAAAAGCTAGGTCATTGAGAAAGAATTTGAAAGATAGTGATTGCTTGGTTTGAAGTTTGTTTTGTTGAAGTTGATGTGTTTGGTTTTATTTTCTTGTTGATTTGTTGGCACCAATCAAATGCCTCATTATGGAATTGAAGACTTTGTTTTCTCTTTTTGTTTTGCATTGTGCTTTTCTATAAAGGCCAAACTACATGCATGCAAGAAATAAAGATATTCTAATTCTTCTTTTTCTTTTCTAAAATGAAATGTGAGATAATTAACCATATGACTTTTGCATGCAATCTATGCTATGTTTTTTTTATAGTTTTCACTTTTGAGATTCACTTGAAAGTAAAGAAAACTTTTAATCTACTACAATAAGTGAAAATAAGTAATCTAGATCTAATGCTACCAAACTTAAACTAAACTAAGAAGAGATAATAGAGTGTCACAATCATTAGGCAATATGAGTGATCTAATTACTAAGAAATATAATTGCTTCAAAATCAAAGAATCTAGGAGAAGTCTTTGAGCTTCTTGAAGAATTGTTGTGAATTTGTCCTCAGAGGGTCTATATTTTATCCATTTGTTCTCCTCTTCCAACCTTGGGGCACTCTACTTATGTAAAGGGAAGATTCAATTTGGAATTGAGTTGAGAGTGAATTGTGAGGAGGATAGCATTAGCTTCCTATGATATGTGAGCATTAGGAAAATAACATTATCTTTCTGGTATAACTAAACGAGAGGACTTAGTATTGAGGCTATGTAGAGAGGCATACAATCTCTTAAGGTAATCTAATGCTTGGGTAAGGGATGTAGACCTTGTAAGAAATAATTGTAAAGGCATCCTAATCTTTCTATCCTATGGGGAGAAAATCTTCTTTGAATTTGCTCAATGCTTATGTAAAAAATTATCCTCCCTTATAAATGAGGGAAGGGGTTTATATAGGAGAGGAATGGAGAATATCAAGGAATAAAATAGAATAAATATAGGCATCAACTAAAAAAAGAAAGTGAGGAAGAAAGCATAGAAAAAAATTGGACATTGGGAGGGAAACTAGAAGAGAACTAGCCAAAAATTTAAGCAAATTATGCTCACTTCAAAACATGATAGGGCCACTCATGTTGGGGTCTAGGTTTCCCCTTCTATTAGGGTAGGTTACTTAGGTGACCATACAACTTAACATGGGTCATCTGAGCGACCTTGAGGTCTCCTAGGTGCCCCTCCATCCCAAGGAAAAAAATAAGGTTTTTAGAAGGTAGAAAGGTTATGAAGACTAGGAAGATGAAAAACATCTAAGAGAGGGTACTAGCATGCTAGTACAACATCCATCAAGGTAGAAAAGACTATGCGGAGAAATAAACATGCCATGTAGGTCATGTTTGGACCATATAATCATCATTAGACATGTAATATCAACCCATGCAATTTTGTGTGCTTACATAATGCCCCCTCGATTATGAAATTCTATATAAAAGTTAGGTTCATTTCCTAAAATAGCTATGTGGGACCCGTACTTACTTATTCTTACCTATTTTTTGTTGTCCCAAATTTAGACCTGCAAATGAATTCATCAGTTGTGTATTATAATATGGTAATTATGAAGGCATAAATGAAAAGTGACAAGAAAAACTCACCATTGGTGCAAGGTTACTGAATGATACTACCTTTGTTGTGTGCCTCAACTTGCATGAATCGATATTGTTGTAGAGTTTAATATGCACCAATATTGAATTACTCCATTTTGATGGTAAGGTAGAAAAATAAAAGTACACATAACAGAAGTAAGAACCTACTCTATAAAGGCAAAATAGATAAAAGGAAGGTTATTTTCATTTGCAATCATGGAGATAAGAGGGGAAGGAAAAGAGGAGAGAATGGGGAAAATAGTAAAACGGTGATGGAATTGAGTAAACAAATAGTCTATGTAGAGCTAGAGATGAGGATATTGATTCTTATGGTAGGAGGAGATGATGGAGCAGGAGTTTAGGAGATTCTATGGCTCAAAGCTAACACTAAGGCCTTTGTTGACACCTTGTGCTCTTATCTTCATGTTTCCCCCTTGCATGCAGAGATTTTGTAGTTGATGTACTTCTCTTATGCTTATGAGTCTCCCTTGATGGAGGCTATGCACTTAGTGTATTGATGTTATCATGTACTTCATGCTACTTTTTATTTTTGAGACCTAATATTGATCTATATATATCGAGTGGTTGATGTCTTTACTTTATTCTATGGACGTATATTGATATAGATGCCATGTTATACTTGTGTTTTTGTACTTTTCTACTTTTGAAGTATGTATGTAATGTGCATTATTTATTGATGCATAAGATGGTTTTATGGATATGACACAATGGATTCACATATGATTTATTTTACAAATGCTATGACATTTATTTTATGATATATAGATGATACAAATAGTGGGGTTACTCTTTACAAGATTTTTCACTCAGGACCTAATTGTCAATTGACTTAGCATGTGATGACTTAGTAAACTTCTAGGATAGTTTTTTAAGGGATCAAGTGGGAATAGGAAGGGGATGGAACAATTTTTAAATGAAGTTGCACAAAAGGCTAAAGATTGATCCTTATCTAGACTGACCACTTAAAATAGTTTTTAACACATACAAGCAACACATTTTATTTTTAGCTTCTAGATTTAGACCAAAAGAGATGGTCAAAAGGTCAAATTTGGGGTAAAGGATTACCTTTTCAACAAGGATGGCCTTAGAAAACCATCTAGACTCCTAGTTTAACCTAACTTTGAGTTTAGACTATTCTCCACCTAAAAGTACAAACATCACCCCCATAACATTTTTGGCTAGGTGAGTAAGGGATTAGGTGATACTAGAAGGGTAAATAACTCCTAAGAAATCCC
This sequence comes from Cunninghamia lanceolata, assembly GCA_027924645.1. Lineage (NCBI taxonomy): Eukaryota > Viridiplantae > Streptophyta > Pinopsida > Cupressales > Cupressaceae > Cunninghamia > Cunninghamia lanceolata. Next base: position 4,587,292 of record BSBN01000372.1, on the reverse strand, counting down.
TAATTAAGGAGATATGGGAAGACCTACATGTTAGATTCTATTGAGTATTGTAGGTTTGAAAACTTGCTTTGTTTAAACTTGACTAGATGGCAGTTAAGACCAAGATTAGCTTGAAGCTAAAAGTTTGATTTTATTTGAAATTGTTGGGAATGTAAGGGGATAATTCAATGATAATGGTTTTGGGAATCTATAGATTAATAAAAATAAACTATATTAAGCAACCTAAGACTCCTATTGAGACAAAAATCAAAGAAGAGTGAACCACTAATATATGGAGAGATGGAGTGAAACAAAATGCAGTGCATGTTTTTGTTCTTTTCACAATATATGATTTTTTTTGTATTTTTGTTTTTTATTTTATGGTTTCTTAGATGTAATAATTTTTAAGATGGAAATCATTGACAATTTCACCAAATTCTTCACCTTCCACCATGCACAAGAGATAACCATTATTTTTTACATTTTCTTTAAATATATGTGGACCAACGCAGTTTGGTCTAAATGTTTAGCCTTCATTAGCCCTCTTATCAATGAGATTATCAATTTTGAGTATGAGGTATCCAACCTTGAATGGTTTAGGGACACTTTCTTGTTATATTGTTGACTTATGTAGGCCTACCCAATGAGGACTAGCGTTAAGACACCATGTGTCAAAATATTGAGGAATAACTTTTTGAATAGTAGATCTTCTATCATTGGGATATTCTCCTTGATATTCTAAGGTTGAAGTTGTAGAGAAAAAATGATCATCCCTTTGATGGGGAGAGCTCCAAAATGTTAGAGTCTTAACCATGCAAATAATTGGGGTATCTTGGATAGGAATAGAATCAAGGCTTGTAGGTGCATAGTTGCCTATCAAATGAGGATAAAAATATAAGATGATAGACCCATCCTTTTTTAATAGTTTAGATGTTGTGATCTTAGAGAAAACTATAGTAGTTGTGTCAATACCTCTTTGAGAGGTCTCATTCTTTTGGGTTTTAGTTTTAGAAAGAGGTTCACAATTATTGACCCCAAGTTATTTTATAATAGCTCCATTTTTTCTTGCATGGGTCTCATGGTTTTGATTTGACTTAGCTTTCTTCTTATCTTGTTCATCTCTATAAACACTATAAGGATCAAGATCTCCTAAGTTGATGATGTGGACTTGAACAAGGTGGAGAAATTGGATCTCTTGAAATAGGGTAGAGGGAATAGTTCTCATTCTATGAATCCAATGTCTTCCCAGAATTATGTTGAAACTTGTTTCCTCATTTATAACAAAGAATTATGAAGATAAGGTTTTAGGACCTATGGTAATAGGAAGGTTTATTTTTTCAATGGCATGAATGTTGAGATTGTTATAAACTTTGAGGGTGCTAGGTTCATGAGTAATGTGAGATTTGTCATAACCCATCCTTTAGAGGAGAGAAAAACAAACTATGTTAATTGTAGCCCCATCATCAATCATAACATGTTTAATGTTATAATCATAAACTTGGACCATTAGGTAAAGAGTGGAATCACCTTGTTTATCTATGTCATCATCCAAAGGTAGTTGTCTAAAATTAAATGTAGAATTGGTGTCTTTAGGAGGAAAAATAGGTGGGTGAGAGTTTTACATGTAACATTGTTGACATGAGGGCTTCAAGTAGTTCACATCATCTGGACCAAATGTAGAACATGAAGGAGAGAAATCCTATGAGTGGGAGAGTTCCTAAGGTCTAAGATGTGAGAGAAAGTTGATTCATGAAAATTATTAGGTTGCTCATGCCCATAGGTGGTGCAAACTTCCTAATTTGTTTCAAGTTCTACAAGGCCTAAACATGTTTTGATCAAACGTGTGCTAATTATTTTGTTGACAACTTTTGGGCCTATGTCCTTTATCTTACAAGCATAGGAATGTGTCCATAAATGATAGTTGTTGACTTTTTAGAAGGCATTACATGATTCTTTTATATTGTCTACATGTTGAAGTATTTTGCCCCTAGTTTGGTGAAACATGAAGTAACTCATTAGAGTGTAGCAACATGGTGAGTTACTATTTCTATTTTGGCTTTGTCTACTATTATGTTGTTTTAGTTGTGATGGAACCATATAGAATTTTTCATGGTTCTAGTATTTTTGTCCTCAGGCTTATGTCATTAGGTTGAAGGATTTCCAAACTTAGGGTTCTTTACATACCAAAAGAAACATTAAACCCTAAACCCCCATGCCAAAGTTAAATGTAAAGGCCACATTCGTTGTATTTCTTCAATGACCGTTTGTCTCCCATTACCTAGAGTTTAGGTTGTTTCATTTGTGTCCCCTTGGAAGTTATTTGACTGGCCCCTCACTGAACAAATACCTTTTCTAGCCCACGCCCAGAAAATATTTATCTTTTAGACCGATTGTCCCCTATTTCGTAGGAAGAAAAGAATATTTCTTTAAAGGCATAGACACCCAGGTCCAGTCCTACTAATCCTTTTTTTTGGCAGGTGGCAAAAGTGGCATTTCTACCATGTTGCCAACAATAAAATATTGAAGGAGTTCGCACCTGCGGAATTGCGAAAAGAGTGACAGCTAGTTGGTGACTGTCAAGGAGAGAAGGATGGTGGGCCCCAGACGGTGTAGAATGGTTTCTTTATTATTTTTGTCATTCTACCATACTTCACCAAGGGGTCATTCTAGGCAATTACGGAATGGTAGAAATCTTCACACATGGCATTCTAAAAGGATGGGACTGGTGCATTGAATAAAGAACATGACATGTCATAGTCTTATGGATGTGGCTACTTGCTGGAGAGTTGTCTTGATTGCGTGCAAATGATCCAACAGTCATCCGCCATTCCGTCGAGACCATATCTCTGGCCATATCCTTTGCATGCAAAATTGCAGAATGTGGTCTTAACTATACTGCAAAGAGGATATTTTCTCAGGATCGTGGTTGGGAGAGCTATCCAGGTGGCAAGTCATCATTGGGAAAAGCAAACATAACCTTCCTACTATGTAAAGGGCCAAATCAGCACCGTTGAAGTCAAGCCAGTTAGGATCATGATCGACAACCAGAATTCAAAATGTGACAAGCAGATGAGTTGGCGCTGATCTGGTGATGCTTCATTGCAAGCATTAACTATTCAGGCATGTGCAGTCTCCATCACCACCACTACGAAGGAATTTATTAACATAAAGATTTGGTTTATGTAGGCTCGACCTTTGGAAATTCGTGCTACTACTAGGAATGACATTTCATCTGCTGTGTGATGAAATTTGACATGATGACAATGCTAAATTGAGAAAATCAAGACACCTGACATGACATATTCAATACAAGAATTGATGTTCTCAGTTATGCAAAATTATGAGATCTAATCTTTCTATTCATTTATAGTAATCTTCACAAGATTTTCATTTATGACTGGAATGCTTTGAAATGACTTGAATTTATTAAACCAAAGATGTACGGATGTATGCTTGCATCCTGGAATTTTTATAAATAGACAAATGCTGGTGGTACCCCTTATACTGTCTAAAATGTGCTGGCAGTATGGAGTTCCCTTGTTCCTATGTGCTCTATTTGCTCCCCTATTCTATTGGATTTTCTTCCTTGTTCTCATGGTTATTAACTTGTCCTTATAGAATAGGAGACTTGGAGTTTTATTCCTTTGGAATAGGTGGTGCAGAGAAAGTTTGGGGACAACATCAACATTTTATGAGTCTCTGTGAGCTTTTCTTCTTGTTGTTGTTTCATCTAGATTGGGACCTCAGATTTTAATCTCTTGATTTTAGTCATTCCTTATGTCTATGATTAGGCAGATTAGTATCAAGTGTAGAGGGAAATCATTTCTCTCGAGAGAAATCATTTCTCTCTTTGTCTCCATCCCTCTTCTACTTTTCCTAACAAAGCATCAGCTTTAGTAGTAGGGATGATTCCTCTTCGGATGTAGCATATGAAGACAGGGTGCTCCCATTTTGTCATTATTGCTGCCCCCCTTGCTAGATAGATGGTGTTGCCATATCCAGCTTGATGTGATTTCATTTGGTTTCTGATTGGTTGAGTTGGTTGATAACCACTCAACTATGAAAGAGGAATCACATCCTTGCAAATGACAATGGGCATAAAGCAAAAAACTCTAGTTAATGGGGTTTTTTTCTAATATTGTCTCTTGCAGTCGTTCCCAATTGAGGTGGGTAAGATGGGCAATGAATGCTCCTATTGAACAGATAGGTGGCATATGATGGGTATGTGATCTCTAACAACATCTATCAAATAGTCCCCCATCAACATCATGGCTTGTTTTTCCCACCTAAATTGAGAGGACACGCAGTCTTATGCGTACCTCAGCATATACCATGGAAGCAGGACATACAGTTGCGAAGTGGTTACACTGGCCTCTTCTCACAGCTCCATCTTTTGGTTACTGAAAACTTGTAACTTCTTTTGTCTTAATCTTGAAGCTTGTCTACTCCCTTATCTCTATAAAAGGGAATTTAGGGCTTATGAAAAATCATTGGTTCAAGGTCATGTCTTCAGAGTTAGTCTGAAATATGGGATCTATTTGGTTAAGGAGGAATTGTAAATAGTTTGTTTTGTGCAATAGATTTAGTTGCCCACTTTTTTTCAAGTTTCAATTCTAAGTTTTAAGATGTTTTGATAGAACTACAAAGGCTATGTTATAATTTACTAAATAGTTTACAAATTATGTTGAGTCTTGAAGTGTATTGTCTCCAACTTCATGTATACAATTCTACATTTATGAATATATATTTGATTAAGGATCATTTTTATTCATCATCACAGTCTTTCCTGTGTTTGTGTATTACTTCTTGTGGCATTTACTTGGGTAGTAAAATAATTAGCTACAAGAGAAATATTGAATGTAGTCTTGGTTTACAGGGATAACTAAGCATTATTAGCTCCAAGACTAGTAAAGTATTTTAATGTAAGGCATTACTATATCTTTACAGTAAACTAGGTTTTATTATATCATATGTTCTTTAAGGTTTCTACAAGCTTCTTGACTCTATGGCCCTTGGACAAGCATTGATCTTTTCATGAATACACTACTAAGTTTGCATCCCTTTAACTATCCTCACTTTTTTAAAGAAAATCAACACGTTTCCCTTCCAGAAATAGGTGTTAGGAGTTAAGTTTATTTTACGTGTTCCTCTCTGAAGAAAATGATTAAAGCTTAAGAATCTAGCCCATCTCTTTATTTATCAAACATTCTTTAAGCAATCTTAAAGGAACACATCTGTTAAATTGGAGCAGTGTTATTGAGCAAGTATTTTAGGGACCCCCATCCATTTGAATAGAACACTGTTTTCCCCAAAAGGGAAATATTCCAAAAAAAAAAGGAACAGCCTCCTTGGTTTCACATAGCCTAAAGTGCAGAGGAAAGAGGGATTGAAAACCCTGATTTCCTGTTTGTTGGCCATCCCTCGAGGTAGGTCAATTATTAGAAAGTGGCTATTCTATAGACCTGTGTGTTTTTCTTGAGATTAGATTGGGAATTTAAAACAACCAAGAGATTGGTGACTCTACTGGGGACTAAATAAAGAGCCGTGTCTTATCCTAAAAAGTATATGTTCCCTTGCAAGTGCCAACATTCTTTCAGCTAAGGATCAAGAAGTTTATGTCTAGTTGAGCCACCCACATATTTGTGACTCTATTGGAACATGAAAGTGAAACTATGTTTTATCATAGGGTCTTAGCTAAATAAATCCCCTTATATATTGAAGAGTCAGAGGTCATATTATCATGTTCCTTACAAGAAAAGAATGGTGACTCTACCATGTTTTTTCATTTGTAGTTGAGGTAGATACAAATCTAATACATCAAGTTTCATATCCCAAAATGTTCTACATAACTCTATTGTGCAACGGGATTTAGAAGTTGATTTTAGAAGGAAGTAGTATGCTTTTAAGTTTTATTCCTCTATAAGTAGAGGTGGAGACTCTATAAAGAAGTCTGGTGATGCAATTTGGTGTTCCTAATTTTTCATAAAATCAAAACAAAGTTTGTACTAGTGGCAAAGGGTTCTTTTGAAGGATTTTCCAAAGTCTCAAGAAAGTTTCACTAGAAATTTAAAGATGTATACTCAGCAGTCACACTTCTTTTATCAAGGCGAATTTATCTGGGAAAGGTATAAGGCTATTGATTTCAGTAATATTTGTGGGTTTCCAAACCATGTGCCTAATGAAGTTAGGAGTCAGATAACAAAATTTTATAATGACAGATCCAAAATAGCTAGCAACTATTTACAAGAATTTTGTGACTTGATGGGAGATTGTGAAATAGATCATGAGGATGTTGTCATAAAGTTGTTTGTTCAAACTTTTAAAGGATAAGTTAGAGATTGGTTTGCATGTTTACCCAATCAGTTTATTCTTTCATGGCAAGATTTAAAGTTGGCTTTTATGGAATAGTTTGGGGAAAGAATAGATGTCGGTATATTGATTAAAAAAACTCATGCAGATTGAGAAAGAAGATAAGGAATCAATCCCAACTTTCAATTTAAGATTTGCCAAAATAGTAAGGGATATTCCTAGAAATATTAGACCTAATGAGGCCATGTGTTTGATTATATATTTAGGTGCATTCAATAAAAAGGATAGCTATCGACTAGGAGATAGGAACCCTACTACTATGATGCAAGCATATTCTTTGGCCATGAGTATAGAAAATAATTTGAAGCATACAATGATAAAAGATTGTGAAACTGTGGGAAATAGTTATAAAAGGAACAATGGATCCATTTGTTCCCCCATTTACCAAGTGGGAGGCAAATTGGATAGTTCAAATAAACCCATATCAGGTCAATCAACACATATAACTCAGTGTATTAAGGGGGATAGAGGTTGTGATCAAAACAAAAAGGTTCAAAGTCTATACAATCATGTTGCTCTCTCTTTGCCTTACTACTAAAATAAAAGGAAATATCCATAACCTTATAGGGCAACTTATGAGGTAACTAATACCCAAGTACATAAACAAGTATCAATTATGGAGGTTCCTCTGTCTTGAGAATATGTAGCAAGTTGTGAGGATACTTCCCCTATTTATGAGGATGTATGTTTTGTATCAAATAACAAGATTTCATCTCCTAGAGAAATAACTTCTTTTGAGTTTGAATGTCAGAAGGAATTGATACCCCCCAACAATGTAGAAAGTGGTAGGCAATTATCATAATGCTCATACCAGAGTTGTGGAAACTCTGAGTTAGATATTGATGCAAGTTATCAGGATGGCAATATTGGAGAGTATGCAAACACAATGCATATAAGAGATAACCCACTTTTTGATGAACCTATGGACTTGTCATCAATAAAGGATATGGGGCCTTATGGACACATAGATAATCCACTTTTTGAAGAGGATCTCGAGGAGGCTAATGAACTAATATTAGTTTAACATACAGAAGTATTTGGGGGAGCAAAAACTTTATTAAATGATCAGGACTTGGGTGATTCCAAATCCCATATTCACCATCAAATGGAATGGCCAACTCAAGTACTGGAAAATAAGGTTAGGGTGTCAGATTTTAAAGAAGAAACTAAGTATGATTGTTTTAGGTTTGACACTGACTTAGCAAAGTCTAAAAATTTGCTCACTACCAACTATGAAATAGATTATGACTGCTTTTATTTTTCTAATGTATGCAAAAAGAAAAAATCAGAGGAAAGTAGTTATCTCAAGTTGGATATAATTGAACTAGATGCTAACTCTCTTTTTGACAATATTTTTCAAATGTCTATGGTTCAGAGCAGTCAGGGAGACTCTGAAGAAAATAGCTTTGCAAACGACTGTCCAAATGTCTATGGCAGAAATAGGTTAAAATTCAGTAAAGATTTTAGAAGTAGCCTGATGAAGTCACTAGAGAATAGAATGTTTGATAGAGGTAGGGTTTGTTTCTTCTCTGTATAATGGCCTGGGGCTATTATGTGTTTGGTCTACTCCTTCAGAGTTTTTTCTATGATCTTGCCCTATTCAAGTTGAACAAGCATCCCCAACTAGAGCGACTGATGGAACCATATAAAATTTTTCATGGTTCTATTATTTTTGTCCTCAGGCTTATGTCATTAGGTTGAAGCATTTCCAAACTTAGGGTTCTTTGCATACCAAAAGAAACATTAAACCCTAAACCTCTATGCCGAAGTTAAATGTAAAGGCCACATTTAATGCATTTCTTCAATGACTATTTTTTTCCCGTTACCTAGAGTTTAAGTTATTTCAATTGTGTCCCCTTAGACGTTATTTGACAGGCCCCTCGCTAAAATATCTTTTCTATCCCCCACCCAGAAAAGATTTATCTTTTAGACCCATTGGCCCCCTTTTCCTAGGAAGAAAATGATATTTTTTTAAAGGCATAGATGCCCGGGTCCAGTCCTACTAATTCTTTTTTTTTGGTAGGTGGCAAAAGTGGATTTGTTTCCGCCATTCCGCCAACAATATAATATTGATGGAGTTCGCACCTATGGAATTGTGGAAAGAGTGACAGTTGGTCAGTGACTGTCAAGGAAGGATGGTGGGCCCCAGACGGTGTAGAATGGTTTCTTTATTATTTCCACCATTCCACCATACTTCACCAAGGGGTCATTCTGGGCAATCGCAGAATGGAAGAAATCTTCACACATGGCATTCTAAAAGCATGGGACTGGTGCATTGAGTAAAGAACATGACATGTCATAGTCCTATGGATGTGGCCACTTGCTGGAGAGTTGTCCTAATCACGTTCACATGATCCAATGGTTGTCCGCCATTCCACTGAGACCATATCTCTGGCCATATCCTTTGCATGCAGAATTATGGAATGCAGTCTTAACTATACTGTAAAGAGGATATTTTCTTGGGATTGTGGTTGGGAGAGCTATCCAGGTGGTAAGTCATCATTGGGAAAAGCAAACATAACCTTCCTACTATGTAAAGGGCTAAATTAGTGCTGTTGAAGTCAAGCCAGTTAGGATCATGACTAACGGCCAGATTTTAAAATGTGACAAGGAGATGAGTTGGTGCTGATCTGGTGATGCTTCATTGCAAGCATAAATTGCTCAGGCGTGTGTAGAGTCTCCATCACCAGCACTACAGAGGACTTTATTAACATAAAGATTTGGTTTATGTAGGCTTGACCTAAGAAAATCCATGCTGCTACCAGGAATGACATTTCATCTGCTATGTGATGAAATTTGACATGATGACAATGCTAAATTGAGGAAATCAAGACACTTGACCTGGCATATTCAATACAAAAATTGATGTTCTTAGTTATGCGGAATTATGAGATCTAATCTTTTTGTTCATTTATAGTAATCTTCACAAGATTTCCATTTATGACTGGAATGCTTTGAAATGACTGGAATTTATTAAACCAAAGATGTGTGGATGTATGCTTGCATCCTGGAATTTTTATAAACAGAAAATTGTTGGTGTTACCCCTTAAACAGTCTAAAATGTGCTGGTAGTATGGAGTTCCCCTGTTCCTATGTGTTTTGATTGCTCTCCTATTCTATTAGATTTTCTTCCTTGTTCTCATGGTTATTAACTTGTCCTTACAGAATTAGGAGACTTCGAGTTTTCTTCCTTTGGAATAAGTGGCACAGGGAAAATTTGGGAACAACATCAACATTTTATGAGTCTCTATGAGCTTTTCTTCTTCCTGTTGTTTCATATAGATTGAGACCTCAGATTAAATCTCCTAATTCCAATCATTCCTTATGTCTGTGATCAAGCAAATTAGTATCAAGTGTAGAGGGAAATCATTTCTCTCTTTGCCTTCATCCCTCTTCTACTTTTCCTAACAAAGCATCAACTCTAGTAGTAGGGATGATTCTTCTCTAGATGTAGCATATGAAGACAGGGTGCTCCCATTTTGTTGTTGTTGCTATCCCCCTCGCTGGATAGATGGTGTTACCATATCCAGCCTGATGTGATTTCATCTAGTTTCTGTCTGGTTAAATTAGTTGGTAACGACTCAATTATAAAAGAGGAGTCACATCCTTGCAAATGACAATGTGCATAAAGCAAACAACTCCAATTAATGGGGTTTTCTTCTAATATTGTCACTTGCAGTTGTTCCCCATTGAGGTGGGTAAGATGGGCAATGAATGCTCCTATTGAACAAATGGGTGGTATATGATGAGTATGTGAGCTCTAACAACATTTATCATATAGTCCCCCATCAACATCATGGCCTATTTTCCCCACCTAAATTGAGAGGACATGCAGTCTTACGAGTACCTCAGCGTATATCATGGAAGGAAGACATATAGTTGCGAAGCGGTTACACCGACCTCTTCTCGCAGCTCCATCTTTTGGTTATTGAAAATTTGTAATTTCTTTTTTCTTAAGCCTGAACCTTGTCTGCTATCTTATCTCTATAAAAGGGAATTCAGGGCTTATGAAAAATCATTGGTTCAAGGTCATGTCTTCAGACTTAGTCTAAAATATGGGATCAATCTGGTTAAGGAGGAATTGTATTTATAGTTTGTTTTATGCAATAGATTCAATTGCCCACTTTTTTTCAAGTTTCTATTCTAAGTTTTAAGATGTTTTGATAGAACTACAAAGGCTGTGTTATAATTTACTGAACAGTTTACTTTATGAATTCTGTTGAGTCTTGAAGTGTACTATCTCCTACTTCATGTATACAGTTCTACATTTATGAATATATATTTGATTAAGGATCATTTTTATTCATCATCACAGTCTTTCCTGTGTTTGTGTATTACTTCTTGTGGCATTTACTCAAGTAGTAAAATAATTAGTTACAAGAGAAATACTATATGTAGTCTTGGTTTACAAGGATAACTAAGCACGGTTAGCTCCAAGACTAGTAAAGTATTCTAATGTAAGGCATTACTATATCTTTACAGTAAACTAGGTTTTATTATATCATATGTTCTTTAAGGTTTCTACAATCTTCTTGACTCTATGGCCCTTGGACAGACACTGATCTTTTCATGAATACAGTACTAAGTTTGCATCCCTTTAACTATCCTCATTTTTTTAAAGAAAAGAAACACGTTTCCCTTCCAACAATAGGTGTTAGGAGTTAAGTTTATTTTACGTGTTCCTCTCTGAAGAAAATGATTAAAGCTTAAGAATCTAGCCCATCTCTTTACTTATCAAACATTCTTGAAGCAATCTTAAAGGAACACATCTGTTATTGGAGCAATGGTATTGAGCAAGTATTTCAGGGACCCCCATCCATTTGAATAGAACACTATTTTTCCCCAAAAGGGAAATATTCCAAAAAAAATAGGAAAACCCTCCTTGGTTTCACAGAGCCTAAAGTGCAGAGGAAAAAGGGATTGAAAACCTTGATTTCTTGTTCGTTGGCCAATCCCTCGAGGTAGGTCAGTTATTAGAAAATGGCTATTCTATAGACCTGTGTGTTTTCTTGAGATCAAGATGGGAATTTAAAACAACCAACAGGTTGGAAGTGTTCGATAGTGTTTACATCCATCTTTTTTCTCCTATGGGAGGTTTGAGATAAACTATTGATAATAGCAACATGACTTAGTGGCATGCCTCCTTCTCTTATGAAACAAGCAATATTTGTTAGGGTCATGCTCTTGAGGTTTTTGATATAGAGTTATTGTTGTACAATTTGACATTTTGTGTACCCCATTACTCATAATTATTTTGTGGGGGTTAATCAATAGTGTTGACATTTTGATTCCTTGAGTTTCTGTAATTAGTGCCACCTCCATATATGTTGTAATTACTATTGTTGTTGTTTTTAGGTGGTGGAATGTTAGGAACTTTGTTAGTTGTTGCACTATAATTATTACTTTTAGGATTTTAGGTGCCAAGGAGTTATTATTGGTGTTGTCTTATGTTACTAATTTTCCATTGGCACCATACTCTTTTCTTCCGCTGTCGATTTCAACTTGATCTATCCTAAAAGTGCTTTCTAAGGCTTCTTTGTATGACTTATAGGGAGTATTTGAACATGTTCCCATGTATCCTTGTTACAAAAATGCAAGAATAGATCAAAAAACTCCTTGTGATCCATATTTTATGGATTAATTGAAGAGTAGAGGATTTACCTATATCGTGTAATGAAATGCACAATTGATTCATTGGCTTCTTGTTTAACTATTAGGAATTCTTGGACTCCTATTTTAACTAGATTTTTCATGTTAAAGGCAGCAACAAATTCTTTTGTGAGCTATCGAAAGAAATGGATTGATGCCTCTAGGAGTTAGTAGAACTAATCCAAAGCATTGCCTTCTAAAGTTTTTAGGAAGATTCTCACTATTACCCCATACCAAGGGAGGAGTTCCTACACTATCATTGTGTAAGTCTTGATATGAAAATTAGGATCTCCCACCCCTTTAAACTTTAAAAGTTTGGGGAGAGGTCATGGTAGCATGATGTTACAAAGGTTAATGTCTAGTGGCTCTTTTAGATATTAAAAGTAGGTTCCTAAAAAGAGGTTAAGCATGGAAGAAGTTGTTCCTCCAAACATTAGCCCTATAGGGGTAGCCTACTATGTTTGTTTTATTTGGAAGAGTATGTTGGGTTGTTGATACCTTGGTAAGGTAGGATATCCAAACATCACTGCCTTTTAGAAGTTATGTGGGATTGCTTGAGTTTGATTTTGTGTGACAAGTATCCCACCTAGTTGATTTGTGCTTGCTATATTGAGAGAAATTTAATGGAGGTATGAAGGTATCATTGCTTTTATTTTGCACATACAAAGTAATGTAGGGGGAGTTGAGATTTCCCCTAGTTTTTCTCAATTACTTCTATTGTAAAAGGATTTTCACGAGGCTTGCACCTTGGAGACTTTGGTCTTTCATTTGGTTGAGTGGACTTATGTGTTGGTTATTCACCACTCCTAGCTTCAAGGGTCATAATCCATTGGATTAGGGTAGCTATAAGAGATATAGGGGTAGCTTCTCATGTGTTTTGTATTTCTTCATCATGAGGTGGATTTTGTTCAACAAGTAGGTTTGAGTAGCCCCATTGGTTATTTCCTTAAGGAAGTTTGCTAGTGCTTCTTGGCATGATTTAGCTCATTCACATTGATAAGATACGTGGAGAGCCTCTTGTGTTGTATGGGCTTCTTCTAGGTATTTCTCTAGGTAGCTCACCTCATTGTTGACTCGAGTGGTCATGTCCTTGTAGTTTATTATAATATTACCATGTTGATGGATTTCTAATCAAACAAGCATTTGACATGTCCTAATTTGTTCTATATATTGTTGAATTATAGTATCTTGATTCCATATTGGGTTATCAGAAGTGATGAAATTATGTGGTCGCAACCATCCACCAATTAGAGTTAATATCTTTGTAATAAGATATTTTCAAAATAAGAGCCAATGGGTCAGTAGGGACATATTGGTCAAAGTATGGAGGACTAGGTAGGTCTGAGGGACTTTGGCATGGTTGTGAGCTATCTATCCTATAATATTCAAGGGTATTGTGGGTACCACAGAATAAATGGGATGAAAAGAAAGGAAGCCAGAAAAGATGGATGGAAGAAATAAGGAGATGAGGAAATCTTGTCCAGAAGGATTTTGTCTTTACATTAGATTCACCAAAATATGTGATATTTGAAATTTGTTCAGCACCAAAAAGTGAATGAGGTGGACTCAGAAAGAAACATGTTGGCAAGAAATGGGAGGGAAACTAGTCCAAGGATCTGGTCCTCAGTCAAATCTCTAAAGTTTAGTTTATACCCTAGTCACATAGTGAGAGAACCATAGATAAACATTGAGAAAATAAGATATGTGGTACAATCTAAGTCAACCAAAGCATTCATAAGTCACATACACATATATTAGAACCCTTATATGTCCTTTATATATATTCAAACATTCACTCTGGTAGGTCTAAGTCTCTATGTTATAGATATCTATTTCACTCTAATACTCTCTTACTCATTCTAACATTCTTACTCTACATTACTTTCATGTCTATCCTATATATCCACATAGAGGTGTGTCCTTTCCCAAAATACCTCTTTGTGTATTGGCTCTATCCACAACATGCCTTTTGTGGTAACCTGCGGTAGCTTCTATTGGGTGCCCTGTACTCTGCCAACATCGTTCCCCCTTTTAAAACTATATCTTGTCCTCAAGACATGTCCTATTCAATTTGAAGGTAGGATAGTTTTGTATATCACTCTAAGTTGGGATAGAGTTGTGTCCCACTATTTATTTAGTGATGTCAAAATTTGAATCTAGCTCTCCAACTAAATATATATATCCTCTGCATCTCCCATTGTAGTTGGTACTTGTATCTTTTGTGCAATTTGTTTGGCCTCAGTAAACACTCTGGTCAAGGATGCTAACCTTAGGCTTAGCATTTCTCTCAACTATTTGATTTGTGCTTTGATTTACTCCTTTGATCATAGACCTTCTGGATTTGTTAGTGTAATATTTCTATATGTTCCCTTATGACACCATTAGTATCTTGTACTAGATCATAAATACTAGCTACTTGTGTTGTTTATAGTTTTAATGCATCTATCAGATCCTTTATATTCTTAGTGGTAGTAGGCCATTGCAAACAAAATTCGTATAATACCTTTGCCTCCTCCATGCCTTTTTGGATGCTCTTTATTTGGGCTTCTAGTTTATTGTGTGCCTTGGCACATTTGTTCGATGCATCAACTAGCCTTTTCTTGTTTATTTTTTTATTCTTTCTTCTACCTTATTCTCCAAATTTGAGAGTGCACTTTGAAGATTTGCATCAATTGTTTGAATTTCTATGTTGGCGATAGGGTTGTATCCCTTTGAGCTTTTGGCATCTCTTTTTGAATTATGTTTACATCATCTAGTAGTATTTCACTACCCTCTATGTGTTGTAAATTTCTTCCCTCGATGTGGAGTGGAGGATATCACCAAGTTGTAACTTTTGAATGGGTCATATACCTGACAAGTTGACTTGCCCTCCTATCATTGAAAATTATAGCAGTTGTGGTGTTACCATAGGTTGTATTTTCTTTTGCCGTGCTAGAAAATCTTTGATGGATTGAATAGGTGAAGCAGAGGAGGATGCATCTTGAGTATCTTGCTGACTATCCCTTGTATCCAAAGACTCTTCATCAATTTGTTGATCCTCCTAATTTGTATTTCTATTATGTAGAGGAGAAGTTCTTTGTTCTTCATGTTGTGGAGGATTTGTCTCCTGTTGTGCCACATTTTTATGTGCCTCCATGATAGTATCATATATTTTCTTAGTTATTTGCTCTGTTTCTAATTGTATTTTGTCCCTATCAGCCTACTCCATATTCATAAGGGTATCAACCCTTTGCTTTGATCTGAGCTCTTTAGCCTGTAATTGGGCTAATTTTTCCTCTCCTTGTTAGAAATGGAAGTACCAACTCCATCAATAGTGTTAGTGCCTGAATTGACTGACAGTTTTTGAGCAATTTTCATGCAGGCACCTTCTTCTTGCCCATTTTCCTAAGTGTTGGACCTCCTCGGCATTTTTCAGCTGCAGCATCATATTTTCTTCGAGGAGGAAGTCATCATCATCTTGTCTTCGATGATGGTCCACATCATCATGTTCTCTGTCGACCGGTTTCTCATCAGGATCATCATGTTTCAATATCGGGTGATGTCTGGATATCATCCCGATCCTGCTGATGAGCTACAGTGTGCCCTGATTTGCTTGCGGGGGTGATTTTTCAAGTATCCGGTGATCTTCCAATTATCACCTTGCTCTTTTATGATGATGATGTCACCCCGATCTTCTGAAGGGGTTATTCTCTGAGTTGTTCGACCTGACTTGTTTTTTCTTAAGGATCGTCATCATCATCATCATATTTCCAGTTATCGCCGTGTTGCTTGCGAGGGTCATCATATTTTCTTCCTGCATGATATTTCACCGGGGTGATATTTTTATCATCGGGTGATCTTGGTTATGATCATCCTGATGATGTTGTTGAAGAGTTCTAAGTATGACCCGATATTCACTGGGGTCATCATATTTTGAACGTCAGGATGATCTTAGTCAATATCATCCTGATGTTGTTGTATCACTTCATGTTCGTTGTTTTATCATCCTGATGATGCTGACGTCATTCTTACGTCAGGGTGATATCTGCTTTTCTGCCTGTCTGCATCATGATATTTCCGAAGGGAGATATCCGCCTGTCAGCTTCGTGCATTATCAAGTGGGGGGTGATCTTTTCAAATATCTGGCATATTCATCTATCACCCCGATCTTATAGTGGAGCTACAGTGCAGGATGATATTTGTGCATCAGGATGATATTTCCAAATATCCGGTTATCTTCCGAATATCATCCTGATGTCGACATGATGATGATGTCATCCGGATATGAGGAGGTGCGCAGTAGGCAGATATGCTGATGACGTCAGCAGGATATGATGATGACGTCATCAGGATGTTCATCGGCCAGACTTTTGGTATAGGCTAAGCAGGAGGATGTTCCTCCGATGGATCAGGTTGTGCCGATAAAGGCGATTATCATGCAGGTTATATTGCGATATGATGCTGACGTCAGGGTGATATTTCAAGCGACAGGATATCATGTTGTTGGAGGATGATGATGAAATCTTATACTAGTGTCGTCAGGAGCAAAAGCACCGACATTATATATGCTCGTGGCCTAGTATATAAAGTGTTGAAAAGGTCGCCGCGGGGTGCATGTGGGATAATTGATATCCTGCATATTTGAAATATCATGACGATGAATCTTGGCGGGAAATGGTTGCGTGCACAGTTTGACGTTTTCCCGAGGCCGCGGGTTGGTGCGCCATTAATGGCGAAGGTTGCAGAGGTATGGGCGGATCTGGTACCTGATTGAAGGTGTACATCAACGGACAGTGGCGCAGGGCTCGAGGTTTCTTCCTGTCTCCTCCCCTACCTACTGCATTCATGTTTGGGCGCCAATCTGGTAATGCGTTGAGTGCCATTTTTCTGATACTGTGTATCTGGCGGGATTTTTGGTCAACCATGTAATTAATTGCTGTGGTACACTACCTGGCTGTTATAAGCAGGAAGTCTTACTCATTTTTGGTTGTTGAAAGTTGAATATTTTTGGCTCTGTAATTCAAAACAAGCTGATCTGGTTGCTCTGTACAGCTAAACCTGTGAGTCTATGTATCTCTTGTTGTATGTTTTGGCACGAACCCACTGATTTCATGATTAATCTTATATGAGAAATGCTATCTTAGCATGTGTTTTGTTAATTCTGTCTCCAGTATTGCATGTATTCTTCTTCTGAATCTGGATATTTGGGTAATGTTTAGATTCTAGAGCATAGAATTCCTATGTTGAATGTCTGATCTTTTAACTTCTGCTCAAGGGGTAGATTAAACTGTTTTCAGGTTGAACATTGGGAAGGGTATACTGCAGTAGGGATGCCATAAGTAGAGATAACTTAACACTCTGTATTGGGAGATATCTGTAAGGCAGGTATCACATATATCCCCCTGAAATCCAGTTTTAGCTGTTCATGTTGATCATTCACAGGTGTATGTCTACTGACTCCAGGCCCTGGATAGGCACCAATCTTGCTTTGTGTTTGTGTTACAACCATGTCCAGCTTTGCATCCAAACTTAAAATCCAAATCAAAATCTAAAACAACCATTAGGACATTAGAATTAGTTTTAGGATCCTCAGTCCTCTGTCTACAACTGCAAATAGGCCCAAAGCTAGCCCCTTTGCTCTTATCTTTCAGTTTTGGTCTACTTACAGGAGGACTTATCTGCTTTCTGTCAGCATCCCAGCCTTTGTATGCATATCCTCATGGATGTTGAGTAGGGAATACCCCCCTAGGTTTTGCAGAGCCTGAAGAAGAAGAGGAGATAAAATACAGAGTCTATCTCCTACACTGTTGGCCCCTGGCCCAGAGATCCTGTTGATCACTGATGGCTACCTTGTAGGGAAATCTGGGAATAAGCATCCAGTCTGGGAAAAAGTCAACAAATAGCATGCTGTCTAAGATCTTCATCTAATTTCAGGGTTTTTTCTCTTCTTTTCCTCAAGGTTTCTGCTAGGCTCTCCGGTAGTTGTCCCAAAATATCATCCATAGTTTTATTTGATTTTATCATATATTTTATTATGGCTCTCTCAATTATTTTTTTATTCTCAACAGATACTTCACTGTACAACTCTATTGTTTCTTGAAGTAGCCCATGGTATTTATCCCATTCCATATTTCATCTAGTCTTAGGGGCTCTTGTGGAGTCTATTATTATTTTTCTTTTTGTTTCTTTTTCCTTTACAATATTGATACTTATTCTTCCCCTTCTTCCTTTTCTATCTCCTCAGCCAGAGATTGGTTTTCCTTTCCCTTAGCTTGTTGCTTTTGCCTAGGTGCCTCTTTATTCTTCACACCTAATTGTACTAATGTTTCTAATGTAACTCTTCTTCCAGTAGATACTGTCTATGTGGAAGATGCCAATTGTGGTGCATCTTGTACACTGGTTGCTGCAGATGCATTTCTTCCTGACCTCCTAGGGTTTTGCAATTGGGTTGGCATTTGTGGAGCTGATGAGGTAGATTGTGAAGCCTTTGCAGTGGCTTGTGAGGTAGATGATGTAGTTTACAGTAAAGATGTGCCTATCTATGGTGGGATTTCCCATGTTCTATGCAATTTGTCTTTGTTTTTCTATAACTGCTCCTTCACATTCTTCTTATGCATTTTATCCATGATCTCCTTATATGTGCCAAACCTTTCTGTGGTAACATCCTTAGGTTTTCTGCGCAAAGTTTGTGCATAGGATTTATTTCTTGTGTTGTGACCTCATAGGGTAACCTAGGAATCCAATATGTTCTAGGTTCCACTGCCTCCATATAGGTGTAGTCTTTGTCTACCAGAAAAGTTATGTGATTCATGTATTGTTTTACTACCTCATAGGGTATTCTTTCTCTAGTTTGCAAATTTGATTGTAATGTTTTAAAGAACCCCCAATAAATAGTGTTGAATGTTTTTGTGTCACTAAAACTTCTAATATGTTGTTTGATTTGTATGGCAACTATGCGGTGTTGTTGCCATACTTTCCCTTTAAATCTCGATAATTCATTTAGGAAATAAACTACTAAATAGATGATTAGGGTACCATACTAGAAATTGTAGTTGGACTCCTTGGTCCTCTTCAAGTTCTCCATCAACAATTCTCTCATGACTTCATAGAGGTCAAAGTCTTTGCCATCTTTTACCATTTGATAAGCTGTATGTATTGCAGTGGTGGTAGAGGATCCCTCTCTATTTGCATAATATATACCTTGTAAGTTATCCCCATTATCGCATACCGAACCCCTGGATCTGTGATATCCTTCACACTTAGGCTCCGCCCATCAGGTTTCATCCCTGTAAGCTCAATGATTTTATCATTATTGATGGCCTTCATTGTCGGTACCAGTCCTGTTGAGTTAAGTCTAGTCACAACCCTAATTGCATCCTTAGTAACGCGGAAGAGTTTGTCTAAATCTATGAATTCATCATGAATTCTGCTAAGTATGATTCAAACCCACTTGTGAGCATCACTAAAATCTGGGTAGTCCTTCCACACATCAAGTTTCTTGGTGGCAATGTCTTGATATTTCGCTAAATACCTTGTATCTCCAAGCATTGTATCTCTCAATTCCTCAAACTTCATGTGATTTGTCTCTAAGATCATGGTATGAATGTATTTTCTCACATATTCTATGTATACCACATTTGTTAATACTCCAGAGAATACTCCTTCCTTGTCTACCTCCATCGCCTTGAATGGGCACTTCTTATATTTAGGCCTTGGCTTCTCTGTCACATCAATGAGCACTAGTGTAACCATCTTTCTCAGCTTGTCAACTAGGGTTTACTCTCTTCTTAGTTCTTGTACTGCAAACCTAAAAAAATCTCAAAGTGTGTTGATGCAAATGAGATTTTTAGGGTGGTTTTACGGTCTATATAGCCCTAATAGTTACTTTATGTATTTATGGCATTTATCCATTGTGCTTTTCATGGGTTTTTATATCCATTTAGTGTTTTCTAGGTGCCAACAGTTAGATTATGATAGACTATGTTACAATATGTTACAATTCTATGATACATGATAGATTCTTCTACATTTCATCTTTTCATCCTAAAGGTTTGTGATAATGCTTCAAATGAGCTCCATTGACATATTCGGTTGCTAGCTTACCCTCCACATCTTTTAATCTTATAGCTCTAGATTTTGCAATTTCTTCTATGTAATATGGGCCTAACCATCTTATTTTTAGTTTTCCTTTATTTCTTAAACTTACTACCATACATAAGTACTAAATCTCTTTCTTTGAAAATTTTCATCCATAGGTTTCTATCATGTCAGGGTTTCTGCTGCTTCCTTTCTAGATTCATGTTATAGATTGCCATTAACCTATTTTCATCCATTTTCTCCAATTCTTCAATTCTTTGTGTTAGGGATTCCTCTACATTAAGTTTTAGAGTCCTTGCAATATGAAAATTGGGTAGTATAAAATGTACTGGTATAGCAGCATCCAGGCCATATACTAATTCATACAGTGTGAAATTTGTGGTTCATTTGTATGTTATGCGGTAGGCCCACAGTATCGCAGGTACTTTCAGGTCCCAATCTTTTCTATTTCCATCACACATTTTTTTCAATGTCTTCCCTATAACTTTGTTTAAGGATTCACTTGCATCGTTTGCTTGTGGATGATATGGTGAGCTTTTGTTGTGCACTATCATGAAAGATTGTAGTAGCTCCGCAATCATGTTATTTACAAAATGTTTTCCTTGGTCAGTTGTGATACTTAGTGGACATCCAAATATAGTTATGATATTCTCATAGAGTAATTTTGTAACTATTTTTGTTGTGTAGTCCTTGGTGGGTTGAGCTTCTTCCCATTTTGTGAGATATTCTACTCCTATGATAATATATCTTGCTTTTGATTATTTTACCGAGGGATCTATGGGTCTAATAAAGTCAATTACCCATTTCTCAATTGGGAGTTGGGTGATACCAGTCTAAATGGCATTTCATCTCTAGTGGTAGGTTTACCTATTCTTTGACAAATATCACAACGCTTTACATATCTTTTAGCATCTTAGAATAAGGTAGGCCACCACAAACCTACTAGTTTGATCTTTCTTGTTGTAAGGTCTCTAGAGTTGTGACCTCTTGATATACCTTCATGTGCCTCCTTTAGTATGTCTTCTCTTTCATGTTCATAGAACACTCTCCTTATTATCATCTTTTCCTCTAATATGTAGCTCTCCTTCAATAAGTGTATATGGAAAAGCCTTCCTTATAAGGATTTGTTTATCTTGTGGAGATGTCTCAGATGGAAATTCTCCTATGGCAAGTAAATATGCAATATCTTTCAATTCTTTTGGTATCACATTAACCCTAAACAAGTTTACGCCAGGGAGTTCTTCTTCTTGGATTTATGGTTCATCCCATGTTTCAATTCTAGATAAGTAGTCAGGACCTTGGTTTTGTTTCCTTGGTTTCACTTTGATAGTGAATTCAAATTCTTGGAATAGTAAAAACTATCTACATATTCTCCCTTGTATGATAGGTTTGTTCAATAGGTACTTTAATGGTTCATGGTCAGTGAAGAAGATGAAAGGTGTTGATAATAGGTAGTGTCTAAATTTTTGTAGTGCATTTACCATTGCTAGGGCTTCTCTTTCTATAGTTGTGTTATTTTTCTCAACCTTCTACTGGCAAATGCTATAGGATGGTGTTTGGTCCCCTTAGGTTGAGCTATTACTGCACCCACTACTATACTTGAAGCATCTACATGGACATGAAAAGGTATGTTCCAATCTGGAAATATCAAGATAGGAGCTTCAACAATTTTCTATTTTAGCATGTCAAAAGAAGATTGACATTGCTTATTCAATTCAATATTTTTCCCACTTTTATTTTTGAGTGATTCCTCCAAAGGTGTTGCTATTGGTTCATACCCCCTAATAGATTTGTGGTGATACCTAGTGTAACCTAAGAAAGTTTTCACTTCTGTTGTTGATTTAGGTGGTAGTGGTGTGAGGATCAGAGTTGCTTTCAAAGGATCTACCATCAACCCTTACAAATAATGTGACCTAATAGGGTCCCAAAAGGTACCGCAAATGTACATTTCTTTAGATTAAATGATATTTACAAGCTTCTGCATTTGTTCAACATCATCCTCAAAGTTTGTGTGTGGTCTTTCACCAATCCATAGATAGTCCAATCATCTAGGTAAACCTCTAAGAAGTCATGAATGAATTCTTTGAATGCATTTACCATTATTCTATTGAATATTGTTGGTGCTTTCTTTACTCCAAAAGGCATAACTGTATACATGTAGGATCCCAATTCAGATGCAAATATTATTTTAGGCTAATCCTCTTCTCTTATCTTTACTTAATGGTAACTAGAAAATCCATTAGCGAACATGAATATATTTCCCTTACGGCTGCTAATTCTAATATCTCTTCTATGAAGGGTTTTGGGAATGGATCATTAATGCAAGCTTTGTTCAACTCTCTGTAGTCTCCACATATCCTTATCTCTCCTAATTTTTTGTTTTATACCACCATTGGGCTAATCCATTCTGCTTCCTTAATAGGTTTTATGATCCCTGCCGCTAACATCTTGTCAATCTCTACTTTGACTCTTTTTTTCATGTGAGGATTGAGCCTATATGGTCTTTTCTTTATTGGTTTAACTCTTTCCTTCAGTTGTATTTTCATTATCCTTACTTCTTCTTTAATGCCTTTCATTTTAGTAAAGGTCCTTGGGAATAAGTCATCAAGCTCAGAGAGAATCTCAGTTACTTGTGCTACCACTTTCTCGTCCTAGTAGTCTCCAATCTTTGCTAATTTGGGATCACCTTCCATTGCAATATTCTCTTCTCGTATTTTTAGAGGTTGTAATATTGATCCTTTGGTTCCGTTAATATCTCTAGCTCTCTTTCTCCTTCTTTGACATCAATGTCTAGATCCTCATTATCCTCTTCATCCATTTTTGTGGTTTTATATCATTTTTGACCCATATTTATTGATTGTTTGTCTATCCTTTCCACCAATTTCTACATTCCTTTATATCTTGGTGGTGGTGTATTGTGCTCTGGTTCTTCTTTCTCTTCTTCCGTTACTTGTTGAAAAATTATATCCTTTATTTTCAAAAGTGCATTATGTATAGATTTTGTTAGACTATAGAAAGAAAATATATGTATAAAGTCAACTTGTATTTCCTTCCAATTACTTGTTTATTTTCTTCTTTATTGGTTGATATACCAAGTTTGGGCTATTGGTGATAATATCTAGTAGAATAGATGGGTGTATATAGACTTATTATGTTCTTTTCTACTTTCCCATGCTATTACACAAGTAGTTAAATGTTCTTGCTGTAGATTTGGTCCTTCATACTTGAGAATGTCTTTGTATTATCCTTTCTCTGGTAAATATCTCACACTAATAAGAAGTTTAAATGTGGAGCAATCTTTTACTAAATCTTTATGTGTTGACCACCACTTTGTTGCATTATATACTAGTGTATGTCGTACTACCTCTATTTTTCTTTGTTCTTCTAAAAAGATTATCTCCATCTCATTCAAGTATGATTGTAGGTCTTTCACACCTAAGAACTTGGGTAGTTTGATATAGGAAATTCCTTTCATAATATGATTAATATGGTGAGATATCTTAGACTCCTTTGTATTAGGGATAACTTTAAGAACCCCCCCTCGGAGAAGGTGTATAAACCTGGTGAATCATGTATAGTTCTTGAGAAAAATATTAATTTTATTGGCAAATTTTTTCATTTTTCTGGGAAAACAAATCTTATTTGGTGAATCTTTTATAATCGCTAGAGGTCTATGGAAAATCCTAGTGAATTGTAATTTTTTAAAAACTAATAAAATATTTTCATTGGCGATTAAAACCTATTTTCAAACCAATTAAATATTTTCATTGTTGAATTAAAACCTATTTTTAAACTAGTAAAATATTTTTGTGGGCGAATTAAACCTGTTTTCTAAATAAGAAAATATTTTTGTTGGCAATTAAAATCTAATTTCAAACCAAAAATTATATTTTCATTGGCGAATTAAACTAATAAAAAAATCATTGGTGAATTTAAATATAGTTTCAAACCAATAAAAAATTAATTGGTGGAATAAACTGTTATGCCAATAAAAAATCATATAGTGTGGTGAAAATATCAAATGGGTCATATTGTTCTATTCCGAGACAAATTTTACACACATCAAAATTCCTTCATAAAGTGTCCGGAATGGGGACAAGTGTTAACATATTTATTATGTCTAAAGCAAGATGTCAATGCAAAATAATATAACAGACGACTGTTTGATGAATTCTTGATGGACGGTTGTAGTTGCATTCTGGAAGAAAATGTCTGAAACACTAGACTAGTGACTTCAAGCCTCCAGAATAACACTTGAACCGTTAGATTTCTAAATATCAATGGTTGACATTTCATACGAGAAACCCTCTATGTAATCTTATGTTGAATTGCTACCTCCAGTTTCCAGTTGTCTAAGTTGAAACCTGAGCCATCAAAACCATGTTGTTTACCGGCCCCTTATACCTAATCTTGTCGGTCACTACTTGGTGGGGAATGGGTTAGCCTACCAGGGTCCAATTTTTAAATACTTTAGAAAATATTTTGAAGCAGCCCTAAGAGACTTAAAGGGTGAGCTATTAAAGATTTAATTAAGACACATGGGAAATTCTTCGGCAAGATGTTTTAATCTTAGCCATCCAATGTTGAAGAATTTAAGCAGACAACGGATGGCTTGAGAAGTTAATGTGCAAGCAAGTTGTTGATTAGTTAAGTCATGACTTCATGTCCTAATATTCATAAGTTGACCGGCCCCTTAATCTAGAGGTTACCTGCTGTCGTCGGTAAAATGATCTGCAAGAAGGGCAAAATCTAATGGTCATGCAAGAGTGCATGAGGAATCTATTAGGAGAGAATATTTGTTGCACGACTGCGACAAAATGACACATGTCAAAGAATCTAAGCTGGCATTCTATCCCACTAAAGACCCTGCATCAACCAACATCCTATTGCTAGCTATCAAGGTAAGGGTGGTCTAAGAAAGACTTGATCCAATGGTTGCGCATTGTCATAAGGAGAATCTCATAGGATGGAATCTACACTACATGGTTGCAACATGGTGACATGTGGCATTCTCTTGTTTGAGAAGTGAAAATTGAATGAAAGGAAGGCGCATGGAGGCTAAGCACACCTGCGTGCAGTAGGTAAGAGGTGGGCCATCACAGGCTGTTACACTGTGAGGTGCTACCACGTATCTGACCCATACAAAAGGTGACACAATTTATAGAAAAGGAGTAGATGACTTGGTTTGTCTCAATTAGACAAAGACTATTCAAAGAAGGTGACAAAGATTGTCAAATCTAGTCAGCCAATCAGAACCATGGATTTTAGAATGTAAGGAAAATATCAATGGCCCAGATTCAAACTTTCAAAAGAGAAAGATTTCCAAGTGCTTGCGACACGAAGTTTGAACTGAGTAATGACAGCCTTGACCTTCATTAATACAGAGAATTATGCAAGAAATCAGGAATTAAGGTATTCTCTGTCATTTTCAAGAGCCTGACTGCATTTAGAGAAAATAAATCATTAGAACGAGCAAAAAAAAGTGATCTCAAGCTTTTGTAAGTGTCAAAAACCAGTAACTGTTCCTCTTTTGTGCCTAGTTTTTCCAATTGTATGTTAATTCTAAAGCTTTTAGGGCTATTGTCAACCATAAAAACCCTAAACTACCTTCATAAAAGCAAAATGAGTCAATCAAGCCAGCCTTCCACTTCAAAATGAAGCTTAGATGAGGATCTTATGATCCAACTCCCTGGTTCCGCTAGAACACCTTTGAAATTACATGGCCCGGGCAAACCCGAGGATAAATTTATTGACTACTACTATAATTGCCAAGACACTAAATTACCTGTCCCAGGTTGGATCTTCTATAAGCATTGACATAAGAGGATGAACTATAAGGCCCCTATCTATCATGCCTAGAGATATGATTTAGCCAAGCTCATTTGTTCTAATGTTTTCCCCAACCTTGACTTAATTAGGTCAACAACATTAAGGTATGATCCAGCCACTAGGACAGTAATAGTTGGAAATGGTTCAAAATTTATCAAGCTTACCAAAGGATACATTGCCACTGTATTCAACTTGGACCCTACAGCCAGCAAATAAATTGACCTTATGGCTTTCAAGAAAAAATACTAGACTATGAAATGAGCTTATAGGGAATATAACTTAGCAAAGCACAAGCCAAGGGGTGTTGATGGGAAATTGGTAAAGATTTCAAATGATGAGAAGGAGCCTTTTCATTGT
Organism: Cunninghamia lanceolata; assembly: GCA_027924645.1. Classification (NCBI taxonomy): domain Eukaryota; kingdom Viridiplantae; phylum Streptophyta; class Pinopsida; order Cupressales; family Cupressaceae; genus Cunninghamia; species Cunninghamia lanceolata. Next base: position 4,561,033 of record BSBN01000372.1, on the reverse strand, counting down.
AGTATGTTTAATGAATATTTTGTCAAAACCTATCATAGTCTATGTCAAGTATTAGGTAGAGATGCTTTAGATAGAATGTCTGTTTCTTTGATGATGATGGCTATTGATAGTCAGAACCTAGATGTCAAGGAACCATATGATAGTTGACCATATGCATGATCAGATGACAAAGATCAAAAATAATTTGTCTAAACTAGATGTCCATGTAGAATTCACATGGTACTCCTTATTGTGCCATATGTACAGTTTATTTGCTTTATCAGGGATGTGGCACCAGAATCTACATGTCAAGGTTTCATATGCCCAAGGGAACAAGATGCCAATGCAAGTATGGACATGTATGCTAGATATGAACTGTGTCACAACAGATTATGTTATCTTTGAAGAATATTTTGTGAGGAGAATCCTTGGATTTTTGGAGCCAGAGGGTGAAAGGTTGCATCCTGATGTATTGGATTTCTTACGACCTCTGGATAGGACTCCCCACCTTGGAATTGATCACAATTGGGGTGATTGGTTCTATCATGAGCATACTACTTGCATAAGGGTCTATGGATGCCAGACTGCACCTCATATACTACCCAAATATGTGCCAAAGAGGGTGGCATTTTTAGAAGTTATAAGGGAGTTAAATGATTTTGACAAGGAGCACTTAAGGAACCACAAGAAAGGTTCATTCTTCCCTTCTTCCATCAAATTTTATGATTTCTTGATCCCTGATAAGAGTGGGTTGGACCAAATTTATTCAGTTATGCAATGTTTTTGAATGTATTTGGAACTACCAAGGTATTTTGACCCTAAGGGCTTCACTAACAAAACCAGAGTCAGCAAGGGAAGGCCCAAGTACTTTCATCAAGTGGATTACAATGAGGACATTGCCAAGAATTGTTTTACAATGAATGATGTCCACCACTTGAGGATCAAGTGGGATACTATCATGGCCAGTGAGAAGATGAAGAAAAACATGAATCCTACATATTTGGGTGCATTTGTAGAAGTGCAAGACCCAATCAAGAGAATTGAAAAAATGTTGGATAATGCAAAACAGTTGATTGCCTCTACCCCTGCAGGAGAACAGAGATATGCTTTTGAGCCTGGCAACTTAACTAGAGAGTATGATGTAAAGAAGGAATTAGTTGGCCCCTCCCCTGCCAAAAGGGCTAAGATTATTGATTTGGAGAACCCAGAGAAGATAGAGATGGTTGACCTAGAGGGGGAGGAGGAACATGCACAAAAAACTGGCCCTCATTCACCCGATAGACTGAGACCTTATTCATCCCCAGAGAATAGGGTAGTGAGAGTAACGAGGAACCCTAGTGTTGATATTGAAGATGTTAGGGTGATGGCCTGTGACAAGTTTATGGAGGATGATGAATTTGTCAACATTCCTAAATTTAGGAGCTATGTTTTGAAAGTGAGGAGTGAGGAATTTTAGAAGAAAGTTGAAGATGCCAAGGTTGGAGCAGACCCAAAGGAGTATTACTCTATTACTTAGAGGGTCCTAAAAGAAGTACATTAGTCTATAAGTTCAATGACTCCAAAGGAATGGAGAACACTGGTGGCAAAAAGTAATATTCTGCTTCTCCCTCACTTAACTCTATCAAATCCCATTGCATTTGATACAATCACCAGAGATGATTCAGATGTGATAGAGGAACAAATTGAAAAGGCCCTCTCTGGTGTATCCTTCAACCCTAAATTTGAAACATTGGCAATATGGGCTCTAGCCCCAAACAACAAAAAGCCTAGGGTTGAATTAGGAGAGCTAATAGGGGATGTAATAATAAAAAGAGTATCTAATACCCCTGCTCCTCATGCTACAAGCCTAAATGTATAGACTGCACAATTTGTAGAAGCAACTGCTAACAAATTAAAAAAGTATTACAATTAGTTGCAACTTAATTATGCTCAGGCAGTTGCAGAGATAAACAAGTTGAAGCAGCAACTATCATTGGGAGCCAGTACTTCAACCCCTCCTCCAGTGATCCCAATTGTAGAATCTCTTCCAATGTATATAGAGCCTCTCCTTGTAGAGATTAGAGAGTTGAAGGAGGATAACAAGAGATTGAAGGAGGAAAAGGATAACAAGGTTAAAGAGGTGGTCACCAACTTGATCAAGAACAGGGTGACAAACATTTTGACTAGAGTTAAGGAGACTTGGAAATCCTACTCACAGTTGAGAGAAACCTATGAAAAGCATGAGTTTGACAAACATAGACTATTGAGCATAAAAACAAAGTGGTTACATAGAACTAGAGAAGTCAGAGAATTTTTGAGGTGTGCCAGGTATGATCCCAATACACCTGAACTACAGCTGATGTTTAACATGTTGAAGTATTTTGAGGATGTGGCTAGTTTCTAGTTGAAATTTGATTTAGTTGTGAAAGAGAGGTTGCAGGCTATTGAAAGGTTGGACACTAAGTGGTCACCTCTTGTTTTGGAGGGTGATGGAAAAACAAAAGAATTGGACAAGTGGAGAAATGAGATAGTAGACAATAGTTATCAATTAATTCCCACTTGTTGTGATGCAAGTGATCCAACTATGCAAGTACTGAGCTTATCGTTGGACAAACTACACACTCTTGAAGTGAGTTTTGATATGTTCTGTAAGCAAGTAAAAAGTATCCTAGATGCCAAGTATGTCAACCATAATGGCAAGATTACAAAACTACTTTCATTACCTTGGCCGACAGAGGAGACATACGGTAAATGGAAGGACAAATATGAATCTAAGGATTGACAAGCTTTTGTTCAACTACTCTTTCTCTCCTCTTCTCTCTAGTGCATTTATTGTCTCCCAACACCTTTTTGGTAGTTCTCTGTATTTGTAACAATTTGAAGTACAATGTATTCAATGCTAAGAGCACGTTCCTAATCTATAAAGGAATTATCTTGCTCATTTCATAGGGTTGGTTGTTGAAGACTTGGAAAATTTTGGAGGAATAATAAGATACAGTCTTGCTGGGTGGCATAAATTTACCAGTTTCATGTTGTTTTTAAATGAGTTTAATTTTGTTTTGAAATCTGATTATTGATTTAAAGTTTATGGTAAGCATTCACATATGTATGTCTGTTGACTCCAAACCTTGCGATAGGCACCAGTTTATTCTGGTATTGAGGTTATGACCCAAGATTCTAGTCTTGCATCCAAATACAAAACCAAAATCAAAATCTTATTCATAAACTTTTAGGATTTAGGAGTAGTTTTAGAACCCAAATCCTCTAACTCACAACTGAACATAAAGCCCAAAGCTAGCCTCTTTGTACTTATTTTACAGTTTTGGTCTGCATTATAGAGGATTAATCTACTTTGTGTCAATATCTCAGCAAGTTTATAGACTCATTCCATAGATATTGAATAGGGATTTAGGAATACCCCCCTAGGTTTTGTAGAGCCTGAAGAAGGAGAGGAGACATCTATAGAGTCTATCTCCTATACTGTTGGCCCCTGACCTAAGAATCCTATTGATAAGCGATGGCTACCTTGTAGAGATTGCTTAGGAAACATTCAGTTGGGAGAAAATACCAACACAATGTTGAGGAATTTAACCAGATAGTGGATGGCTTGATAAGTTAATGTGTGAGTAGGTTGGAGGGCCCAGGTTATTCCTAATCATTCCCCACTAGCCCGTTGTCAGAAGATGCATAGGCAATAAACCCAACAGGCTAACGGGTGAATGCCACGTAGTAGACTTTGTAGCCTGAAGAGAAGGTGGGGTCTACCAAAAAATGAGTAAGCAATTCCATGTGGCAGAAAACTTCATCACGACCATCCATCTTGCCATCTCATCAAGAGATCAATGGCTAGCATTTGAAATTGAGATTCAAGAAAGTTGCCATGGGAGTCAGTCATTCTGCTCCATGTGAGCGAGCATTAATGGCAGTTTTAACACCATAAAAGGACTTTTTTTGCATAATTGAAATGCGTCTAAGTGTTTTAAAGCATCTATAGGCAATTTCAATCTCTCAAAGAATCAAGGCAATTTCAATCTCTCGAGGTAATTTCAATCTATTGGCGATCAAAGATTCAAAACTAGGGGTTTAAAAGTGTTCAAAGCCATAAGTTAAAATCTCATGCTCTAAAAATCACTTCTTGTGCTCACTATCGTGGTTCTATTAATAGGAATTATTGGTAAATTTTCATTTCTTTTAGGGTTTTGCCTTCTTAGATTGTTGAACTGCAAAATTTGAGTTTTATTACTACTTTAAATTAGAACCCTAGTTGTGTACCTACAATTCTTGCTGAACTAAAAGCCTAATTTGCAAAATTCCCACCATAATGGCACCACCATGAGCCCAAACCTCAAGCCCTAGAGAGACAAAAGGCCCATAGTCCAGGACCTTCTTGATCAATTAAAGCCCTCCACTAATGACAAAGTAAAAGGTTTGCTTCTGTTCTAGGGTTCCAAAATTAAAGGCCTCATAGATAAACATATCCATATCAAGGATGCCACCATACCACTTACAGGATGGTCATTATTCAAGAACTGGTTTGGGAACAAGAATTTGAGTTCTCCTATATGTAACCCCTAGAGATTGGACATGGGGAAATTGGTTGTCCCAAATGTCTACATGGATGTGGACTTGTTAAAAGTTGTGGCAGCCAAATATGATCCTAGCTCCAGAGTTATCAGGATGTATAATGGGATCGAAATGGTAAAGATCAACAGGGAAGAGATTGCTAAAGTTTTTCAACTTCATGAGTGGAATGAGGATTTGGTAAAAATTGATTTGAAAGCCTTTAGGAGTGAATACGAGAAGACAAGACACACCTTTAAACTCATAATGCTGCCAAATCATCTAGCATTAGTTGGAAAGGGAAAGGGGAGAATTATTATTGGTCCATCAGATAAGGAATCCTTCCCAATAAAGTATTTTGCTCCATATTTTTAGAAAACCTTCTATTCTTTGTGTCAAATCTTGGGGTTTGATCCTGCTTCCGGCATGCCAATGGGTTTCATGTATATGCTTGCTCATATCCAACACCTCGCTTACAACATAGTATATGACTTTGCTTCCTACCTGGCAGATAACATTCATGAGGGTTTATCATCATTAAGGAATGGTAAAGATTGGGTTTAGTTTTGGTGGTACTCACTGTTAATGCACACATTTTTATTCAAAAGGGCAAAATTCTTTGAGAATGATATGAAGTTGGAAAAGGAGGAGGATGGTGTTGAGCTACCTGTCCAATGTTGGATAAGAATTCTAGACAAGGATGATATTAAGTTTGATTTTGTGGTGTTTGAGAATGTCTTTGCATCAAAGTTGAGGAATGACCTAATCTTGAATCCACCAAGGATTCCAACTAAACTACATGATTTTCTCAACCCAAAAGAAAGGAAGTCTGATTTAAAAATTAATCACAACTGGGGAGATGTCATCCCCTATCTATTTACAATTCTCAGAGTATATGGAACTATGGTTAGACCACATGTTCTCCCAAGAGATGTGCCACTGAGAATTGGATTCCTTGAGGTCATTTGGTAGCTAGGTAATGTCGAAGATGGCCACTTGTTAAACATGAGGAAAGGAACCTTCTTCCCAACATGGACAATTTTTGCAGACTTTGTGATGACTGGTGGAGGGTGGAGAAAAATGGATGGATTGCTTGAACCATACAACATGAGGAGAGTGCTCCCAAGAAATCATGATCCTAAAGGTTTCATGGCTACAATGAAAGCAAGAATCAAAAGCAGCCAGTTCATATATAACTTCTATTTCCCTGAAGATGTTATTAGGAACATCTTTAATTACCAAATACAGGAGGATAGGAAGGAAAAATGGATTGCCTATGATAAGATGGTAAGGGAAAAATTGAAGACTGATCCCCAATATGACCCCCTGCGGCTGCTTCAATTCGAAAATGTATTGCAAAAAGTTGAATATATGCTCCAGAATTTTGAGCAAGTGGTTGGCAGGATGAAAAGAGAGATATTGGTTGCTAACAAAGGAAAGGCTGTGGTTGGGGAATAATAGGAAAAGGATAAGGGGAAGGCCCTAGTGTTGGAGGAAAGGCCTACCTACCAACCACCACAAAAGATCAATCTTTACAAGGAGAAAAGGTATTGTGAGGAAGCAACAATCTATTGCCACCCCAACTGCATCCTCTGATTCTGAGCCTGAGGGCTCAAGAGCTTCCTCACCATTGCATGAAATGCCACCACTATCTCCCCCAAGGCAAGTAGCTCCACAAGTGATTGAGGTGGATTCACCTCCAAGACAACCACTACCAAAGAAGTAAAAGGTTGAACAAAGTAGCTTGGTGGATTATCCAGATGACTTAGATGATGATATCATTATCACTAAGGAGGATATGAGAGAGGGAATGCCCTCTCCCCCTATGGAGATAATAGAACTAGAAAGCAGCCTCAAGTTGGGCAAGGCAGACCTCAGGGGGTTGAGCAACACAGATGACCTTAGGGAGGAAGCTTGCAAAACCTTCATGACAGATGATTCATTTGTCCAGACCCCTGCTTTTAGAGAGTTTTCTTGGAGGGCGAGGAGAGATGAATATGTTGGTAATGTCACCAAAAAGAGAAGTTTGCACCCTAAATTACTAGAAGTAGTTATTCAGGTTGAGGTTGGAAAGGAAATGAAAGAATAGTTTAAGAAGATAAGAGCTGAAAAAGGTAGAGAGTTGGTGATGGAAAGTGGTATTTTATTACTACCAGAGTGGGATTTAGCCTCAGCAATTGCTTTTGACACAGTGTGGAGGCATGACAAACCATTGTATCAAATAGAGGAGGAAGCAAAATTGGCTCTGCAGGGGTGTACTTTCAGCGAAGAATGGGAAACACTTGCTATTTGGGCATTGGCCCTAGGTGCAAGGAAACTTACAGTTGTTGAGCCTGCTCCAAACATAAGTGGAGGGCTAATTATTAAGAGAGTGTCTGATACCCCAGCAATTGAGGCAACAAACATGTCAGTGAATGTTGCCAAATTCACAAAGGCAACAGTAGAGAATATCACTAAGGAAAGAGATCAATATAGATCCAAGAATAATGACATGGTTGTAGAGTATAATGACAGTGAACAAAAGGTTGCCAAGTTGGAAATTGAAGTGGCATTGTTAAAGAAACAATTACAAAATATGCATGCTCATGCCCCAACACAGACTGACTCTACTATCCTTCTAGAAGTTTCAATAGAAATCATTCCATACAATCTTGGAGATGCACCCTTACCCCTTGTAGTTGAGGAGCCAGGCACATTAGGTGCAACTCCATCAAGTGAGCCTACTAAAGAGGAGTTATTGGATCAAATTGAGACATACAAGAAATTATTGTCACAGGTCAATGAATCAGTTTATTCAATTAATATGAAGATTGTAACTATAGTTCTTGAACACTTACATATAGGAATTGATAGGAGATTAATTAGTATGCATTCAAATTATTCTTCTACATTTGATGTCATAAAGGATTTCGATAAGAATAAGGATGTTGTAACATCATTAATGGATACATGGATCCCTATAGCCCAGGAATTAAGAGACATGGAAATTGCAACCAAGTATGTCAATGATGCACCTCCTAACATTGTCCCAACTCTCAAGCTTATAAATTCAATTAAGGATTTTCAGGGGTTGGTAGGTCCTTTGGAAATAAATACAGGGAGCTTGTCAAAAAGTTTGATGAATGGAATTTCAGTTTGCTTCCTATTATTTTGAGTGAAAATGGTGGGGTTAAACCTCTACAATTGTGGAAGGACCAGGCAAAAAATATAATATCTGCTCAAGTTAAGTTCATCTGTGACACTGTTGATTTAGATATGTTGAGAAGCAGCATGGCTAAGCTTATTCACACTGGCATTTTCTTAGAGGAATTTGACAAGGAAGCTAATTGAGTGGTTATCAAGTACACACCTTACAAGACCAAAATAAACAAACTTGTCAATTTCATTTGGCCAACAGAGGAGGAGTATCAGCTATGGAGGTCTAATTATGTTGATAATTTAGATTTCTAAAGCACTGAAGTATACGTAAATGTTAATGTTTTGACGATTATTGTACTATTCATTTATTGAATATATTTGATATGAGATGACTTTTGTTAAAATTAGAAAAAAAAATTACTCCCTCTTTTTATAGTATTTATTATTAGTTTAAACTTTATTGTATATAAAATTCGTTAGATCTTACATATCAATTTACGAATATTGTGCTCCTTTTAATTCAAAATTGGTGACATGTGTCATGGATTACATATGTAGAACATAGTTTGGAAACACTATTAAGTATTATCTATATACTTATGTCAAATCAAGTACAATTATTTGCATGCAAATTAAATTCATTTGAAAAGATATATCATATCACTTAAATATTGGCACACTTGGAAAGATATCCCAAAGCTTTGAAGTCGAGATCCATTAATGAAGCTTGGCTCTATTTAATGGAGCCCAACAATGCCTCATAGTCATACCAAAGTTTGAAGCTAGCTTGCTGCTTAACAAAGAAAATGGATACACCAATTTGCCTTATAGCGTTGAGAAGGCAAATTGCTTTCTTAGGTTTCATAACAAATTTGAGGCTTAGAGCTATAACGAAGCCTCATAGAATTGTTTGTTTGTGCTTCCTGGAGTTGGAAGCCATGAAAATGGTGCTTGGGAGGGACTTCTTAATAGATAGGAACATATACCAAGTGAATTCTGACATAGCTTCTTGGTTCTTGGAGTCATTGCTAGACCTTGGAGGTGTGAAGGTGGATATTCTCATTCTGTTGTGAGAAATTTTCAAGCAACGTTATTTGGGTAATGATTTTAAGGTGGTTGTTGGGGCAGAGATGGGTGTGGGGATTCAACGGTTTCCCTTTCTACTCAACATGACAGATGGGGCTCTTGCCTGCCATTGTCACTGGGCCACCATCGGTCTAAATTTTCTAAGGCACACTCGAGCTCTTGACATAGAGCTGAATATGGAATGGGTGCTGCACTTCGCAGACCTAGTGGAAACAGGAGATTTTTATGGTTTCCCTTAGCCAGTGGCCCAGTGTTTTGAACTTTTGATTTTTGCTATGTAATATGATCGTATGAGTATCAGTTGTGAAAGAATATGTATGGGAATTTTTGGTAACATAATGATATGCCAGGGGTGTAGCTATCCCCTAGCTGTAACATTTTTTTGAATTAATATCAATTGAATACCCATTTTGCTGATGTAAAACATAAAAACTATTTGCATGCAGATTTAAAATATAAATCAATAAAAATGAAAAAAGAAAGTTGCCAGCAAATTGACAAATTACATTTTAAACATTAAAAGTTGTCACTAAAAGTAGATAATATTTATTATTTATATCATAAATTACTCAATCATTCGATGAACATTTGATGATGGTTGTAGTTGCATTCCAGAATGAAATGCATAGAACGCTAGGCTTGTGAACTTAAATATTTGGAATCACCCTATAACCGTTAGATTTACAAAGATCAACGGTTTAGAAATTACTATGAGCTATCAATGTAGGACAACTGTTAGACATGTACTAATTGTGTAGTCTGGAAGCAACACGTTGACTTGACATTTCATTCACTAAAAAAATTCACTTTATAAAAAAAAAAATTTCTACTTTTTACTGCTAAGTGATTTTATTTTTAAGTGAGAGACGAGAGGGTCAGCACATGGGGAGATTTCAGATTGCTTATTGTAGTGCACCAGGGAGATTTCAAATTGCTAATTGCAGAGCTATTTTCAACAAAGCCGATAAGACAAAACATAGAATTCCTAGGCTACGTTTCATCGTTTCTTACAATCTTATTTTGTCAAACTTTTTCCTTAAAATATTATTTTGTCAAACTTTGTGTTTAGGGTTGAGAGACTTAAGAAAAATTAAGGAGGACTTAAGAGGGAATTCACAATTTCACACTGTATAAGCATGTCTACCGCCACTAGTAAACCAGACAAAGTTTTTGGGAAAGGCAGAGCAAGTATAGATAGAAAAATAGATTATTCTAAATTGCTTAAAACCTCAGGTTTGACTGATGAATACCATGATATTTATGATCCTAACATGTATGGTAAACTTACCTTAGAACTTAGATTTTCATGTGAGAATAAGGCTTCCAAGAAAAAGAAAGTTGATAGTATCAATGCACCATGGGTAACTGGATTAGGGCACATGATGGTACATGAGGTTTTCCCTTGCCCAGAATTTATCATGGTCTGTGCCCACAATTATGATGATAACAAAAGAGAAATTGTAAATAAGGATACCAAAGAAGAAATTTTATGCATTAGTGCAGAAGAATTTGGAAAAATGTTGGGGTTTACAACCGAAGAATTTGGAGATGTCCATATTGACCTAGAAAAGCTTGCTAGTGATTATGAAGCAGTGAATGAAAGGGACAAAAATGTTTTCCTAAATAAAATAGTTCAAGAAAAAAAACTTGAAAGATAACCATAAGCCTCCTTATCCTTTGAAATTTTTTAAATCATGGGCTCAGGATATTATTTCCACGCTAGCATTTTGCCTCGGACTAGATAGCAATTGGGAAGTGGATGCAAGCCTCCTTGAAATGGTATATAATATCCATTATGGTATTGGTGTACATGTCAAATATAAATTTATTGAGGACATTGTAGAATCCATGCATAAACAATTTTTAATGATTAAAGGAAGTTCCACCAAGACATTTAGGTTCACAACCTACTTGTGCTATTTTTTTCTATTCAAATTTAGTGGAATGTTGCAGATCAACACGCTTCAGATTTAGGCCTATAGTAATGCTGAGGAAAAGAAAATGGCTCCAATATATGATTGGACCACTAAGATAAGGATGCATGATTCTCGAAGGAACTACAATCATTTTGTAGACTACTTTTTGGCTCCACTACATCAAATAATTACAAATAGTCTAATGCCTAGATTGCCTATATCATGTAGAGATTTCATTCAACTAGGAAAAGAAATACAATTGGTTGATTGGTACTCATTGGAAGAATATACTATGCTAAGATTTTATGGATCAGGAGTAGAGCCATACAAACTTCCAATACATGACAGAGAAAGGGTTTTTGCATTGCAATATGTAAGTTAGATGCAGAGTACTGATGAAATACACTTTGCCAGTCAACAAAACAAGACCTTATTTCCTTCTTTACCTGTTTCATGTGGAGGGTTCACATTTGAGAGAAAAGAATTTAATGTGGCACATGATCTTTTGAAATTTTTTAAATTTGATAATGTCTGTCACTAGCAGTATGATCCATGTGACACCATTAAAAAAATGATTGTGGCCAATAGGAATTTTGCAAGTAGAATTCAACATCAAAGTAAACCCTTGCTTGAAAACTTGAGAAACAAGGATTCTTGGGATGAGGTCAAAATAGCAATGGAGAAAACTACTGCTGAGAAAGGTATTTCTTTTAAACAATTGTTAGTAGAAATTATGGCATTGCACCAAAATACAGGAGCACTAGCACTAGTAGAGAATGAAATTAGGAGGTACAACAATTTTTATGGAAAAAGTGATAAACCATCTATTAGAGAAAAAATGCCAGATTCTCTAGATGAGTCTATTACAAAGAAATATTAGTCATGATAAAAAATTATAGCATTTTGGTCTATGATGAAGGAGCTAGGTGAACCAAGAACTATTCCAGAGTACAGATAAATCAATGAAGATGAAGAGTTTAACAAATTGTGGAATATAGAGCATCCCAATGAAAATGAAGATGAAGAAACTAATAGTGATGATGAACCTGATGATGATAGGGATGAACAAAGCAATTTCAAACCTGGTTTAACTTAGGCCAAAAAAGAAGCATATACTAAAGGAGAAGCCATAGTTGAAAATATGGGTTATCGTGGTGGTGGTTTGGGGTCCCAAGGACAAGGCATTTGGAACCCAATAAATTTAGTCACCAGAAAACTAGTTGATAAATGAGGCCTTGGAGCTGAATCAACTAATAAAATAGACCAAGGTCATACAAGGAGAACTGAAAGAATTGATTATGTTACAGCTTCAAATCCTAATCCTCATGGTCAGATGCAATCACAACTTGGACATGCCCATGGTGGAGAGCCTAGTGTGACTGACACTGCCACTGGTGGAGAACTTAGTCAACATGTGCTACAACAATAGGTCCAACAACAAATTACACAAAGAGAACACCAATACAAGATACCACACAAACACTCAGTGATCATGGGCTATAGAAGAGACAAAGGATTATGACAGGTCCAAGTCCAACTACCAGTTCCACTACAAAGAAATTATTTCCAGGCAGTCCCCCAGTTAGTGTGACTATAACAGAAATTGCAAGTACTCCTATTCCTTCACCATTCAAGCATTCCCTTATTCCCACATCCCTGAGTTTTGAATACATTCAAGAGTTTAAAAAGAAATCAAAATTGTATAAAAAGGAAAAGAAGCAACTGATGGAGAGTGTGTCTACTGTAACTTCAGATCCTACAACAACCATGATATTACCCACATTTGATACAAATACAAAAATCATGGAGTACACAATTGTTGTTCCCACAGTTCAAAATAAACCAGAAAATCAGATGGATTGATCTGAATTTTAGGTGAGCAGTTTGCAATTTAATTTTTCTAGATTAAAAAATACTGACAAAATTAATATATTAAAGAAGAACAATGAATTGGTGTACACATCATTGCTACAACATGATAGAGAGAGAAAAAAGTTGCAGAATCAAATAGAAAAATTACAAGCAGAATTAGCAAATGAGAAAGCAAAGAGGAAAGCAATAGATAATAAAAGCAATGAATTAGAAAAAAGAATAAAAAAATCTGTCTCTACATCAACAAGCAAAGAGGATAAACAAACAGAGGTGGAATTGAATGGACTGAAGCAAAGGTTAGATGAGAGCAAAAAGAAATATGATGAGGAAAAATCCACTTCAAAAAAATTAAGACAAAGCATTGGGAAAGCAAATGAACAGTGGGAACAAAAATTGGAGAAAGAGGCAAAAAAATGAAACATTGGCCGCAGAGCTTATGGAAGCAAAAAATGAAATAAAATCTTGTTAAAACAAGTTAACTGAATTTTGTAGACAAACAATGAGGCACATGAAACAAAAGATCTAGGAGGAAATAATGCAGACGATTGATCATTTGTGTGAATTCTTTCAATTGATTGATACCTTGAGACTACTAATGTAGGGACTTCCAAAGGTCATAACTTTTGACTCGAATGTAGGTTTTCTACAAAATTTTACAGGTGGATGCATTATGAGGTGGCTAGTGGTTTCCCAACCAACCCTAGTGGGTTGGACCCCATCTTGGCACTTTTTCGAGGCTTGAAACTTTCATCTTGGCCCTCAAAATGACAATTTAGTGTTTTTTTCTAGATTTTTAAAAAGTTGCTTTTGTAATAAATCAAAACTCATGTTTTGAATTTAGAATATTAGTTGGCCTTTCATCCTACCTTAGTTTTAGGAAGATTTTGGGAAAAAACTGGATTCTCAAGATATGATTGTAAAATTACCTAAATGGCAAAATCTGACAATTGTCAAAATCTGCCAAAAAAGTATTTTTTTTTGTTTTCTTAGATATAAGAGAGTTTTATCTCATTGTAGTAGCAGAGTTGATGAATAGAAGTTTTTTTATGTTCCAGCTTCCAAATCTTTGTCTCTCATATGTTTAATGGCACAATTCTATTGAGTGTATGTTGTGTGCTGCATCATCTACATCATAATAAGATGAACAAATATTTAATGGAAAACAAAAATGTGCAACTACAGTTAGAAGAGAAATCTGCAAATCAAGTTCTAGAAACAATCTGCAAAGCCAGTGACAATAAACTGATTTCAAAAGGCATTACTAATTGGATTGAAGCCTCAATGAAGGTGACATCTATCATTCAAAATTGTTCAGGAATGCGTGAAACAACATAATTTGTGATTGAGGCTACAACAAAGATTAAGAAGGAGGATGAAAAGGTAAGGAACTTGACAAGGCTTGGTTTGCCATAGGCTTTCGACAGAAATGACTGATTCATTGGAAAGGATAATTTTATAAAGATGGAGAATGCAAGGAAGATTGATTTAGACCAGTTTCCTCAAAACCCAGATGAGGCGAACGTTTTAGACTTCATCAAACAACTGATAATCTTCAATGTGTCTTTGGCTAAAACATTCAAGATAGACCCAGGATCCAAATTGAGATTTGATCATACATTGTTAACAAAAATTCAAGTCAGACAACATCAGCTAGAAGAAATGACAATTCCACCACCTGAATAGTGGAATTTGCTAAAAAAGCTGTTAGAATGATTTGATATTGATAATATGAGTTTCCAAGTTCCAACTCAGCTCTATGCAGAGTTGTCTTTGAGCAAGATTTTACATTGCCTCTATGTATTCCTTCATTTGAAAATCAATAGAAAACTAAAATTTAGTAACGTGTTGATGTTCAATTATCTGTATTATTTATTTTATCAATTAAATATAAACTTTGGTTTCAACTACTAAATACACATTCAATGATTGTTAATGTTCATTGTTCTATATCCTACTATTGTTAATATGTTAAGCTAATGTTATTTACCATTTCAAATGTTTTATTCACATGCCATTGAGACCGCCCGCTATCCCTCTAGCTTCACCAGTGTTTAGAGCTTAACTTTTTTTTAGCATCAGACGGTTAAGATTAAAACATCTTACCACATATTTGCCCATGTGCTTTATAATTCCTTTAAGTAGCTCACTATTTAAAACCCAATGCAACTCCTTAAAAATATTTGACAAAAATTTCATGTCATGTCTTCCAAAGTCTCTTCAATGGTCCAGATGAAGACATGTGTCATCTCCCCGCTATCCCTCTAAGAGATGAAAGCTTTTGGTGGACCCCCCATGGGCTAGCAGGGAATGATCCAGATTAACTTTGAAGATGTCAATTTTCAATGCTTTGATGTTCAATGTCTATAGTGGACAATGGGTCCCACTTTGACAAGCAATAGGTGTCACTAGCCTGCTATCCCTCTAGATTTCTTAAAACATTATTTTATTCAAGCAGGCTGGAAGGAAGAGGTCAAGATTCAATCTGCAAGATCCAGCGGCTCCCATTAATGTTCAAATATGTGCATGCAAATTGTTTGTGACTTATAAGCAGACATCCCTAGGTTGACAGGACAAAGGGACAAAAACTTTGTGGGTCAAGACTTAAGATAAAAGATGAAATATTTAACCCCTTTAGACATATTTTGACGCATAATGTTCCCAACCAAGCAGTGACTGATGAGACAAGGCAAGGGGACTGGTAATACCGACGGGTTTGATGGCTTAAGTGTGAAATTGGTTGACCAGGAACCAACGGTAACAAGTCAACTTAAAATTATAATGCAAAAGGCTAAAAGGTTAGGTTTATGTATATTTCATTTTCTAACTCAGTTGCGGATAAGGCATTGATCAAAATAATTCATAAATTGTGAAAAATGATGTAGAATCACATCAAATCAAAAACTAAAATTCTACTTTACTAAAATTTTTATGTTTTATGCACAAATCAAATTTAGTAAGGAAATATTAAGCATTGAGTTGAATGATGAATCACTGAGTACATGTAAAACTTATCAATATGACACAATTAACATTTGAAATAATTAATAATATGTTAATGTATTCAATTTGATTCATAATTTCAAGGAATACAATATAAAATACCATCAACTACAGTTTTGGAATATAATTCATGAAATGCAGTATAAATACCTAAAAACTACTAATTCACTTCCATTTCCCAAATTGAGTCAGGGTCCTCAAACTGACGTTCAGATAAAGAAAAAGAGTCATCTTGATTATGAGTCTTGTCTTCATTTTCTGTCTCAAAGTCAAATTCATCAATCATTGTGTCACTGTCATTTGTCCCACCACCACCAGCGTTTGAACTTGAAGTGTTGCACAACCCTCTTCTTTCGCATATGGACTTCTAGATTGTAAGTGCCCTTTCATAAGGAAACTTTTTGACATTATATGCACTTCCTAACACCCTCAAGCAATTTTCCAAATTCTTGTCTAGTTTGTTTCTTATCTTTGATTTCAAAAACCCCAAAGCACTAAAAACTCTCTCATTTTCCACCGAACCCAATATCATTGTTTGACATAAATCAACAAGCTTGAAATATTCTGATATCGAATCACGTAATATTTCACTCTTACCCAAGTTTTTCCAGGCCTTTGTTATTGATCCTGCTTTGAAGGGATTCTCCATGGCATTAAATTGGTCTATCATACTTCTTACAAACTGACTACATTGTCCTCTAAGCTTATTTCCATCTATAATTCCTTCTATTTTCTATCCATTGCATTCTGCACTTTTTGAAAAGTATGCAATCAAGGTAGTTGCTTTTTTATGAAAAAAGCTGGGGCTATCTCAGTGGCCTTGAACCCAAAATTGATGATACACAATAGACATGGCATCAATTATTTCTTCTCGAGGGAATTGATTATAAATTTCTATTGAAAGATTGCTTGCAATTTCCTTCAAATTATTACTAACAGATTCAACAATGCCATCAAAATCTTCCTTTCTAACAGGTACTCTGATAGAGTGCCTGACCATCTTACAATGGTGCATTGGTATCTCAAATCTACATACAAAGGCACATAACTCCCCACTTGCATTAAACTATAAATAATTTTTAGGATCATTCAAATCTGTAATTATCTACCACCTAAATTTTTTTTGGCTTTGAGAAGTTAGATCTAGATATAGATTATCGAGGTCCATGCATGTCATTCTACATAGTTTGGTATACTCATCGATATACATCGTTCTATCTTGGGATTTCTTCACAAGATTGTTCATTTCATCTAGCATGGGGAGAAGACTAGGTAAAGTTAAGAGGGTCTCTATATCGCTTAACCTATGTAAGAGGTTAGGAGCTTTGTCTACTATGTTGCGATGCTTATACATTATTCCAATCAAGGATGGATATTCTAAAAGAACTCATTGCATTGGTCCATGAAAGGAGATCCATCTGGTATCAACATCCTTTAGAAGCTTGTTTCTTGATTTTATTCCCTTAGCAAAATTTTGAAATTCTGCAAAATGTCTGGGACTTTAGTAGAAGTATGCATGGAGCTCGCGGACTAGATTTTCAACTTTTGATACTATAGGAAACTTGCTTACAATTTTAAATTCTAAATTTATTTTGTGGGCCATGGAGTGAATGGCAAGAATGTATGGTGCACAAGTAGTTTGTAATTTTGTGCAAAGACTAGTCCTATGACCTTGCATTACTATAGCTCCGTCAGCTCCTACACACACCAACTTTTTGGCAATTGTCAAGTCATCCATACCTACAATTTCATTCAAAGACTTCTTAACTAGTTCAAATAGATTTTGCGATGTTGAACTGTCCTTCATTTTATGAACACAAAGTAAATGAGCTCAGTGGACATGTTCTTTTACAGTATACACATGCATACAAACCCAAGAAGTATTATCTACCGCGGTAACTTCATCTAAAGATAATGCAATGAAGTTTGACTCTTACATTCTACTTTAAATCTTGCTTTTCCACCGCAGTGAGACAGTTTGCCCATTCCCATCCAGTGTTTATTGACCAATGTGTGCTAGGATAGTGAGGAACACTCAAAAAAGATAATAAATTACTAAACTCTAGGTAGTCTTTCATTGGATGCCATCTGGACAAAATATGAAAAATAACATTCCTCTGAATAGTTTTTGCCAGTTGTGCTCCTTCCATTGCTTTTCCAAATTGAGGCTTGATTGTACCTCCACTTGCAGCAAGCTGCATCATTCTTTTCTTATGTTCATCATATTCCATAGCATACTTCACATAAAGACATTCTTCCTTTGATTTCCATCTTACTACTGATGTTTCCTTTCCATCAATGATTTGTTTTTTATAAACTTTCCTATATGCTTTTCTATAGTGTCAAGCCTTAGCTACAATTTCTTGTCTCTTTTACATTTCCAACTACAAATCACACACTTGCATTATGTTGCTTGTTCATCTTTGTTTGCTTTCTCCGCTGGTTCAATGAATGGGTACTTTGACACCCAATCAAGCTGAAAATTCCTTGACATTTCCCACTCGCACCCTAGTTTTGAATCTTTTGCTTTGCCTTTTGAATCTTTTGATTTGCCTTTTCTTTTCTTCTTGCCAACATCATTTACAACATCATCATTTTCATTTTCATCCAAATCAATTATCTCAATTTGGCTAACTGGGGTATCCCTTGGAACATCTTCTGCGGTATTGCCATCCTTATTCTGGCTAACCAGCTTTCCCTTGGAACCTCTTTTGTGGTATTGCCATCCTCAGTCTAGCTAATCAGGGTATCCCTTGGAACATCTTCTGCAGTATTGCCATCCTCATTCTAGCTAACCAGGGTATCCCTTGGAACATCTTCTGCGGTATTACCATCCTCATTCTGGCTAACCAGGGTATCCCTTGGAACATCTTCTGTGGTATTTCCATCCTCATTCTAGCTAACTAGGGTATCCCTTGGAACATCTTCTGTGATTTCCATCCTCATTCTAGCTAACCAAGGTATCCCTTGGAACATCTTCTGTAGTATTGCCACCCTCATTTGACTCAATGGCAATCCCACCTTGTGGTGGTGGTGAGGTATTGCAAATAGCTTCTTCATTATTATTTGTTGTGAGAGTCGATGGTGTAGCTCCATCTTGATTTGATGGATTAGAAACATTACCAGTTCCAAAGTAAGACTGTATACTAACTCCACCTTTTTAGTGTTTTGATGGCCTCCCAGTCCCTTCACCACCCTGAGGAGTCTTACCCTTGCTGCACTTGTGAATAGACATCTTGATCTCCCACTTCGAATAAAAGATGGAAAAAAATGTCTTCTTGTTTAAGAAGGACATACTCATAGAATATAGATCCCATTCCCTACAAAATATCTTCTTTAAGATTGAATCAAGAATGGAAGAGAGATATAGAAATCTTATAACACTAATACTATGAAGAAATGATTACTCACCTTTAAGTTTAGGTTTTCACTGACTTGCTATTCATTAATGCAGGAATGCCTGTGTTGTAAGTTTATAACTTTGCTTATGATCAACTTCAAGGTTCCAATTCCAACTTCCAAAATCTGAATCAAGAGCTCACAAGTTTAGAACTAAACAAAATGTGTAAGAATAAATCAGAGTTTTGATTGTATTTATATCAATCCTTATTTAGCGAATCCCGCGGGAATTCTATATGGTATATTAAAAAGATTTGGCAAATCTCGCATGATTATATAAGGAATATGTTTAAGTTTTGGCAAATCAAACCTCAACAGACTATATACATTGCAATTTCTAAGGCAAATATGGCCCTACGATTAGCACGGAGGTGTCATGGAAATTGGTGAAATGGCCCCTCATAATCAACTACTTGTAAATCTTAATTGGTGAAATGGGTCCTCACGCACAATGACCATTTAATGGGGTTGGTGAAATGGGTCTTCACACGCAGCGACCATTGAATGGAGTTGGCGAAACATGTCCCGATACATAATGTTGTTTTAATAGTATTGGTGAATATATAGGTGATTTACAACTTGCTTCCAAAATTCCAGTCGAAAATATTAGTCAACCCATTTGAAACACGCAATTTGTTATGGAAAAAATCTTACTAAGTTGATTCTCATAAAATAAATCAATGGTGAATAGATATGCATTCGACCAATAATACGTAAAATCTGGGTGATTTGACCACCTTATTGGATGCGATTTATTCACCAATTGGTGAATATTCATCACTAAACAAATCTCTACTCTGTATTTTGGTCTTTATTGATGACATATACCTTATGCAGTGGATTTTCATTTGATGCGGAGGATTGCTGTAAGTTTTCCTTACTAGTTTGAACCATACATATCCTTCTAAATCCTATTATTCTCTAGGTTTTGAGCTCTGGTTTATTTTTTATCCATGCTTCCATAACTTCTTCACTATCAGTGCTATCATTATCATTCTCTGCCTCTATTTCTCCTCCTGAATTTGGTTCTTCTATTTCCTTTATTTCCAATCTTGATATTGTGTAAATGTTCTTGGGATAATCATCATTTTCTTTCACATAGTTGGATTCTTTAATATAGGCCTCTTCCATGGGTAATCCTAAAGGTATTTATACACTTTTATTATTATCCACAAAAGATAATTCTTCTTTGTGGGAGTCCACTATGCCATTTGCATCTACAAACCATCTCAATCTGAGTAGTACATTGAAGGAATCTCATTGTTCTTTCATGATGACAACCACAAAGTCTATGACATGTCTAATGCCCATCAGGTTTACCTCTACTTATTTCCATGTTTCAATAGTTGACATGATAGACTTGTCTACCAAAGTAATGTTGTAGGGTGTTTGAGACAATCTAGGTCTTCCTAGTTGTTCCCAAAGCTTCTTAGTGATCATGTTTATATCCACACCCAGGTCTATCATGAAATTTTTGATCTTTTTATGATTAATATGAGCATCCACTAGTAGTGGTTTTGTCTTCCAATGTCCATTTTTTCTCAATTGTCTTATTTGATTTCATGATATCTTCTCCTTATTCTAGTATTTTGCAAATTGCTTAAATTTCTCTATGAGATTATGTTGCTGCATTAGTGATGTAAACTATTTGAGCACCACTTCTTCTGTAAAGAATTGATTATTTTTTTTGTTTCTCTTGTTCCTTGTGTCACAATTTGTTTTGTTTTCTGCATTATATCATCATGATATCTCTTATCCAAAAAGAATATATCTTCATCCCCACTTTCTTATCTCTCTGATTTAGTAGTATCATTTCCTCCAGTATTTGTACCATGTCTTGTGACTACTGTCGCTTTTTATTTTCCTTTATTCTTATCCTTTTTAACTTTTTCATCCCTGTCTCTTTTTCTTTGGTTTTCTTCTTCTGATGAAGATGTATCTATGTTGCCATCCCTATATCTCTGGCAAATCCTTAGGACTTGACCTTCTTCTTTAGGGACTCTCCAGATTACTCTAGCCCCTTTTTGTTTGTCTAAGTCATCACCCTTTCCTTATTGAAGTGCATTTTGAAAATATTGTTGTGCTTTATCACATGTAAAAAGGTCATGCTCTATGTTGTTACAAAAAGTGCATTGTCTTCTTCTTTCTCCCCAACATTCATTAAAAAAATGCCATGGTTTACTGTATTTATAGTAGGTAGCTTCATCTCTCCTTCTTCTACCCCTACCTCAGCCTTGTCCTCCTCTATAATTCCTCCAAATTGGCCTCTATCATCATTACTATAGTTATTTTCAAATGGTGCATTAGGGTTTGTATTCTGAATAATATTCATGTTTCTTTGATTTCTCCATGAAGGTTGCTTATAACCCCGATCCTGAAGAAATAATGGTCTTTCTGCCAAGCCTTTTACATATGCCATGGTATTATTTTGTGCTTTGTTCTTATGATTTGGATTATACCATGAGTCACTTTCATCATCATCTTCTCTAACCCTAAATAGTTGTGATGGACAATTCGGTGTTTCATGATCATCCCATTCCCCGCATAATCTGCAATATATTACAGTGTTCTTTGTAGGTAGTGCTTTGACATCCACCTTCATTGCAGTGGCCTGTCTTTCACCTTTTAGTTTCATACATTCATTCCTGATGTGTCCTTCCTTTGTGCAATAAGAAGACCATATACTAGACCTATTGTCTTCCTGTTTTGCCAAAATCTCTTGTTTAAGTTTTAACTTCTCCAATTCCAGTCTCAATATTTATAATTCCATGTTTTCGTTATTTTTACCTTGTTTGCACCATTTTTTTGATTCAATTTGGTAGGCTAATGTGACAACTTCTGCATATGTTTCAAATATCCTACTGTCCATAGATGCTCTGACATCTGGGCTTATCCCAGATGTAAACCATTCAATCTTCTACTTCTCAGTTAATGGTTCTTCTAATTTGTGGACTATATCCTTAAATCTTTTGTCAAATTTGTTTATAGTTTCTCCATCTTTCTATATTAGTTCTCTCATTTTGCTTACTTCTTCAGTAGGTATTTTTGGAGTTTCAAAAATTTGCAAGAATTCCTTCTTTACTTCATCCCTTTTTGTACCATTTTAAATCATCATTCCACAATGTCCCCATTAAATCAAATAGTTTAGTGTCATCCTTGGTTATATCACTATGGCTCCAAATTGACTATAGAATAAAAACATGCTTTGTTGCTTCACTTGTGTCTTTTTCAAATACCAATAATTTAATTATGGCATCCATTTTTTCCTTTCTTCTATTTTTCTAGAACCTTCAGTGCTTTGTGGTGTTTCTCTTTCTGATTTCTCTTCTCCTTGGGTTTTGGCCTTTGTATTAGGTTTTATGTTCCCTTCCTTTATCTCTCTACAATTGGATATCAAAATACTATTTTCCCAATCTTTCTTAATTTCTTCTTCTCTCTCTTTCTCACTGTCAACTTGATCCTTTGAAATTCTTCTTTCTTTATAAGGCACATGGTGTGACTCCTAGTTGAGGGGGTGTGTCTCTTCAAATTATCTTTTCATTCTCGAGGATAATTTTTCATTTGTAAATGACATTATGTTTTTAGTGGGTGACTTTGCACTATTTTGTCTTATACTTCCAAAACTAATCTCTTTATATACTACATTTTCTCTAATCTTCATTATACTTTGATTTACCAGGTGATCTAGGTAATCCACATCCAAATTCAAGGGTTGGAGGTTATGTATAGGATTTAGTAATTCTTCCCATTGTTTGTCAACTCTAATTTGAATATTAGAAAAAATAGGTTGAAATTATGGAGTTTTATATATATGTGGTAGGGCTAGGGTTTGGTTATGTTCTTCCCTCCACATACTTCTTAACTGATCATATGCATCAATTCTTCCTCTTATACTTTTTAGAAGTTCTGTAGTCCTGTCAATATGCATTGTGATAGGTTCATGATTCTCTATATCTCTTTGTATCAAATTTTTGGTAGCCTCTATGGTTGTTTCATCCATCCTTTCTTTTCCCTTTATATCCTTCTCTCTGGCAACACCCACCTTGGTGCGCTCATCCAACTAATTGTTTTCTTCTGTAATTTCTCTTTCTTGTTTTCTACTTGCCTGTCCTGCCTTCTCCATCCTTTTGTGGTACCTTTCCTGATGTTCCTAGGTTTTTTTTTGTCTCTCCTCTCTTCTTATCTCCATTTCAATTAGTATAGTTTCACTGATCTCCCTTAATCTTTTGTTATCCCCTTTTGCCATGGGTTTTTTTTAATTTGGAATCCTATTAATCCTTATGTATCCCATGGTTGGCTCATCTTGTTTAGAGTTACATATTTTCAAGGATCTTTTGAGATCCTCCCCCTATTCCATTTGCCATCCCCTTAAGTACTTGCCCCCCCTCTCACAAGGGTAGGAACTTAAGAGAATTCAAAATCTTCCACAGATCATAAAAAATTTCTTATCACTCTAGTTTCCTTACTTTGTACTACTCCACACTTTTCCTTTTTACTATTTATCCTTTCTTTTATTCACTATCCTTTTCTAGGGTCCTAACAATGGAACCAAATGTTAGCAAGAAATGGGAGGGAAACCAGTCCGAGGATCTGGTCCTCAATCAAATCTTTAAAGTCTAGTTTATACCCTAGTCATATAGTGAGACAACCATAGATAAACACTAAGAAAATAAGATATGTGATACAATCTAAGTCAAACAAAGCATTCATAAGGAACATATACACATATCTGAACCCTTATATCTCCTTTATATATATTCATAATCAATTGGTACATATACATTCATTCTGATAGGTCTAAGTCTCTACCTTATACATATCTATTTCACTCTCATTCTCTCTTGGTCATTCTTACATTCTTACTTTACATTACTTTCATGTCTATCCTATATATCCACATAGAGGGGTGCCCTGTACTTTGCCAAATACACATGTGTCATGTGTTGCACCTATATTGTTCATGTTGATGGAATTAATCCTACTCTTTTAAAAAAATCTAGCTAAGTAGATAATAATTTAATTGATCACTCTCCTCTTTTGGCAACAAGATCTTGTGGATGGCAATGAAATGGTTGTGTGAGGTAGGGGTTGAAACAACATGTTCAATCACTTCATGAGGAAGAAGTTTATGGTGCTGGAATATGGTGTTGATTTAAGGTGTGGGATGTGCAATGATTATTGTTTGAGTTGTTATGTTGTTCAAATATTCTCTTCATAATTCTAGCACTACAATTTTTAAGTTAATGTATATGATGAGCTCATCTAAGAAAGTGAGTTCTCTTAAGCGAGACTCCTCTCTTATCCATCTCCATTTGAATATTAAGTTCTCTGATTTGCCTATGTGCGGGCATGTTTTTTTGAAATTCATCAAGAACTAAAAGGAAAATGAAGAGAAAGGAAAGAACTAATCAAGTATTAGAGTATTTGTTTGAAGTAAATTTACCATTCCAAGAAGAACATGTAAACTAGAAGCATACAAAAAAGTTAACAATGGGGACCAAGATTTGAAGGGGGAAAAACAAAGAAAAACCCCCAATAAATATGAAGATGGTAGGAAGCCTTGAAAGAATTACAAAGAGAGAATTTTCATGTGAATGTGAAAAATGAGAGATTGGAGTTGAGAGAATGAGAGAAAACACCTCATAAATAGAGGTGAGAATAGGAGTTACATATAACTCCCATATTCCACCTTTCATGTAAGTGTGTACAAAGTGTCAACCTCATATGGAGGTGACTAACACCTAAATATTCCTCCAAGAGGAATGTGTACGTGAATCATCCTCATATGCGAGGACAAAAAATACATTGTATTTTAAATACAATTATTTAGGATGAAATAAATTAATAACCTTTACTAAGATAAAGGGTAAGTGCAAGAAGATGGGGGGCCAAAAAGGGGTCTTAAGTGGCCACTTTTTTTTTGAAATCAGGAAATACTGGCCTTGGATGAGAAATTGAGCATAGTTACACTCAAAATTTAGAGATGCAACCAAAACAATATTCATAGTGCTCCGAGTCTACTTTCTAAACTACTATTTTGTTTTGAAAATGGCACAGATTAAGGGGTTCAAAAGAGGGAGCCACAGAAATTGGTGTTGTTTCTGTCAAAAAAACATAACATAGCATGTTTTGTGGCTCCCTCAAAAGGTCAACTTTTTTTTGGTATTTTTAAAATCGCTTCAGTGAGAAATTAGCTAACAGCATGTAGTTTATGCCCGATTTTTCTGATAATTTTTTGATGAATATTTGATTTTTTACTAATTTTTAAAGTGGACACATCCTAAAAAATAGAATTTTGGCCATGCTACCCCTATAAATTTTGAAAACTAATTGAAAATCATTTTTTTATTTTTTTAATATTTGTAGAATGGAGTCTAGTTTCTAAATATATAATTTTTTTGAAATTTGAATGAATAGTTATTTTACAATGAAAAAAAGACCAAACAGTGGTTTTTGCATAAAAACAGACACACAAACAAAAGAAATTAAAGATGAAAGGCTTAACATTGTTAAAATGTGAAAAAAATCACATCGTCAAATAGCTAAGAGAAAGCCTAACATTACCCATGTGTTCGATTTGTTCAACCTTGAAACACGTGCAAATCTGAGGGTTAGCACGAATGAAATTATGTGAAATTTTGAAGAATACAGAAAAACACGTCTGTGACTGTTCATAAGGCACTCCAAGCCTTTGGGTTGGAAATCCAAAGCAAATCCCAAGCCCAAGGCTTGGGATTCCCAAAGCAAGAAATAACGCGAGCGCGTTATAACGCGCTCGCGTTATGTTTTGCCTTGCATTTTTCTTTCCCGCAAGTCTGTCTTTTGCCATGTTTGACATAATGCGAGCGCGTTATAACGCGCTCGCGTTATGTCCCACTCAATTTTTTTTTACATTCAAGGCTATTAATCATGAGGGTTAAGGCATAAGGGATAGAGTTGGAAGGTTTACGGATAAGGTATTAGCGTTTAAGGTATAGTATCGAGCCCGTTGAGGGTCTAGGAATAGGGATAGCGTTTAAGGTTTAGGGATGAGGGTTGACAAATTACGGTTGAGGGTCGAGGGATCAAAGTTAAGGGTTGAGGGATTAGGGTTTGACATTAAGGGTTGAGGGTTGAGGTTCAAGGGTCAAGGGTTTAGGGTCGAGGGATTAGGGTTAAAGTAGAGTGTGGAGGGTGTAAGGATTAGGGATAGGGTTGGAGGGTTTAGGGATAAGGGATTAGGGTTTAAGGTATAGTATCAAGTCTGTTGAGAGTTTAGGAATAGGGATAGCATTTAGGGATTAGGGATGAGGGATTATAGTTGAGGGATGATGGATTAGGGTTGAGGGTTGAGGGATTAGGGTTTAGGGATAATGTTTAGGGTTAAGGGTTGAGGGATTAGGGTTTAAGGTATAGTGTTGAGGGTTGAGGGTTGAGGGTTGAGGATTAGGGTTTAGGGTTGAGGGATTAGCATTTAATGTCGAGGTTAGGGTTAGAGTGTCGAGGGTAGAGGGATTAGGGATAGGGTTTAGGGTTGAAGGTTTAAGGATTGAGGGTTGAGGCTTTAGGGATGAGGGTTTAAGGCTTAAGATATAGTGTCAAGTGTTGAGGGTGTAGGGATAGGGTTTAAGTTTTAAGGGTTAAGGGTTGAGGGATATGGATTAGGGTTTAAGGTATAGTGTTGAGGGTCGAGGGATTAGAGTTAAGGGTTGAGGGATTAGGGTTTGACGTTGAGGGTTGAGGGTTGAGGTTCGAGGGTCAAGGGTTTAGGGATAGGGTTGAGGGTCGAGGAATTAGGGTTAAAGTAGAGTGTGGAGGGTATAAGGATTAGGGATAGGGTTGGAGGGTTTAGGGATAAGGGATTAGGGTTTAAGGTATAGTATCGATTCTGTTGAGGGTGTAGGAATAGGGATAGCGTTTAGGGTTTAGGGATGAAGGATTAGAGTTGGGGGATGACAGATTAGGGTTGAGGGTTGAGGGATTAGGGTTTAGGGATAAGGTTTAGGGTTGAGGGCTGAGGGATTAGGGTTTAAGGTATAGTGTTGAGGGTTTAGGGATAGGGTTTAGGGTTGAGGGATTAGGATTTGACGTTGAGGGTTGAGGGTTTAGGGTTTAGGGTTAGGATTGAGAGATGAGGGATCAGAGTTAAGGGTTGAGGGAATAGGGTTTGACGTCGAGGGTCGAGGGTTGAGGTTCAAGGGTCAAGGGTTTAGGGATAGGGTTGAGGTTGAAGGGATTAGGGTTAAAGTAGAGTGTGGAGGGTGTAAGGATTAGGGATAGGGTTGGAGGGTTTAGGGATAAGGGATTAGAGTTTAAGGTATAGTATCGAGTCTATTGAGGGTTTAGGAATAGGGATAGCATTTAGGGTTTAGGGATGAGGGATTAGAGTTGAGGGATGAGGGATTAGGGTTGAGGGTTGAGGGATTAGGGTTTAGGGATAAGGTTTAGGGTTGAGGGTTGAGGGATTAGGGTTTAAGGTATAGTGTTGAGGGTTGATGGTTTAGGAATAGGGTTTAGGTTTGAGGGATTAGGGTTTAGGGTTGATGAATTAGGGTTTAATGTTGAGAGTTGAGGGTTGAGGGTTGAGGGTTGAGGTTGACGGATAGGGTTAATGGTCAAGGGATTAGGGTTAAATAAGAGTGTCGATGGTAGAGGGATTAGGGTTTAAGGTATAGTATCGAGCCTGTTGAGGGTCTAGGAATAGGGATAGTGTTTAGGGTTTAGGAATGAGGGATTAGAGTTGAGGGATGACGGATGACAGATTAGGGTTGAGGGTTGAGGGATTAGGGTTTAGGGACAAGGTTTAGGGTTAGGGTTTAGGGATAGGGTTTAGGGTTGAGGGATTAGAGTGAAGGGTTGAGGGATTAGAATTTGGCATTGAGGGTTTAGGGTTTAGGATCGGGGTTGAAGGTTGAGGGATCAGAGTTAAGGGTTGAGGGATTAGGGTTTGATGTTGAGGGTTGAGGGTTGAGGTTCGAGGGTCAAGGGTTTAGGGATAGGGTTGAGGGTCGAGGAATTAGGGTTACAGTAGAGTGTGGAGAGAATAAGGATTAGGGATAGGGTTGGAGGGTTTAGGGATAAGGGATTAGAGTTTAAGGTATAGTATCGAGTCTGTTGAGGGTTTAGGAATAGGGATAGCATTTAGGGTTTAGGGATGAGGGATTAGAGTTGAGGGATGAGGGATTAGGGTTGAGGGTTGAGGGATTAGGGTTTAGGGATAAGGTTGAGGGTTGAGGGATTAGGGTTTAAGGTATAGTGTTGAGGGTTGATGGTTTAGGGATAGGGTTTAGGTTTGAGGGATTAGGGTTTAGGGTTGATGAATTAGGGTTTAATGTTGAGAGTTGAGGGTTGAGGGTTGAGGTTGAGGGTTGAGGGTTGAGGTTGAGGGATAGGGTTAATGGTCAAGGGATTAGGGTTAAATAAGAGTGTCGATGGTAGAGGGATTAGGGTTTAAAGTATAGTATTGAGCCTGTTGAGGTTCTAGGAATAGGGATAGCGTTTAGGGTTTAGGAATGAGGGATTAGAGTTGAGGGATGACGGATGACAGATTAGGGTTGAGGGTTGAGGGATTAGGGTTTAGGGACAAGGTTTAGGGTTAGGGTTGAGGGATTAGGGTTTAAGGTATAGTGTTGAGGGTTTAGGGATAGGGTTTAGGGTTGAGGGATTAGAGTGAAGGGTTGAGGGATTAGAATTTGGCATTGAGGGTTTAGGGTTTAGGATCAGGGTTGAAGGTCGAGGGATCAAAGTTAAGGGTTGAGGGATTAGGGTTTGATGTTGAGGGTTGAGGGTTGAGGTTCGAGGGTCAAGGGTTTAGGGATAGGGTTGAGGGTCGAGGAATTAGGGTTAAAGTAGAGTGTGGAGGGTATAAGGATTAGGGATAGGGTTGGAGGGTTTAGGGATAAGGGATTAGAGTTTAAGGTATAGTATCGAGTCTGTTGAGGGTTTAGGAATAGGGATAGCATTTAGGGTTTAGGGATGAGGGATTAGAGTTGAAGGATGAGGGATTAGGGTTGAGGGTTGAGGGATTAGGGTTTAGGGATAAGGTTTAGGGTTGAGGGTTGAGGGATTAGGGTTTAAGGTATAGTGTTGAGGGTTGATGGTTTAGGGATAGGATTTAGGTTTGAGGGATTAGGGTTTAGGGTTGATGAATTAGGGTTTAATGTTGAGAGTTGAGGGTTGAGGGTTGAGGGTTGAGGTTGAGGGATAAGGTTAATGGTCAAGGGATTAGGGTTAAATAAGAGTGTCGATGGTAGAGGGATTAGGGTTTAAAGTATAGTATCGAGCTTGTTGAGGTTCTAGGAATAGGGATAGTGTTTAGGGTTTAGGAATGAGGGATTAGAGTTGAGGAATGACGGATGACAGATTAGGGTTGAGGGTTGAGGGATTAGGGTTTAGGGACAAGGTTTAGGGTTAGGGTTGAGGGATTAGGGTTTAAGGTATAGTGTTGAGGGTTGATGGTTTAGGGATAGGGTTTAGGTTTGAGGGATTAGGGTTTAGGGTTGATGAATTAGGGTTTAATGTTGAGAGTTGAGGGTTGAGGGTTGAGGTTGAGGGATAGGGTTAATGGTCAAGGGATTAGGGTTAAATAAGAGTGTCGATGGTAGAGGGATTAGGGTTTAAGGTATAGTATCAAGCTTGTTGAGGGTCTAGGAATAGGGATAGCATTTAGGGTTTAGGAATGAGGGATTAGAGTTGAGGGATGATGGATGACAGATTAGGGTTGAGGGTTGAGGGATTAGGGTTTGATGTTGAGGGTTGAGGGTTTAGGGTTAGGGTTGAGAGATGAGGGATCAGAGTTAAGGGTTGAGGGATTAGGGTTTGACGTCAAGGGCTGAGGTTCGAGGGTTAAGGGTTTAGGGATAGGGTTGAGGTTGAAGGGATTAGGGTTTAAGGTATAGTGTTGAGGGTTGATGGATCAGATTTAAGGGTTGAGGGTTGTAAGGATTAGGGATAGGGTTGGAGGGTTGACGGATTAGGATTTGACGTTGAGGGATTAGGATTTGACGTTGAAGGATTAGGATTTGATGCTAAAGGTTGAGGGATTAGGATTTGACATTGAGGGTTGAGGGTTTAGGGATAGGGTTGAGGGATTAGAATTTGGCATTGAGGGTTTAGGGTTTAGGATCAGGGTTGAAGGTCAAGGGATCAGAGTTAAGGGTTGAGGGATTAGGGTTTGATGTTGAGGGTTGAGGGTTGAGGTTCGAGGGTCAAGGGTTTACGGATAGGGTTGAGGGTCAAGGAATTAGGGTTAAAGTAGAGTGTGGAGGGTATAAGGATTAGGGATAGGGTTGGAGGGTTTAGGGATAAGGGATTAGAGTTTAAGGTATAGTATCGAGTCTGTTGAGGGTTTAGGAATAGGGATAGCATTTAGGGTTTAGGGATGAGGGATTAGAGTTGAGGGATGAGGGATTAGGGTTGAGGGTTGAGGGATTAGGGTTTAGGGATAAGGTTTAGGGTTGATGGATTAGGGTTTAAGGTATAGTGTTGAGGGTTGATGGTTTAGGGATAGGGTTTAGGTTTGAGGGATTAGGGTTTAGGGTTGATGAATTAGGGTTTAATGTTGAGAGTTGAGGGTTGAGGGTTGAGGGTTAACGGTTGACGTTGAGGGATAGGGTTAATGGTCAAGGGATTAGGGTTAAATAAGAGTGTCGATGGTAGAGGGATTAGGGTTTAAAGTATAGTATCGAGTCTGTTGAGGTTCTAGGAATAGGGATAGCATTTAGGGTTTAGGAATGAGGGATTAGAGTTGAGGGATGACGGATGACATATTAGGGTTGAGGGTTGAGGGATTAGGGTTTAGGGACAAGGTTTAGGGTTAGGGTTGAGGGATTAGGGTTTAAGGTATAGTGTTGAGGGTTGATGGTTTAGGGATAGGGTTTAAGTTTGAGGGATTAGGGTTTAGGGTTGATGAATTAGGGTTTAATGTTGAGAGTTGAGGGTTGAGGGTTGAGGTTGAGGGATAGGGTTAATGGTCAAGGGATTAGGGTTAAATAAGAGTGTCGATGGTAGAGGGATTAGGGTTTAAGGTATAGTATCGAGCCTGTTGAGGGTCTAGGAATAGGGATAGCATTTAGGGTTTAGGAATGAGGGATTAGAGTTGAGGGATGACGGATGACAGATTAGGGTTGAGGGTTGAGGGATTAGGGTTTGATGTTGAGGGTTGATGGATTAGATTTAAGGGTTGAGGGTTGTAAGGATTAGGGATAGGGTTGGAGGGTTGACGGATTAGGATTTGACATTGAGGGATTAGGATTTGACGCTGAGGGTTGAGGGATTAGGATTTGACATTGAGGGTTGAGGGTCAAGGGATCAGAGTTGAGGGTTTAGGGATCTATAGCAGGACAAAATGCGAGCGCGTTATAACGCGCTCGCGTTTTGTCTTTCTACTGAAACGGTAAAAAAGTGGTTACCCCCGTGATCTTGGCCCACATGCTCTATTTTCTTACTGATTCTGCGCGTGCTCCGACAAAAAAGAAGTGCTTTCATGCTATTGGGAAGTTCACATGCACATTTGACACATTGTACCACCTTTGCATGATCTTTCCACCACCTTTTCTGCTTTGCCAACTTGAGAAGGAGGAAATAACATAGTTTTCAAACCAAGTTTGATATATATCTATTCAAGTTTCAATTTTTGTAGTATTGCAATGTTAATTGTGATTCAATTTTAAGAATTTAACATTGAAAAGGAAGCAAGTGGTGAAAAACTCAAATTGTTGAGGAGTTTGATGCAAGAAGATAAAAACACTACATAATTAGGTACTCTCTCCATTCAAATCTTCATTTTTTAGGTATGTCAAGTCTTTACATGCATGTTCTTTACATTTTCCTTATTTCAGATTGAATTACTTTATCGTGCTTTATCATACATGTTTAAAATAGACACATTCCCAATCGAGAAAGCAACCTACAATCTCACATGTTGCCATGTATATTTTCTACACTTGGGCTGTTTAATAATTATGTGTAATAAACAAACCTTAGTTCATACCATGATGTCAAACTATACAAGAATAAATCCTTACAACATAAAAAAATACAATCCCACTATTATCATGTATTCATTTCTTAGGAACTAATATTGGTCTCTTTATCATGCTACAGACAAATTCTCCGTCATGCCGAGGAAACGATCAAGAATTAAACCAACACAGGAAGAGATAGAAGCTAAGAATGCAAAGAAAGCAATGGCTATGAGGGAACTTCGTGAGAAGAGGAAATTGGACATGATAAATGAAGACATACCAATTGAAGAGGAACCACAACCATCACAAAGAGATATGGTATTGGCGGCACAAAGAGAACGAATGCAAAAACTTCGTGGTACGAGAGATTTGAATACCATAGTTGGAGACACATCCTTTACCGCAAGACAACATGTAGGGACACCATCTACCACATCTCAAGTTGAGAGTACATCATCACTCACATGTGATGAAGGAGGTATGCCATCGTTCCCACCTCAACCTCAAGGTATGTCATCTATTCCATCTTCGATCGAAGGTATGCCATCTAACCCATCTCATTTAAATATTGATGAAATTCCTAATGTTGAGATGAATTTACCTAACTTGACACCACCTAGAATTTTGCATAGAAAGCCAAAGTATTTGATTGATATTGATGAGAATATTTTGCAGCCAATGCAAGGTAAGATTCCAAAACGCACTTGTAGAAGATATGCTAATAAGATTTGGAGATTGTTCTTTGAAAAGTTAAATGAGACTGCAAGATGTCAACTATTCGTTGAAATGATGCGAAGTATAAAGTATAGGTCTATCATGAAGATTCTTGGGTTGAGAACATCAGAGGCTTCAAGTAAAAAATCTATTGTCAAGAATCTAATGAGTGCGTATGAGAGTGTGGGTAACACCTCACGCACAAAAGATAGTAATGCAACACGGCGTGTGATTACATTGACTATAGTAAGTAGTCAAACGAGGAAAGCTTGTCTCATTAGAAAGACAAGTCAAGAATTGAGAATTAATAGGAAAACTTTATCAAGAGCTGTTGGAAGACGCCAAAGAATTGAGGACACTAATGCCAATGCATTATGGGAGTTCTCGGGGAGACTACCACGAAAAGATAAACCAATTGTTGAAGCATTGAGATCACTAATTGAAGACTTTTGGAAGAATTACACAAGGGTATCTCCAAATCAAAGGGATGTGGTAAGAAGGAGAATTGGTAGTCAGAACCGCGAGCCACATCCAAAGCATTTTTTGGATGAGACTCAAACACAGTTTTATGGTAAATTTCTAGAGAAGTATCCTCAAATTAAAATTTGTCAAAGATATTTTGAAATGCTAAAACCTTTCTATGTTAAGATAAATCACACACGCACTACTTGTTGTTGTAGATTACATATTGAATTTTCTAACCATTTTGATGCTTATAGGTCTATATGTTTAGATATGCATACTAACAATGATTTGCAGGGTTGTGCCATATGTGCCCCACCAACATCTTCAAGAGACTTCATATCAAGAATTTTATGTGAAAGAGAAGAAGGTCAAATATTCTACAAGAAATTATGCTTGGATGGCACATGTCATCGTTGCGGTGGCTTGCAACATTTGCCAATATGTGAACATATGGAAATAACACATGCGGTTGGAAATGAACTAGTAGAGTTTGGCAAGTATAAAACAGTGGCATACAATACAAAAGATGGTAAAGAAGCAAAGAGGTGTGAATTAGTTATTGAAAAGATTCCAGTGTATCAGTTTATGCCTATATTTCGTGACAGCATAGTGTATGAGTATGCAAGACATGCCCATAGAGCTCGATGGTTGGACTTGCAATTCAAGTTATGCAAGGACACATTTCCGGTTGGTAGCATTGTTTCAGTCGTCGACTTTGTAGAGAACTACAGTCTACAGCCACAGCGTGAGGTGCAATCACAATATTACAACTCCACAGGTTTCTATATTTGTGCACATCGCATTCATTCATGCGAATGATAGTACAGAGGATGACAGAAAGATCATAAGGGAGTATCATTTCTATATTAGTGATGATCGCACGCATTCTACGGAGTTCGTGCAAGGTTGCTTTCAGGTGTTCTACAATGATTTGGCTAGAAGGGGCATATCGTTCAGTCAGCATATCATATGGTCGGATAATTGTGCATCACAATTCAAGAACTCGCAGAATTTCTATTGGCTGAGTAGGAGGCATAATTTTACAGGTATTCAACATATGTGGAACTTTTGTGAGGCTGGGCATGGAAAGGGGGAGCATGATGGTGCAGGAGCATGTATCAAAAGAGCCATAGCATGAGAAGAGTTAAAGTATAAAGACAATGCAAAGTTGACAGATGTAAAATCGATTGTCGAGTGGTGTAATGCTTCCATGGGTCCAGGTAATGAAGGTAAGTCTTTAGTTCATAGATTTTTTTGGTTGATAGATGATACTAACATTGCACCATATGAGGATTGTTGTACATTAATAGGATCAAATGAGATGCACTCTTTCAGAAGCTCAATTGCAGGTTCATGGAGTATCCATACACGAAAGATGTCATGCTTTTGTTCTTCCTGTACAATTCAAGTCTGGGATGAGTGCGAGTCAAAGGAGTGGGTTAACGAATGGCAATTAAGTTATCTTAGCCCACTTGACACGTATCGACCCCCGACGGCACTGGAACTAACACAGATGGAATCGTCAGTTGACTTTGACCACATATCAGATTTAGTTCAACCAGGTAATATAGGGCACATATATGCATCTAATTTCATCTAGTTCAACCAGGTAATGTCATCTTACTTTGTAGTGTTTTTGTAATGTTGACTAATTTCATCTAATTTGCTACACATATCAATGTAGGACACGTATATGCAGTTATTGCAG
The DNA here is from genome assembly GCA_027924645.1 of Cunninghamia lanceolata. Classification (NCBI taxonomy): domain Eukaryota; kingdom Viridiplantae; phylum Streptophyta; class Pinopsida; order Cupressales; family Cupressaceae; genus Cunninghamia; species Cunninghamia lanceolata. The sequence goes on along the minus strand of BSBN01000372.1, from coordinate 4,526,273 downwards.
ATGAAGATAATGAAGAGGGAACAGATTATTACTTATGTCGTTGTGTTGAGGCCAAAAAGAAATTGGAGGCCCCTGTTACAGATGGAGAAAACATCGAATACCCTACAGGATCAGTGGTTATTACTGGAACATGGCTTAGAACGTACCCACATAAGAGTGTTAATATTTGGCTATTTCAGGACTTTGACATGCATCGAAAGATTCTTCATTACTCGAACCTTGTTGTGGCATCCAATGTTCATTTGATAAAGTATCGGGGTAGACCTTTGAACAAAATATTGTGGAAGGTGCGTGAGTCTGACCATGAAGCAATACTTGACACAATAAAGAGTAGAGCAGATCCAGATGGTTCATTGGATTAATTTGTAAGTATTCACATTGATTTTGTAAAGTTATGTTACATTGAGTTGTAAGTATGCACATTAATTTGTAAGGTTTGTCTTTTTTTATTTCCTCCTGCATTTTTACACATATGTACACATTTTTACATCATCATGTTATGCATTTTTGGTGTCCTTCTCCTGATGTGACCAAACTCATAACTCACCCTACTAGACACCATTTGATGATCTCTCCAACACTCTGGATCTAGGGCACCCAATCATGATGATGACCTATATACCATTCTCCCAAGGCGCTCATAATGAATGAATGATAAGGAGCACCTCGACCTCTATAATCAAGGTGATTTTAAGTCGCTTTTAGTCATTTGGGGTCAGTTTGAGTCTTTGAGTCATGTTGCAAAAAAGTGTCAATGTTGTCAAGTTGCACAAAGCAACTTTTGCATTTTTGGTGTCCTGCTCATGATGCGACCAAACTGACTATTCCAACGCGTCCGAATGGGTACATTTATGCTAGGCATGGTCCTATTTTTCACCCAAACATGTCGAAACAGTCGGAGCTACATTGTACCGATGATATCCCTGAAGAGTCCAAAGTGCAAAAAGGTAGCAATCTTTGACGAGATGTTACTCGAAAACTGTGTCACTTAGAAACATTCTGTCTGAGGCAACGGGATCATGTAGAGTGCCTCTACAATAACCTCTCTCGGTTTTTTATAGCTCTAAGGCATTTGCCCGTGGTGAAAGGTTTTCTGTTTCCCCAAAAATCGTCAGAAGGAGGCAGTGTAAAGTTGCAAAGGGGTGTAACTTTCGTCCTGCTCCTGATGCGACCAAACTAACTATTCCAACGCGTCTGAATGGGTACATTTATGCTAGGCATGGTCCTATTTTTCACCCAAACATGTCGAAACAGTCGGAGCTACATTGTACCGACGATATCCCTGAAGAGTCCAAAGTGCAAAAAGGCAGCAATCTTTGACGAGATGTTACTCGAAAACCATGTCACTTAGAAACATTCTATCTGAGGCAACGTGATCACGTAGAGTGCCTCTACAATAACCTCTCTCAGTTTTTTATAGCTCTGAGGCATTTGCCCGTGGTGAAAGGTTTTCTGTTTCCCCAAAAATCGTCAGAAGGAGGCAGTGTAAAGTTGCAAAGGGGTGTAACTTTCATCCTACTCCTGATGCGACCAAACTGACTATTCCAACACGTCCGAATGGGTACATTTATGCTAGGCATGGTCCTATTTTTCACCCAAACATGTCGAAACAGTCAGAGCTACATTGTACCGACGATATCCCTGAAGAGTCCAAAGTGCAAAAAGGTAGCAATCTTTGACGAGATGTTACTCAAAAACTGTGTCACTTAGAAACATTCCGTCTGAGGCAACGGGATCACATAGAGTGCCTCTACAATAACCTCTCTCAGTTTTTTATAGCTCTGAGGCATTTGCCCGTGGTGAAAGGTTTTCTGTTTCCCCAAAAATCGTTAGAAGGAGGCAGTGTAAAGTTGCAAAGGGGTGTAACTTTCGTCCTGCTCCTGATGCGACCAAACTGACTATTCCAACACGTCTGAATGGGTACATTTATGCTAGGCATGGTCCTATTTCTCACCCAAACATGTCGAAACAGTCAGAGCTACACTGTACCGACGATATCCCTGAAGAGTCCAAAGTGCAAAAAGGCAGCAATCTTTGACGAGATGTTACTCAAAAATCGTATCACTTAGAAACATTTCGTCTAAGGCAACGGGATCACATAGAGTGCCTCTACAATAACCTCTCTCAGTTTTTTATAGCTCTGAGGCATTTGCCCGTGGTGAAAGGTTTTCTGTTGCCCCAAAAATCGTCAGAAGGAGGCAGTGTAAAGTTGCAAAGGGGTGTAACTTTCGTCCTGCTCCTGATGCGACCAAACTGACTGTTCCAACGCGTCCGAATGGGTACATTTATGCTAGGCATGGTCCTATTTTTCACCCAAACATGTCGAAACAGTCGGAGCTACATTGTACCGACGATATCCCTGAAGAGTCCAAAGTGCAAAAAGGCAGCAATCTTTGACGAGATGTTACTCAAAAATTGTGTCACTTAGAAACATTCTGTCTAAGGCAACGGGATCACATAGAGTGCCTCTACAATAACCTCTCTCAATTTTTTATAGCTCTGAGGCATTTGCCCGTGGTGAAAGGTTTTCTGTTTCCCCAAAAATCGTCAGAAGGAGGCAGTGTAAAGTTGCAAAGGGGTGTAACTTTCGTCCTGCTCCTGATGCGACCAAACTGACTATTCCAACGCATCTGAATGGGTACATTTATGCTAGGCATGGTCCTATTTCTCACCCAAACATGTCGAAACAGTCAGAGCTACACTGTACCGACGATATCCCTGAAGAGTCCAAAGTGCAAAAAGGCAGCAATCTTTGACGAGATGTTACTTGAAAATCATGTCACTTAGAAACATTCCATCTAAGGCAACGGGATCACATAGAGTGCCTCTACAATAACCTCTCTCGGTTTTTTATAGCTCTAAGGCATTTGCTCGTGGTGAAAGGTTTTCTGCTGCCCCAAAAATTGTCAGAAGGAGGCAGTGTAAAGTTGCAAAGGGGTGTAACTTTCGTCCTGCTCCTGATGCGACCAAACTGACTATTCCAACGCGTCTGAATGGGTACATTTATGCTAGGCATGGTCCTATTTTTCACCCAAACATGTCGAAACAGTCGGAGCTACATTGTACCGACGATATCCCTGAAGAGTCCAAAGTGCAAAAAGGTAGCAATCTTTGACGAGATGTTACTCGAAAACCATGTCACTTAGAAATATTTCGTCTGAGGCAATGGGATCACGTAGAGTGCCTCTACAATAACCTCTCTCAATTTTTTATACCTCTGAGGCATTTGCCCGTGGTGAAAGGTTTTCTGCTACCCCAAAAATCGTCAGAAGGAGGCAGTGTATTAAGTCAGGATGAAAGCCTATTCACTCTAGGCGCCTGTTTTTGACCAAATCACACATGCGCCTTGAACAACTCTGTCTTCAAGGTGCTTTTCTCTAATCTCTGTAACTCTCCAAATCCACTAAGGCACAAATTTTACCTCTTGGGCTCAAGATATAGGTTCTTCATCCAAGGCGCCAGAATGGTCCAAAGGCACATTTCACCTCTAACCTCACCTCTGACCTTACTTGGAGGTGCTAAACCTTTTGACATTTCAAGTAACTTCAAGAGAACTATTTTTCCTTAAGGTGGTTCACTCCTTGCAATTGGATGTATGGTACTTGTAACTCATTTGATTGACTTTGTAATGTTTCTTCTTCTTGCAAAGTAGATAAGGATGATATAAGCTTACTTCATGAATCGGAGTAGAAATCTCTCTTGGACTTGCTAGGTGAAAGGACTTGAACTTGAAGGACTTGAAGTTGATGAAGTGATCCTTCATGATGGCCTTTGACATTACCTTCTCGGAGTGTAGATGATAACACCTTCCTTGGATAAAGTGGATAACCTCTGACCTAAACTTTGAAGCTTGATGAATCTTGAAGATTGGGTTTCCTCCTACTCCCCTTCTGGGCTCCACTCCATCAAAGGCGTATTTAGTTGTCCAAGGCCCCAACATTCACTCAGGGGCGCCCAAAGAGAAAGTTTACAACTCTAAGGCGCTAAACTCTTATACAAAAATGGTCATCATCAAAGGCGCAAAAATGGGTCTCTGGGCGCCAATCTCTACAAGACATTCCATCTCATTGCTCTCCTCCATTACAAGTGCTCACTTACCTCAATCTTGGGTGCATACCAACATCCCAACATCCAAATCACCTAGGCGCTCAAAACCTTCAAGACTCAAGGCGCATTTTATGATCAAACAAGGTATCTCCTGAACAAGGCGCTCATAGTCTCATCAGGGCGTTAATCATCATCATGAGCGCTCATATTGTTCTAGGCGCACAGTTATCTCTGGAATGCTCAAGGCGCTCAAGGCGCACATACCCTTCTCTAGGCTAGTTTACACTTATTCAAGGCGCTCATTCCAAACTTACATGAACTCCTCATTACAAGACGCACAAACTAGATGATCCTAGGGCATAAGGGTGCTCATAGGAGTTGTTATGTGTCATTTTGGCCAAGGTTTTCCAGAGCAATGAAGACATTAGGAAGGGGATGATCGTTTGGATAGTTTTGAATGCTTTATTTCTCCTTGTTTAAACTAGGTGCTCACTGAGGATTGGAGTAGCCTTTGCACCCTCACATCACATTAATTGGCGTTTCAGAGGCAATCATAGTATAGGAAGATTTGCGCCTTGAAGAAGAGAGTTATCTGGTGAGCGCTTAGGAGTTCTGGCGCCTAGGGGAAAGGTCTAGGTAGAGCGCCTTCAGACTTTGACAGTGAAGTGCCTTAAGGAGTTGGATGATGTTTTTGCCTAGAGTGGAGATGATGTTTTTAGCGCCTTAAAGATGATGATGGAGCGCCTTGGAGTCAGGTTAGTCTGGAGCACCTTAAGAAGGTAAAGCACTTCAAATGTAAACACAAGTGTTTTGAGCGCCCTAATGAGAAGTTGTCTTGGCACCATAAGTTGTTCAAACGAAGATATGTGCCTTGGATAGTTGCAAAGACCTAATTTAGCACCCAAGGTTGGAAGCCTCTTTGTGAGCACCCAGTGTTTGAAAGCTCTTTGTGTTTGGTGCATTAAAATGAATTTAGCACCTAAGTAGTATTGAAACACTCAACTGAGCGCCTAAAGCCCATGAGAGAAGTGATATGTGCCTTGATAGGAATATCATGGAAGATGAGTTTACTGAATGGTGCCTTGAATGACTTGGTTGATTAAGTGTTTTAGCGCCTAGATATGGGATGAATCATTGAGCGCCTTTGGTTGAGATGATGTCAGCACCTTTGAGATTATAACACCTTGGAGTCAAGTTCGAAGGAGTACCTTGAGAAGGTAAAACACTTCAAATGTTTTCAAGGAATTGGAGAAGTCACTTAGTGCCTAGAAGGAATTCTAGAGAAAGAGGGTTGGAGCGCCTTGAGCTTCAAGTCAGATATGTGCCTAGACCTCTACCCTTTAGCAAGTTGAAGCCCTCTGAGCCTTGACAAAGTGAGAATGCCTTATAGTGAATATGCGCCTTGGGCAAGGTTGAATACAAAGTTGAGGAGTATATCATAATGAGTAAGTGCACTGTAGGGTTAGATGATAAAGACTAGTGCCTTGAGTGTCTTGGTCAAAATTTTGATGTGAGAAGTCTTGCAAGATCAAACCCTGGAGTGCGCCTTAGAGAGAACCTATTGATCCTTTGCTTTGACAAGATTTGGGCGCCAGAATGATCCTTAATAAATGGAATGTATCTACACCAATTTTGCGCCTTTAGGGAAGTGATGGTGGCCAGAATGATCCTTAATCTCATGTTTGTGCGCCTAGGTCTAGAAGCAAGATTTGAGCACCTTAGGATAGGGTTTTTTGCACCTTGTCTTGGAGAGTGAATTTGCGCCTTGGATGATGTTGAAGCGCCTTGGGATGAAATGCGCCCAAACTTACAGAGGGCCTTCAGTGAGGGAGTTGAAGAGAGTGCTTAGAGGAAGGATAGCCTTAAGATCAAACTAAGTACTTAGAAACCTAAGATTAGTGCCTTATTTGAAGTTATACACCTATTCTGGCGCCAGAGAGTGAGTTTGAGTGTGAAGAAGTGAATGTCTGTGCCTTGAAGGGGATACAAAGGGAAGATGATGCACCTTGATGGGTTGATGATGGAAATTTGCATTTTGGAGCTAAATGTGCGCCTTGAATCTAAATGATATTTGAGTGCTTAGAGGTAAATAGGGGTGCCTTTGAGAATTCTTTGTGCTTTAAGGAATGGATTGTGGCGCTTTGGACTAAGGTAAGTCCTGAGCACTTCCAATGTTTTTAAGGAGTGTCTTGAAGGAGATAGTGCATAGAGGTACAATGAATCTTCCAGAGAACATGGATAGACAACTAAGTCTCCAACTTGAGTCTTCTAAGTGAATTGGATGATGAAGAGAGTCTAGTCATTTTAGGCGCTAGTATCAAGATGAATCATCCAAAATGGGTGCCTAGAACTAGAAAGCGCCAATGCATGAGTTCAAGGATCCTCCATTGGAGCGCCTAGCCCAGATGGCTATAGATTGAAAGTTTTAAAGCTAAGTGATGTCTCTTAGGTGAATTCCTAGCCCAGGTGCAATATAGAGTAGAACTCTCTCACATAGTTGAAATTGACTTGATAGAAGGAGATAAGTCTTAAGGACTAGTTTGGCGCCTCACTTGCCTATCTCACCTTTGAAATGCGCTTTGGTTGATGATCATCATTGATGGCACCTAGTGAAATGTAAAGCTATTTGCATCTCCAGAGGATCAAAATTAGATTAGGAGATCATCCTTGCAGTTGAGATTGATAGAGAAGTGTTAAAGGAATCACTTCAAATGGGTGCCTAAGCTAGTTGAGGCGCATATCAATTCCACTGTAACTCCAGACTGACGCTTAGGATCTAGTCATCTCCTAAGGCACAGTTCCATTCACCCATGACCTCACTTGGCGTCTAAAACTTGGAAACTCCTTTGGAAAGCTCTTGTTGCACCTAGAAGATGAGTTTGGGATATCAACTTGCAAAAGGCTTAGAAACTCTTCAAAGATGTTAGGCACAATCCCATGGCACTGGAGCTCAGTTTTGGCGCCTTCAAGGAATAGCACATGAAGGAACTTGGGAGGTCAGGTGCTTGTAAAAGGGAACACCTTGGAACATCTTCCAGGGGTTGAAGTAGTAAGAAAACATCAAGTGAGTCTAGGCGCACTCCCTTGTGTGAACAGTTTAGCTCTGGCGCCTAGCCACAGAGTGAGCCAGAAGAAGTAGTTTGGACATTAGAAGATAGGCGCTCATTCTACAATGAAGCATTCCACCTTCCTAATCAACAAAGACTTGCAAGAATTGACAAAGGAAGCTAAGGCACACCTTCTACTTGTTTCCACCTCCAGAATGTGCCTAACCTTGAAAGGGGGTTCAAAGATGTTTGTTAGACCTTTTCACTCAAGGCGCTCACCTTAGGCGCACTTTCTAAGTCCTTGTCACCTCAAGGAAACACCTAGTTTGGAAGGCGCTTGCCCTGTTCTCCACTCCTTTCAATTGGCGCCTAAAACACAGAATGCATGAAAGGAGCACCTAGACTCCAGAGGGCTCATTTGGGCACCTAGCATTTAAAACACTTTCATAATGATGATGTTTTGGCGCCTACTCTTGGAAACAATCCAGAGCATCCATAACTCTAATTGGCGCCTAATGTTGACAAGGCGCAACTTCAGGAGGAGGTCACCTCAACTTGGCGCCCAAGTCAGAAAAACCTGTAAATCCTTCAAATATGCGCCTACCTTGTGAGGTGATGAGTTGAACATTCCAAATCTTCAAATGTTGCTCAAGTAAGGAAGACATTGTAACATCAAGGCTTTAAGGCCTGTCCTTGTATTTCCATTGAATGAGTTGTACTTCATGCTATTGAAAGCATTTTCCATGTAATAAGACATTGCAAGTTGATTGAATCAAGTAACAAGACAAGTACCCAACTCTAATGTTGTTTCATTCAAATAGTTATCTTGATGTATATCTTTATGTTATTGAAGTAGTTGATGAATTGTTAGCAAGTAAAAGTGTTTAAGTAAGGAAAATTTTTCGTAGAACTAGTTGGGTATCTTACACTTACACCATGCCTATCCATCAAACATCACAATGCAATCAAAATCCTAACAACATGCCCATGATCCAAGATCAAGTGCAATCATGCAAAGATATTATCAATCACAAGCCTATTAAGAATGAAATAGAGTCTTCTAGTACCATACTTTTCCATCAAACACCATCATGTAATCCATGGCCTATCAAGCCTATCAAAGAAAATGCAAACATCCTATGTAATACAATCAGACTTTAAATATTTGAAGTAGCCATCTACAAATATCCATTCAAAAGTGGATTTATAATGCAAGTATGGACGCCATCAATAAAAAAGATTTGTATTAACCAAATATCCATATACGCATACATCAATATCTGTCGATATAAGTATAACATATATACAAAATAGCCATATAGGCTTACAAGAATGCCATATAGGCATACAATGTCAACTATGTACAATACAAAATATATGTCCACAAATGCCATATAGGCATACAACAGAGGAACACAATAAAAAGTCATTCCCCTCTAGCTGGTGAAGAGAATAAATCACGAGTAGCCTTTGATCTTCTAGGGGATGGAGACATGCATGTGGGTGGTCTACTACGAACCCGAGGGCTACTCCTCCTATTTAGTTCTTCCTGCACCTTTACCTGTTACAAAAAAAAATATAGATATTAATATATAGAAATTACATGTTATAAAAAAATGAAACATTTAACAAAATAATCACTTACCGCTAACATATAATCTGTCTGCTCGCTTGCCTCAGTAGCAGGAAAAGGCCCTGGTGATGTCATGTCCTATAGAAACCATCCAGATAGAAATTAAACTTCAAATCAATAATCTTTTGATTTTTCAAAAATAGACAACTATAACAATGAATGTAAATTGAAATTTACTAATCTGCCTCATACCCCTATCAATGCCATAGAGCTATGAATCGCAGAGGCCACACCCTGCTCCATTGCCCTATGAACATGGGGAGGTGTATCCGCAGCCTGCATCATCTGGAAATAAAACAACATTATTCAATTATGAAAACTATAATAGTGATGCAAATCATGGCTCCTAACATACACACATGCTCATCTAAACATGGAAGTACACACAATAAAACACACAAATCACATACAAAAATTTAGTAAGTACAATTCATTCATTAAACTATTTATTTTATTACCTCCGTAAAGCTTTCAAGTCCACCACCGCTGGCAGGTGTTGCCATGAAATCTACAGTGTTAACCTATTCAACATCCAAAATCAGAAATTAGAATACCATTCATATAACGATGCTATTCACATGTAATATTTATAATTATTTACTAGTTACATACCTCGACAGTAGATGATCTAGTGAAAAATGTAGGTGGAGAACCACTGAAAACTGCATCGACGCTATGACCCTGAAATTTCATTAAAATCATCAATTTAAATTAGTTAATCTTGTATTTCAAAAATAAAATTTAATAAATTAAATTCAATAAACTTGCTAATATTTACCTGAGTATCAAGGCTGAAAGTCTCACTCAGGAGGGTATCTGTCAGCACCATCTGCTCAGCTGCAGATGTAGCCTGTGCACCTGCGTCCTGACTGTCCATGGGGTCATAACCACAGGTTGACCCGCAAGCCTGGCAAGTATGCGGTGGGACCCTACTCCTCGCACTATCTCCCAACCCACTCTGTGTTGCAGGATCGGCATGCTCTATGATGCTCTGGGTCAAGGCACTAATCGACCTCAGTGTATCGACCTCAACACTTTCCTTCACAATGGAAGAGATAGAAACATGCTCGTGGGCTGGTCTACTGATTACTCGTCTCACTACCCGCTGTGGGTCAAGACGTGCCCCTGGTCTATCCTGTGCTGAGCCCCCACCTCTACCCTGGAAGTCCCGCATATCAAAATAGTTTGGCACTTTATTGAGGACAAACTCGGAGTAGAGTTTCCTCAAAAAGTATTGCGGGACCTCATTGTTATTGCATGAAGGATGGTCAAAAACCATCCACCACCTCTGCCCGAAATTGTCCCTTATCGCTTGGTTGTTGCACCAATGGATAGGGAACCTCTTGCATGTAATGGGTGGAGGTTGATTTGTTTGTGGGTTTGTGAAAATTGAACACAAGTCTACTTTTGTAATTTATAATTTTTTGACATCTTGGTATGATAATTTATCTGCATAGTAATCTCTAAACTCTCTCTTTTTATTGGTCCAACTAGTTATTTGCTTGCTAATTGAATTTACATTTGTTAACATAGACTCAAGAGATTCGGCAAGCGTGGACCTATGCAAGGTTGAAGTGGAAGGATCTTTCAACCTTGCAATTATATCTTCAATTTGTTTTTTGTTGTTTTCAATTTGCCCTATTATATTATCTTGTGTTCCAGGGGCATGTCGAGGAATGAATGGAGGAGGTTGTTGTTCTGCAGGTATTTCCTCCTCAGGATTTTGTGGATTTTGAGGAGGAGGAGGAGGAGGAGGAGGAGGAGGTGCATTAACATTTCCTGACAATTAACGAAATATACATCAAAAATCAACAAAAACCTACCTATATAGAAAGAAATTCAAACAAAAAAACAAAGATAACTCACCTCTTTGGTGTGCTTGACGTTGCGGCGGCATTTTGGCGATGAATTGACAAGATTTTTGTGTTGATTGGCATTTTGTAGAACGCGAGCATGTTTTTGAGGGTTTGGAGGCCGCGGGCAGAGGAGAAAATGGGAGTGAAATGAAATTGAGTTGCTTTTTTTTTAATTTATAGCTGGCCATAACGCGAGCACGTTATAATGCGCTCGCGTTATGGCTCGGTAATGACGAGCCTGTGGCTTGTCATTACCAAGCCATAACGCGAGCGCGTTATAACGCGCTCGCGTTATGCCTTAAATTTTTTTCAAATTATTTTGGCCACTTTTTGGCCCCCCATCTTTTTGCACTTACCCTAAAGATAACCTTTAACCAAGTAAAGATTAATATTCTAATACCCCTCCTTAAGCTTTACTAGAGGAGATTATATCAAAATCCATCAATAGGATGTAATCCTAGATTTTTACAATGATAAAGAAATTTGTCTTTACAAAGGGGTTTAGTGAGAATATCTGCAACTTGATCTTCACCCTTGCGATACAAAAGAGAAATTTGATTGTCTTCAATTTGTTCTCTAATGAAGTGATGTTGAAGAGCAATATGGTTGATCCTTGCATGAAAAAATGGATTATTTTCTAAGGCAATGGCACTTTGATTATCACAATACAAAGGAGTAGGATCCTTTTCAGGTAGACCAAGTTCTTCAAGCAATTTTCTTAACCATAGTGCTTCTTTAGATGCATTAGTACAATCTTTATATTTGATGAGGCCATGTTTTGTCTTGTTTTTCTTTCTTTAAGTACTTATTTCCTAAGACATTTCTAGACTTCTATATACACTAATTATGTCTATGATTATCCTTAAGATAATTGAAAGCATGAAGATGGGTATATAATATGTTGTTAATTAATTATGTGTGAATGGTTGATTGATCATGAAATATGTTAGTACTTTATGCTGAGTGATGCATAGATACCATGTAATGTACTAACTCCTTATGCAGAAAGAATGTGGCTTCATGTCATGAAGATCACTGGACAACCTGCAACTGAAGGAGACACTGATAACCACAGTGGATGATACAGGCACCTGCAGCTAGATTAAGAAGACCCCAAATTGATTGGGATGGGTCATCCATAACTCTCCACTCTGTGTTGATTATCCTTCGACAGATGATGTAGTCTTAAATAATGGAGGAATCATAGATCATGCTCTATGTTCTGTTTCTAGTCTTGATTGTTCTTCATGGAAACTAGAGAGAGAGTTACAATAGGACTGTACCATCTATGCCACCTTCATGATAGTTTAGTTTCCTATTTCTAGTTTGCTTTGTAATAAAGTCTTCTTCCTACATTGTTGGATAATGGACAGTTATAACATTTATTGTTCAATAGTTTTGTTCAAATAGACAATGTTGATCTCATCTATGGGAGATTAGATTTTGCTACATACCAGTTAGACAAAGATATAGTATCAGATTTCATTGTTGTATCTTTTGCTTCAGCATTCAATAAAGGAATACATGTTTTGAGTTATGCCAATGATTACAAAGATAAAGTAAAGATTTAGCTAGATTTCATGGAATCGCAGTTACTCAAGTAGGCCACTTGAGGTACTGTGTCTCTCTATTTTGTTTATATAGTTCATGATTGTATGTTTATATATGTGTGATTAATGTATGTTGTAATGAGTTATGTTATGAGAATTAGTTAGACTTTGATAATCTGTGTTGTTAAGTCTTGTTGAGTCAAGGTGATCGTCGAACCAATTGTTAGATGCTCTTTTATCTAGAAGTTACATGGGACCATTTAATTACTATTGTGTTGAATAAAGCTTTAGTTATTTATTACCAGTCCTTCTTACTTAGAGTATTGTTAATCCTTACAATTGGAATTGTGTTTCCTCTAGTTCGTTTATTCCCTTACACAACCTCTAGATTAAAACTCAGAAATCCTTAATTGTACACATAGTATAGGCATCATCCAAGAAGATTACAATTCCCTGGTTTGACAATGTAAATGTAACAGATTATATAGCGAGTAGGTTGCTTGATATAGGATTTGTTGGTCCATTGAGTAGTGTTTAATAAGGTAATAGGTCACCAAGTAGAAATAATATTTTCATTTTTCCCTTAGGTATAAGTTTGATTAAGCCTTTCTTGATGCTTGGGCCTAAGGAGCCCTTCTGAAGAGTTTCTAAGTAAAGAAGGTAAAATTCATCTTTGATATGATTCCACATGATTTGATACAATTCAATTGGAAGTCCATCAAAACCTGGGTTTTATTCAATTTCATAGAGAAAATAACATGTTTGATTTCTTCCAAGGAAAGAATACGATCCAAAAATTGACTATAACATGGATCAATTTTATTAGGAATGCAATCTAAATGATAATTTCTTACAAAGCCTGTTGAACATCCATCCAATTATTTTCTTCCTTAAACAACTTTTCATAAATATCCCAGAATAACATAATAATTTTAGCAGAATATGTGTAAAAATCCATTCTCATCCATTATAGCCCCCTAGCAGGCCTCCATTGTTTCCCTTTCCAACTGTTTTGGGGTTTTGCCACAAGAAGATAATGGTTTGTTAAATATTTCTTAATGAAATGGAACCTAAAGTGTTATTCTTGTAAGAAGTTAACTAAGCAATCATTGCCTTGATGTTTCTATACAATATATGGAAAGAAGTTATTTTTCATACATCATAATGGATTTGTGCTAGGAATTGGATTTCTAGGTTTGGTTCTATATATAATTTATTGGATGTCTAGTGGTGTTGGGAGGGAATTTCAACATCAAGGTTCAATTATTTGAAAGATGGATTTATTGGTACAATGCGGTTGGGTGGTTCATAATAATTTTCCAGCCATGCGTAGAAGTAATAAGAAGTTGAGCAGGTTGGATAGATTCTATTTATCTCATAATATTTTAATGGAACATACACCTTCTGGTTCATGTGTTCAAGTGGACTATTCAACTACCTTATCTGAATCCTAAGTGTGTTGTTACATTAGTTGGAATTTGGTGGTTGAGTCGTGGGACCCAATTTCCTATGGTCCTTTGATGGGAGAATGGCATGATGATGTAAACATAGAAAAAAATCATTCAAACATGCAAGGAAACAACTAAATGTTGATCCTAATAAGAGGATTCAAGTGTATATTTCTTTAACTGAAACTAAGATAAGAGCCAGATTAACTTCTTTTAACTTGAAAGTAATTTTCTTTTCATTCTTTTGTTTTACATCTCTTTTACTATTAAATAAGTTGCTTTGCTTTTCTTCTTTTTATTCTTTGATAAAGTTTTATAAACTTTATATGTTTAATTGTTTTCTTGGGGAAAAAGCCCCATAACAATCCTGCAAAAAAGAAAAAAGGTGGATTGATATGTTGCTAGTAATTTTCTTTCTACAAAGTCATACACTAAAATTGATTTCTATGACATGGATTTTAATAAAATATGGTGCATTCCTATCCATTCTTTCTCATAATTCTTCATTTTATAAATAAGGTCCTAAGAATCTATGTTTACAACATACCTTTTCAACTTGGAATGATATTGAATCCAACACCTTTGCTACCTCACCAATCCTTATTTGAAGGTCTATTCATAGTTGTCTAAGTTACTATAAATATAGGGGAGAGAAGATACTAATTTGCCATTTAGAAAACCCCATTTATAATCCATCATTGTTATAGCATGGTGATAACAAATTTGATCATGGAGATTTCATTGTTTATCTAAATAGAACAAATAGTGGTAATCATTTATTACTGGCAATTGAACAAGTAAGGTCCAAAACTAGTTAACTCCTCATAAAAAATAAATAAAAAACTTGGAAATTTTGCCATGCACTTTTCCTTTCAATACAATCATAGGTCCTCGTCTCTCTTGAATAGAAAGTAGAATTCCAATTCGCATGACAAAATATTTAATGAGATGAGATGTGTGATGTTGACTTCTACCATCGTTAACAACAAAATTTGGCTTGCATGATCTATTGAAAATATGTACATTGAATTGATTGAGTTTGATTTAATTGTTACTACCAACTAAAGGGACTTGCATTTATAAGGATCATTAATAGAGTTGAAAAATAGACAAAAAATATTAATAGAGTGAATCTCCACCTTACACATTTGTTGAATGCCTCTACCTCACCAAAATAACATCATTTCAATTCATTAAGATTATTAAAAGAATTTATATTTGAAGGCACAATATTTATTGCACAAATTTAAACTTTAGTAAAAACAAAAGCAATGTAAACATATTTTTATTTCATTGGTCTTTGTAAGAAAAAGAAATAATGTCAATGAAAAATAGACTGATTGTCACTTCATTCAATATAGGTCAATACGATGAGACAAAAATTATTAATAGAGTGAATCTCCAACTTACACATTTTACACATTTGTCGAATGCCTCCACCTCACCAAAATAATGCCAAGGCCAATAAGATGAGATAAAAATTATTAATAGAGTGAATCTCCACCTTACACATTTGTTGAATGCCTCTACCTCACCAAAATAATGCCATTTCAATTCATTAAGATTCTTAAAAGAATTTACATTTGAAGGCACAACATTTATTGAACAAATTTAAACTTTAGTAAAAATAAAAGCAATGAAAACATTTTCATTCATTGGTCTTTGTAAGAAAAGAATTCAAGCTAATGAAAAATAAATCGATTGTCACTTCATTCAATATAGGCCAATATGATGTGAGAGAAATAACTCATATTGTTATTTTTCAAAATATTCATAATTAAAAATATTGTCCAAACTTTAGACAAAGAATAATACATTGGTTTGATTGACTAATTAATTTTATTTTCACTTCATTCAATATAGGCCAATAAGATGTGAGAGAAATAACTCATATTGTTGTTTTTCAAAATATTCATGATTAAAAATAACTTACACAATCAAATCCAGAAGCATTGAGATCATCAACATCATGGACTGTGGAAAACTAATGACTACCATTAAAAATATTATCCAAACTTTAGACAAAGAATAATACATTGGTTTGATTGATAATTAATTTTATTTCAAGAGTCCTATTGATTAGGGATCGTACCATGACAAATACTAACGAATAGACAAATTTATAAATAATTTAATTTAGTTGCTAGTTGATAATAATTGACCAATAATTTTATTTAATTACTAGTGGAGAATAATAATTTAAATAAGTTAATAATATAATTTTTTTTAAGTTGCCAGGTCAATAATCTACAAATTTGAAATTTCAACCTCATGGAACATAATCCTCCACGACTCTAGTGTCCACAGTAATATATAAATTTAAAATTCCAGCCTTATTCAACATATTTAACCTTGACCGTTTTTATCTTTGACTAGTCTTGGCTTCTGGTAGATAGATAGTAACATCTAAAATAAAGTAGGCTTGACTAATATAAAGTTGCTCTGATTATACCCTATGAAGTAGCTATGACCTATATATATTGTACTTGTATATACTTCAGAAGAAATTAATGCTATGACCCATCGGTGTTTACTGAAATTTTCAATGATTTTCCAGAACGTGCGTTGCCCAAAGAAAGATCTTTTGCGTTCAAACAACTAAATGCTTTGAAATGGCTTGTTTCTATAATAAACTGCATATATAAATCCTATGACATTGTGCTTAGACAAATTAAGCAAATATGGGAATACT